>JARYHS010008074.1:300117841-300217840 GCA_031002005.1 Vandiemenella viatica
TCCAGCAGCCCCTAACCAAAAAAAGGCCCAGTACTGACCCCATTATAACTGGAAGTGGGCTCCCTTACAGCTTTAGCTAACAACTCAAAAAGTTCTCCCTTCCCCCTTGTATTTAGGCGTAGGTCACGCCCAGTAAAACTCCTTAATTCTTCTGCTTAGCTGACGTATTCCTCCAGACGAACTTGTAATCTTTATGTGTACCTCACTGTTCATAGTAATCCATATTCTCCAGTTACAGGCGGTGTCGTAGTTGCAGCTTACGACTTACGGAACATACAAGAAATAGTGAAAGTCTTCCAGAGTCACCGAACCTGTAGCGAAAAAGATGAAGCAATTTTAGTCTGATTGCCAGATAAACTCCATCTACAGCCAGGAGTTGTCTATTGTTATTAAGACCGACTGTAAAAAGGATAAAGCAATTATTAGTGTTTTTTTTCTTTTACTTATGGTTTTACAACTCGTCGACGTCGAGGTCATTAGAGCGGGATGGATTGGGGACCAGAACGGGAAGGAATTTGGCTATGCCTTGAAGGAAGCATCTCGGCATTCGCCTGTAGTGATTTGGAATACCATGGAAAAATCTGGATGGCCGGACGGGGATTCGAACAGGCGTTTTCCGATTGCAAGGCTAGAACAATTAGTATAAACATGAATGAATTAAATCATAATTAAGTGTTGTATACCCTGAGTACTGAAAATGTTCGTTGCATAATACTTTGCACAAAAGCAATATCCTACAAATAAGGACTATACCGTATGTGTATATCATATAACCTTCCATACAACTGATAAATTAGCCTAAATCTTATTATGCTAGGCAAATAAAACAGTAATAGCATCAAAATATTTTCATAAGATATATAAAGATATGTTATGAGTACATATTTAAAGAAGCTTAAACAGCGGAAAAAACTGATTTAATTACTACCAATTACAAACACGAGAAAATTTACAAACAACTAATTAATTTAAGCTAACAAATGTAATGTAACTTAAAAAAAGAACAAACAGACTAGCAGTCTGCTGTTACTCATCTTAGAATCATATCATTAATGATTAAAGCAGAAACTATAAACAGTTGCACGTTTTTGAAACAAGAAGTAAGTGGGGGTACGTTTTCAGGGCATAGTTTTCAATTTAGCAAAAAGCACTGGCACCATATAAAGTTATAAATCCATTGGCTTTTGTAGTTTCTGTAATAATGTTACTAGCGTCTTGGGTTGCGTGGGGAGCTGTGTACGTACATAAAGTTTCATCGGGAATACTGGTGTAACTGACCAATTGGGTGTTAGCCACCTAAACTTTTGGGTTCGCCTACGGAACCACTCCTTAGTTAGTTTCACTAAAAATTGGCGTTGTAACGACAGCAGCTACATAAACTATTACTTACAGTTAGTAAGCGTGATTTCAGCAACTAGTATTAGAAATAATAGGCTGTCGGACAGGCAGCTCTTAGATGTATTAAGACATGCAGTCACACGTATGTAGGGCAGTACATTTATGACTTGAAATTTGATTATACGTATCATTTGGAATAATGAAATAAGGGAACGTCCATAAACTCAGTCTAGAGGGGGGAGGTATCGAGAGGAAAGCTACACTGGGTACGCTGGGCTACGTGAGGGGGAAGGTTTTCCGAGTCAAGGCACGCAATCTTTCATTCTTATTATTTGTCACAGTTAAAATAAGGTACAGAACACACTACATGTGAATATTAATTATCTCCGTATGTAATTTACGGTCTGACAGAGAAAACAGTACAAAAAGTTTTTTGAAATAATTAGGGAAAAAAGCTATGTGCACGTGGGTGAAGGGGAGGGAGGGGGTGTAGGCAAAAGCCACCCACGTCAGGCTACGTGGTAGGGGAGGGGGAAGAGATTTTACAGGAGGCAAAACGCAGCTGCCTAGTTTATGGACTCTCCATTAGTTTTTCTGATTAAAGTAATAATTTATTCGCAGATTCTAAGTTGGTGTCCTTTTGTAGCCACGAATGTATGAAATTAGGAAAAACATCTCATTAGTAAAATCTTATGCTTTTCCCTTCATTGCTGGAGAAATATTTTCCAGTCATTCGGAGAGAAAAGTGGGCTCATGCATTACTAGAGGGAATGGTAAGGGACAACCTCATTGTCTGTAAGCCTAGGTCAACAAGACATGGCTTACGTAATTTCAATGACATAGTTATACTAGAGTTATGGTTTTAAGACTTATTAGGTGGGTAATGCGTCCATGAATTAAGGACGGTAGCATATGCTTGCATGCTATTACTTACGGGTCTAGCTGTTACCATGGACTCAGATTTATTGCTAGAACTGGATGTTGAAAGCGTAAAAGGTATCCCATAAAGCACTGAGTAGGGCTAATATGACGGGGAAGCCATCTCAGTGCCATTCCACCATTGAATCTATCTCGTGAAGAGAATCAATTAGCAACACGTTTAAAAATATTAACAAGCCTAGGGGGAAGGAGGTTAGTTTTGGGAGACTACCTACCGCAGCTGTTACGACAGATTGTTGTTTCTTCTTCAAAATTGTGTCACTTTCTGGGACAAACTACGTTGCTACTCATTTTAAACGATTTTTAATTTGACAGTTATCCATCAGCGGTGTGTATTGTCTATTCAGGAGTTAAGTCCTGTTAATTAGTAGGGCTATTATGCTAATGTTTGTTCGCCATCTCGTATTCTGTTTGATATTGTTACTCCTGTTACATCATTAACATATTACGTCTTTTAGGAATAATTGATGTTTGTTGTACGTCAATGTCCCTGCTCTTAATGCTGGAGAGGTCCTCCGAGAACGGTGGGTGAGCGGAATGTTGGAGCATAGTATTCGGGGTGGGCGCGGTTTCATTTTCCCATCCGGCCATCCAGAACTCGGTTTAGTTTTCCAAGGTTACCTAAATAAAAAATTGAAAGTAAAAATCTTCCGTCACCCTGAACAGTCAGTTTTGTTACTAGGTCTGTTTACACCGTTCTTGGAAAATAATGTAAAACGTGATTTCATATACAACGTCAGCTTTTCAGTATTTCCAATCCTATTTTTATGTGATAATAATGAATCTACATTAAGTAATAGATCCCATTTACCAAGTAGAATTATCGAATTATGTTATGCTGCGGCATGGGTGAATGGGTGGCAAGCTTGAAATATTTTGGTTCTTTATCAATTACTATCCCCAAGTTATCAAAGACATTGTTATTAATCTCTGAATTAGATGCAAGAATAATTTTATTTAAATTAGTCTTCATTCGATCAAAAGATATAGTTACTTGAAAACTAAATTAATTAGTAAATTTTTTACACGAATGAGAAGTTCGTAACAAGTTTACACCTTCTAATGAATGAAGCGAGTAAAATACTGACATACTATCTTTATAGCAACTTTACCATTCAGAAAATACGTGATAAATGATACATGGAAATGAATCCTGGTAAATCTCAATTAATATTACAAACAACAAGGAACTCGGCCGTAAATAAAATTCTATCAGTGCTTAAATATTCCCGGCTGGGGAGAGCAAAAGATTCGAGTTTGTTCATCAGTTCGATAGTTGTTCACAGCGCATAAAACTGGGCGAAACGGCTCATGTAAGGAAAGATTATCACTTATCATTTTGTGTAGAATGTGAAGTCGGCGACAATTCTATGCGCCGTAAAAAACTCTTGAGGTTTTCTTCTCCACACAGGAAACACTCACAATATATGTGTAAAATCAGACGTCTCAACATAATCGCTGTGGTTATTCCATACTGAAGAAGAACAAACACCACCCACAAATGTATCTACCAGCATCTCATATCCTCTCTTATCGGAATACCACCCGAGAGTATCTCGCACTCTCGAACTCCTCTCGTCCTCCTGCGGCCTCGCTGGAAGATCTCCTGTACCTTTATGTCCACCTGCGAGCAAAACAAACAAAGACAGCACCCCTATTGTCCGCTACGCTGGCAAATCAGCGGCACTCCAGAATTGCAGCAAAACTCCAGAATTCCAGTGACACACACAACCGCGAGGCGTCACCTGAAATGTCTTAAAATATAACCACGAAAATCAATGAAAACAGAGGCTGGAGATTTCAAGCTTGAAATAAAACTTTCTTGGGAGGGTAAAGGAGTATTATTATTAATATCAGCAATATCCGAATAGTTTGGCGACAGTGAAATGTTACTCTCATTTGATACATATAGTGCATAAATTAGTGAGTATGCAAACAATTTCGTCTTAGCCTCACGTTTATGGGCGTCAATGATATGTATCTTAAATTTAATATAGTTAAAATTAATGTAACAAGGAAATAGTGCTAACTTTATAATTCTAAGGCACTGAAAAACCCGCGAGTTTACAAACAAATATTGTCATCTTTATTCCTTTCAACAAATCAAATTAAGTAAACTTTATTTCTCCATATGATTAAATGAATACGTGGTTGAGACTGCTCATTATTTACAGCAAAAGATCTTAGCAATTCATATTTGTCTATTTCAGATGAGGGTATGAAATATCTCACAGATGTTTCTGGGCGTTTGAAAAGTAAGTTCTGGTAAAAAACTATTGTGAGACAAACTATGTTCCGTTACCATAGATAGGAGCGGTGAGCATTTACGTGATATTACGGCAAATTGGCATTGAGTGAAGTCTGCACTGATGCCGACTTCGACAAGATGGAGTCGTGGCTGACGGCATCAACCCTGGCACCATATTGAAGGGATTTTGGGAAGTCGCGTGAACAGCTACCCGCAGTCAGGTGCTGTTCGTCATGCATTGGCAAGCTCCACAACACCATCCAGGAAATTCGTGACGAAACCCAAAGATTGGATGTCGTCGTTGTCTCGGCCGATCCGCAGCGAGCTTCGTCTTGCCCTCTCCCTATCTGCGTCGCCCAATCATTTTTCTCCTGTAACAAAATTCGGGGACCGATAGGCAGAATTTAGCGAACTCCAACCATTACATCGTCTTATTTGCTATTCCATTTTCACTTCTCGACACACAGCAATTACACGTATATTATTCGTTGCTGCCGTTCCCCTACATATTCTGTAATACGTCACTGTAACTTCTTGAATATCTGCACAATATCCATGCTATCAGGAAGTGGCAATAAGTTGTATTTAGAGTTTCTTGCCTTTCATTCAAATCCTCTCAATTGTTTCATAGCTCAGAGCAGTCCAGGTCTTTCCCCTCTAATCCCCCTAAGGACTTCTGGGATTTGTTGTTCAGCAGACCGGGCTATCTGCGAGTTCCCGTGTTCACCGTTCCGTCCTTGGCGTGAGAACACGCAGTTGTTTCTTACGACTTGTTCGCGCGCCACTCTAATTGTTTTATCACACGTAACATTACAAGCTGAACCTAAGACGATACTATTTATTTGAATGTGGTTACCTGAATGAACGACAAATCATTCCATCTTCTAACAATAAAAATTAGGCATTTCGCAAACAGAACTTTAAGAGGAGTACCAAACTTACACCTTGACATCCCTCTCGCAGCACAAATTTCGCTTACTGATGTGATTTCAGACAAAACAAAATTTTAAATTGTTTGGAGATTTACAGCATTGATAATTTGCAAGTTCAAAGTAATTTATTTGTTTTGACATTCGAAAAAATTCTCGTTCTTATGGAATAATGATTAATAACAGCGAAATACCTTTCATTGCAAATTTTATTTTACCGCAGTTTTGTTTTAGCTACGTATGGTATACTAACTACATTTGTCCAACGTAACTCTGCTGACAATGGCGTATTTGATATAGCATTCTTATCAAGATGATCATTTCTCACGTGAATTGTGAATAGAAAAGACTGCAGAAATAGGATGCCCGCATTTGAGTAGTCTTGCTGATAATCTCCTACTTTCGTAATGCGGTCCAGCAATTACATTTGGACAGAGCCAATGGAAACTTGCGTTAAGCTCTCGATGGCTTAGAACCGACAAACTCCCTTACTGGAGTACATCTAACTGCTGCTGCTCCGCCACTCCAATCAATGCAGCCGTCGTCTTCTTCCTGTGCTAACTACGCACCCGACTGCTCGCTAGATTTCTTTAACTATATATTTTTTTAAAATACTTCCTTCGTGTGCGTACTTTTTTAAAAAAATGATGATCTTTACTGATAGTTTTCTATAAATGCTGTTCTGATTATTTTTTGAGCGAAATACTGTTAGTAGGTTTACATGCCATTTCGTAATTAGCTGAGCAGTTGTGAAAGGCTAAGCTGATTATGTTTGTTATTTCAACATTTTATACAGTCGTCAATATTAATCACATTAGTTGAAAATGTATGCGAAACCGGTGTGAACTTCAGCAAGGATACTGGCATATTAGTAACATATGTTACATACGTTCACGACATTACAGAGCGAGTATCAACATGTTGGTAAATAACGTTAATACGAGAGAGGATTAACAATAGCCGTTTAGAGATCTGGACAGGTTATCTAATAGGTTACAGCAATGTGGAATGATGCCATCTGTATGTATGGAACAGATTCATCTATTAAGTATACAGTATATACTGAAAACATAATGTTTTCTTTGATTATAAGATGGAGGAGGAATTCCTTGTTGAAGAAATAAGTGTGACTATCTGTACACATTATTTTATAAAAATTCAATGGAATGGAACACGTTGGGCAGGTGGAGGGAAAGGCTGCGAAGTACTGCATTAGGAGCAACTAGAATCAAAATCATTTATTTCGGCTCCTATATTAGCCTTTCCAATTTCTTCTTCTGTAATATCACTGTTTATATTCCCAAAAATATAAACCATTATTCAAACTGTACCAAATATGTAATTAAGTTATCACTGCTCAAGATAATTAACAACGCTGTCAGTTACTCACTTACAGACCATAAGTATTTCTCAGCGACGAAAGTACCAAATAAAACTAAAAATAAAAAAAAAAAAAAACACGCGCTGTAGATTCAACGTAAAATTATTTTACAGTGCATACTTGTTGATATAACGCCAAAACGATCTATTTTCTGTATCTAAAATACAAACACAATTTCAAACCACTTTCAGATTCTACCAGCATTCAGTCTTAGAAACAATGTTTACTCGACTCAGATTCTTTAACCATTTGGTTAAAATATTACTTTCATTCTTCGCATATTAATAAGGCGCTTTTTAAAGTTGAGTTGCTGTCACCTGCTCCTCCACATTTTTCTCTTGTTGATGCAGCTGTAAGGTGTGTGTAAGGACACCCGCAGCTTATGTGGAACACCGCCCGCCAGCAGCTGTCACGGTCCCCTCTGCAGACAGGGAACATTAAGAGCCGAGATGGTGCTCGAGAAGCCAGATACAACACTCAGGCTCTTGACGCTTTCAGAGTAACAGGGTAAAACATGCCTCAGCCAGACAGATTTATATGTAACAGGCATCTGGACATTAACTTTTTTTATTTCTTTGTTAGATACGTGTCAAATAATTGGTATTCTGTCTGAAATTTCTCATCAATGGTTCCAGAGTAATTTTAGCTAACAAAAGGATCTAAAAAATATTTCAGCGATATAAAATATATTATTTTGAAGTCACTGTTTTTAAAGCCATATTTTTATTTATTTTCCATACTGTATTTTCAATGTTTTTAAGTAAGTTTGAGCGACATGGACTGAAATAAAAGTTATAAGGTTGTAGATATTCTCTGAAGATACATAGAGGCACCTCATTTTTACATTTTTTTTAAAAATCTAGATGATAACAATGATGTTATTATAATCGTGGTATATATATTCAAGAAACAAAGATCACCGATCAGTTACATTAAATAATACGGAACTTTGATAGTGAGTTAGATATTGACAATTTTGGAATAAAAATATCTTCTTTTTTTGAATATGCTCAATATATTCTTGTGTAAAATGGAGAGAAAAAGTCTTCTCATAACTTGGACTTTTTCTAAAAAAAAAAAAAAAAAAAAAAAAAAAAAAAACTCTGACTTAGGACTAAAGCCTGTATGCATTTGGCGTAGGACTTATGGAAGCGAAATTTGTATCCTGTTAATGCCAGCAAAAGGAAAATTCTAGATACATGACATGTGCTGCCATAAGAAGCCTTTAAAAATTAAACTTAATGATGAAAGTGCTGAATAATGTTTTCGGAAAATATATCTGAGGAGAAAATTTGTTTGGAAGAAATGAAGAAATTTGGTGACTGGCCACATTTAAAATATAGGGCGGATTGGTTAATTTGATGATAGTGAATGAGAGAAGCGAACTGTAAATGAATACAAATGTTAGAATTACATTACATATAATTGAGTACTTAGTTTGTAATGGGCATGCTGAGGTGTAAAGGTAACTTTTGACGAAGGACTGCAACGGTTCAGACGAAAGAAGATGATAGGGAAAAAAAGCCAGAATCAGGATTCAGGGAAGGTTTTGGATACATTCTCAGCAATGTAGAAATGAATAAAAGCACTTCTTTCTCTAGATGCAGAAATAAACACCTTTTCGAGGTTTCTTTAGTGACAATTCAAAGTTCTAAATTCCTGACAAAAAGATTTAAAGACAAAATTCGAAAACTGTAGGCCGTAATTCATTTCTAATTAAGCGATTAACATTTTGAGTTGAGATGGAGAAAGGATTCTAACTCTGTGGAGATACATCCACTTCGTTTCTGATCATACGATTACTTCGTCACAAAAATTTTATTCGCTAGTATTTATATCGATATTATGAATCTTTAGTTTTAACACACTGCATAAAACACAAACAGAAAGGCCATTGGCTTGACTTGAACGGGCGACTCTTGCAGTTCCTAGCATGTGTGCTAACCCCTACGCTGCTGAGGTCACCGTACTGAATAACCGGATACTACAAACTGAACTGAGATACTAACAAAGGTGGTGTTTATTTTGATTAAGAAAGCTGCGAAATGTTTTCCTGTGTAGCCGCGTATACCTTTCTCTGGGCGCAAGCTGTCGAGCTAGTCATTGGTCGGCAGCCTGTGTAGAGTTGGGACTCAAACCGCTGCAGGCTGGGTCAGCCCTTCACGGACAGAGGCGGCGGACCCATTGAGCCGTGGGAGCAGCCTTTCGGGTAGGTCTCTCTCTCTCTTCGTCCGGAGATAAGGCAGCGGTGGCCGGGATTTACGGCCTGGGGGCAGCGGGGATAAGCCTATGATTTGGAAGGAAATGGCAGGGCGAGGGCCTGCAATCTCGGCTGACTGACTGCCACGGGGTCTGGGAGGGGCAGGTCGCGGACCAGCGAACACGTCAGCTGGTCGACCAGCTCTGTCGCGGTGGTGCGGGGAGAACACTCGAGCCACCCTGACTGCGGTGTGACTACGCAAGTGACAGCAGAATAGAAATGGCATAGGATTATATAGGTTTTTGAGCGCTGAACTCTATGAAAATAAACTCTGGGTATTTTCGATGCTAATCACAAAGAAAATGCATTTAAAGTATACTGCAAAAGAATCTCTAAAATTAAGTACACCATTACTTATTTACCATACCATACCATACTTTGAACATGGTATGTCGAATCAGCAGTTTATTTTAGAATGGTCCGAAATGAATAACATTTCCAGACTGAAAAAATTGCTTAGTCTCTACAGAGAGGGTACAAATGAAGGCAAAAGGTGACCAATAGAATACAAGTGTTTCAATGGGCGTTGGATGTGGGGAGAATGTCAAAGGATTGTATCGGATAAGTTGAAACAATGGCGATTTTTTTTCACTGATGAATTAAAGACGTTACAGTTAAACTTGCAGGAACCGTTATAAATAAATTATTGATATAAAAATAAGTGCCAATTTGTGATTACTTTTTTGCACGGGTATTGACACAGAGAATAAATTAACAAGCTCTTACACGCCTTTCTTCCTTAAATTGCAGTAAAAATTCTTCCTTAGTAAGAATGATGTGTGCTTAATACACAACAGAGTTGATATTATCTGTATGCCTTCTATTTGGACGAAATATCGCTCACATACGCAGCATATACCGTATTAATCTACATTAGTATAAACTCATTGTTCAGTTTATATCTATAAAATGTTGATATCTCGGTAGTTTAACCTTCAATTAAATGCTAAGTCTTTTCGAATGTATGTAACATTTAAATACTTCCCGCTAAGTATGTATTTCAAGAAATATATTATGTGGAATTTCAAATGCGCATTCAATTGAAGAACCCAGATAATGCCTCCCGAATGTAAGTTTTAAGAAATTCATTTAGACCTACGAAGTGAGACCAAAAATATGTTTGCTATAACCCAATTTCTGCTTTTCTAGATAAAGAACTCCGACAAAATTAAAAAGTTTTCTGAATTTCAACGTACAGAACAATCCATCCATTTTTAACTTTTCTGATCGTTAAACGAGTATCTTTTCGCCATATTTTTTTTGCTAATAGTTCTTTTTATTACTCAGTTACACTATTTTCAATAGCTATGTCACGCAAATTTAAGACAGATTTGAATTATAATATTAATAAGATTTCGTGATTTATAGAAAATTCGACAGGTCTAATTAGTGATTTACATTTTATGAGAGTACATTTAACGTACAGCTTGTGATAAATTTTGCAGCAAAACGTAACTGATATTTCGATCCAAACAGTAACAAGTACTATTAATTAATAGGTTTATTAATTGTTAAGAAAAGGTGGTCGAAAACGCGAGAAATTTTCGTTTAAGAAAGGTGAGCCCTACATTACATATTTACTCGTACAAGGAATGTATTTTAGTGAAGTGTCATTTCGTACAGCCAAAGAACTTGTATACATAGGTTTATTGTACGTTTTTGAGAAGGTTCCCTTCAGCTAGAATTATCTGCACTCGTTCCTATGTCAGATCATAACCTGCTGATTATGCTTGGTTATTTATATTTATGAAGCATGAAACATTGTCGGATACATGCTTAAGTAGTAAATAATTACCTGCGAACAGTAAGATTACGGTAGGTTGAAGTTCTCATTTCATTCGTAATGTGAAAATTGTTACAAAGGAAGGAATTTTTCTTTTCTTTCTTTTAGCTTCTAATTTTGTACCTAATAAAATCATAATAACATCGAATTTGTGAAGTTAAATTTTCCCACTATAGTGGTTTTCCTCTGACAGAACACCATTTACGACGATCAGCTTTACTTACTTCCCCTAATTGCATATAAATTGGTATTCCAAACTGAGAACAACTACGAACACTATAACCCATTCTTCCCTTTGCTCTCTTTCTCCGGTTTCTTCAAGCAGGTAGAGTACATTTTGCATCCTCAATTTGTTTTAGACGATTTCTTATGTAGGCTCATCCACTATGTTTTTATCAGTTATTATCATTTTTAACTGTAAGAAAGAATATACCCCACCTTTCCGTTAGTATATATCAACAAATTCTTTACCATTTTGCTGACCTTTACTTGAAAACTCATTCAGTTTACAACCGTACATACATTAGACTGGATTCAACATATCTTTATACACAACGATATACAACTTTCCTTGGCTGCAGCCATTAAAATCTTCCTGATATAAGTCCTTAAAGCTCCACGCTCGACACGGCTCATCTCACGTCTCTTACGTCTTTATCTTCTTCTGTTTCAAAAATATTTCTTACCATAGGCTCTCCCGCGACCCGCTTTACGCCTTGTCTGTCAAGGATCCTCCAAAACAGTTATATTAGTATGTAGACATACTTCCTGCCTAACGCGCTGTCCAAATAGAACCAGTCAAATATGACATGACAACTGTTATATGGAACACCTGATTGTATCTGCGACACAAGGTCAATAAGATAAAATCAGATGCACAACTATAAATAATACTTACTACCACTTTTAAAAACTATGGAGAAAATAAAAACTAAGAGAAATATGATCCATAATAGATGCCTCGTAATTGTGCTATATGTAGCTTCACACGAATAGGAAGAAAAACAGTGGAAGGGAAAATCCGATATTTCACCGAGGGATCTGATTATAACGATGTTGTTAATTGCTTGTTTTCATATTGGACTTCATATCTGATTGTGTTTTCTCACTCCTTTCGGTAAATGGATGTCGTATTCTCTTTCTTATTTAAATGTTTCTTTGACTTCAACCATCAACATACCTGTTAAATGAAAACTTGGTCCCAAAAATTGGTCCGATTGACTCTTATTCTAAGAATCAACCATTATGTGGAACTGTAATCTATTACATAATTTCGTTGGATAACCTCATCCACAGCTGCCACAATTGGCTGGCTGGAGCTCCGTTAATCTGGGACGAGGGAGCTGAAGACACGTGAAATAAATTTATACGATTAAATAAAAACCTCCCATAGTTGCCACTTTTAAATTTCTATTGTCACGTTGTTCGGCAAGCTTTGGATGTTTAGCTATTTACACTGGACATCAGACTTGAGGTTATATTAGTGGTATTAAACGTAAAAATGCGGTTAATGTTAATAGTATGATTTATTTACTTTTCAAGTTGGGTACAGTACGTGTTCACTGTAGCTGAGTCTTACGGTGTTAAGAGAATTTCTTCACTGAGTTTTTATGTGTATTTCTTTATTGTAATTTTCATCTATTTATCAGTATAATAGAACTGTTAGTAATATAATTTTAAATCTTGGTCCAGGCCGCATATATGGCGATAAACAAGGAATTACTGTAGACGCGTGATCATACCCAATACACGGTCACGGCTTACCTAGTCAGAATATAATTTGACAGTATTTTATGTTACCTCTACTTTGGCTAGAACAAAACACGTTTCCCATCTCACTCACTGGGTAAATTCATTAGGGGCCTTCGTTTTAAATAAGTGTGCAGCTCATTTCTGTTCGCCTGTCTCGATGGACCCAGGCCAGCGGAGCGCTCCGCTCCCGTACTCTCCCCTGTAGTCAGAGTGAATTAAACAAATTGAGCGCGATTAGTAATTAGACGGCCGGCGGCTGACCTCGTGGAGCGCCACGTGCGGTGTAGGCTCCAAACTACTGCGCCACCAGCTCAGAGCAAAACATACAGGCACCCGCGTGCATTTTGCTACCCTTGTTTACGAAAGTACGTTGCGAGTCGGAACACCATAAAAAGTATATGACGGTGTTTCAAATAAAGGTGGAAACTACATGATTGGAGTATATCTTGAGAGACGGAAAATATCATCTGGCGCAGTTTGTGGTGCTAATTTTGAAAACCCAGAAGTCTTAGGACAATATGTGCAGGGAAAAGTTTTAGGAAACACTGTTAGCGAATGGAATAAGTAAAGAAATGATAGAGAGCGAAACTGAGTTTGGAACGAACAACTTAGTTCATTTCGGAAAATGGGATAAAGCAAAAGTTCTCTGAAAAAAAAAGTAACTGAAATTAGTAATAAACGATTTTATAGTTTGTTGATATAAGAAACTGAAGGTTGTAGAAGAATTCATATAGCTTTGAAATCTAATACAAGAGATAAACAGGAAGGAAATAAAGAAGCGAAGATCACTCCAGTACTCTCTCACATACTCTTGATTTGAATACGTCTTGATCGTCGCAATAATTTTTTAATTGTTTTGGAAAACATGACGGTAGGAAAGTTAAAAGTTTAAAATATTGTGTCGATGTAATTTCTTTAACAGGCATGCTTTTATTTAAATAAATTGCAATTGAGTATATACAGGGTGGGGCATTTAATATGTTTTCTGGAAATATTTCGGAAAGAAAGCATTTTAACAAACAATAACCTATATAAAAAATAATCGTACAGTAGGGGGCTACAATTATGTGATATTGGTTTTTTCACAGGTGGCGCTGTTGTCGTTACAACAAGGTCAACTTAATTCTTTTAAATGGGAACCCCTATTTTTTTTTTTTTTTTTTTTTTTTTTTTTGAAGATTCCGATTCCTCATGAAAAATAAAAATAGTTTGCTTAACTCACTTTTCTGTTAGCCTCATAGATGGCGCTGTAATCGCGAAAAATTAATATTCGCATTTTTTGTGTATAATTTTAATTATTGTTTAAATAATTATATGTAATTTTCATTCTGTAAACATGGAAGGTAATTTTAAAGGATAATGACGAAATTGATTTTTTAAATGTTTTTTCTTACTTATTTGCAGCCATGTCTACAGCAGGTGCTCAAAAAGGTGACCATTTACTTCCAGACATTTTCTGACACACTTCGAGCTGTTCAGGCATCATTTCTGCAAAGGGTCAGAAAATGTCTGGAAGTAAATGGTCATCTTTTTGAGCACCTGCTGTAGACATGGCAGCAAATAAGTAAGAAAAAGCATTTAAAAAATCAATTTCGTCATTATCCTTTAAAATTACCTTCCATGTTTACAGAATGAAAATTACATGTAATTATTTAAACAATAATTAAAATTATACACAAAAATGCGAATATTCATTTTTCGCGATTACAGCGCCATCTGTGAGGCTAACAGAAAAGTGAGTTAAGCAAACTATTTTTATTTTTTCATGAGGAATCGGAATCTTCAAAAAAAAAAAAAAAAAAAAAAAAAAAAAAAAAAAAAAAAAAAAAAGGGGTTCCCATTTAAAAGAATTAAGTTGACCTTGTTGTAACGACAACAGCGCCACCTTTGAAAAAACCAATATCATATAATTGTAGCCCCCTACTGTACGATTATTTTTTATATAGGTTATTGTTTGTTAACATTCTTTTTTTCGAAATATTTCCAGAAAACATATTAAATGCCCCACCCTGTACATGTAAGCCATGAGTAAGAGCTATATTATATCTCAGTAGTTTATGAGATACAAGCCAGTGGATTATAGTATTTGATGAATATTAGTGAACAGTACACGCGTATTTATGACTGCTGTGTGGTGTAGTATGAATGGGCTGTAAAGCCGTCTCGGCGTTAGCGACTAGGTCTGTGGCTGAAATAGGTAGCCGTCCTTGTTTTGCCTGGCTTAGCTTGTATCTGAGTATCACCTCCTGAATGTCCACTACCTCATAAAAGTCCACAGTCTGACTCTTTACCCTTTTCGGGCGTATGCGATGTTGTGACACCCTAGCGAAGTTGAACTGACTCACGTTTAAAGAGATTTCCAACACACAGAAAAGAAACTTTGATTGTGTGCCGTATTAAAACTATAGAGAAGTTCTGCCAATAAAATGAAGAGAGTAACTGATTAGCCCAACCGGCAGAAGTGCCTGCGGACAGAGAGAGAAAAATCTTATAAAATTTGCTGTACTATGATTTGAATAGGCGGTACACTACGTATTGAAAAATCGACACTCACGGAAACATTAGGTCTGTTAATATGTTCCGAAAAAATTCCACAAACGTTATCCTCCTATGTGGAAAACTTTCCTTCCATTTGATATGCCAGCATGAAAGCTTGGTGTATTAACGACTCAATTAAACTTGGAAAGACTCTACAGTTTGGTCGTTTGAAAGACGAAACCAAGAAATCCTAATACCCATAGCTTGCAGAAGCGTAGTTTAATCGAGTCAACAGGCTATGTGTTATTTGTGCTAATTTATATAGGAGATTGAGTAAAAAACCTGACAATTTTGCGTAGATCGACAACATAATGCTTAATAAGATCAAACAGCAACCATTCACACTCGTCGAAAGAGCTAAGGCTTCTTCCCTGTCGTCAGTCTCTCGAATGGTTTAGTACAATCTTCCATCAATTCTTAACTCGGGCCCAATTACAATATACGTTCTCGTATATGCACTTCGTATAATTAATCATTATCTTCCTCTACAGTTGCTTCCTTCAACTCTTCCCTTCACTAACAACCTAACGCGAGACCGAAAAGTGATGCTCGCATTGAATCATCCAAATACGTCCACGATTTTATTACATACTGACGGCCAACCACTCTATGTGGTGTTCCAAAAGCGAGATGAAAATACAGTTATTCGAACTTCCAACTATCCCGTCTTGCATCACCGACAGTATTTTGAAATGACTTTGAATCATAAGAACCGGTACATAAGCGATGTTTTTCGGGGGTAATTGCGTCGACCGATATATATTTTAATAGATCTCTTCTTTTTTTCTTTTTTATTCTGGCTTTATGGCTCGTCAACGTCGGGATCATCAGAGACGGCGAAGAAGTGGGGCAAAGAACAGGAAGAAATTCGTCCATGACGTCTTAAAGGTACCATCCCTGCATTCGCCTGGAGTGATTTGCGGAAACCATTGAAAATCTAAATCTGGAGGGCCCGACGGGGATTCGAACCCGCGTGCTTCCGAATGCGACGTCAGAGCTTTAATGCTCGTCCACCACGCTCGGTCTCTTAAGAGACTTAAAATCAAGGATGACATCTTAGTTATAACACTCTCTTCCAGTGTGTGGCGGGAAACAGTCCAACCCAGCAAGAACAAGCCACTTGCTATATATATATATACGGCATCGGTAACTTCGAAATGCTGAACGTACCTGTAGAGTAGTGAAAAATGTTACACTGGGAGCCTTTTTTTTTTTAAATGCATTTGGCAACTTAGGCCATACAGCCAGCTCTATGTAACTATTATAGCTTACAGTGTATAAGTCGTCATCCAGTATATATATTGTATGTTTCCAATGTATGGACGCCACAGGACGGACAGAACATTCACACAGACACACAACACTTAAACATCCATGCCCGCGGCCGGATTCGAACCGGTGGCCTTCGGCACGTGGAGCTAGCACTCTAGCCCCTACGCTACCGAGGCCGGCGACTGGGAGCCATTCACATTCCTGAAAGTTGTTAATGACGCTACCGAATATCTCATTTATCAAACGCAAGGAACCTGGTGTGGAACCAGGTGACTTATCTTCTGATTCTAATCCGCCATACCAACACCCAGTTTGTAGGACGACTTAAAATAGACTTAACCAAAAGCAGGTCCTTTTTGGTAACCTGGAATATAAACTTGCCCAAATCCAACTATTGCGAAACTACTTGACTCATCTTCCTGTTACCGATCCCTCATATCAAGATATATCTGCAGGACGACTCAAAACAGATATTACTGAAAGGATTTCTTTTTTGCTCCTGGAATATAAATTTGCGTAAATTCACCTACTGTGGAATCTTCTAATTCTGATCCCCATAGCGAGAGTCATCTATAGGACGACTTAAAATAGACATGACTAAAGCAAGTCTGTTTTCGTTCCTGATATACAAACTGGCGTTTATCCATTTTTCATTTGTCGAGAATATACGTGGGTAATTCACAGAGCTGGCCGATGTCAGAAGGGCTGCGAATTTTCCACGCGCCAGCGTCCAGTTTGAGCCTCAAAGTAAGCGAGCCGTGCTTTGGCCGCGCGCTGAGCAAACCGACGTCGGACAACGCCGCTCGCAGCTGCGGGCACAGCGCTTCGCTGCGAGCGCGAATGGTAAACACTGTGGCTCTGTGCGGGCCGACTTTTTGTTAAACAGAGTGGAGAAGCCGACCACTCACAGAATGTAAGCGTGTGATGTATACGTTTGCGCTCTTCCCATTGATGTCGTCTGCCGGCTAAAAGCCTATTTCGTTTGTGAGTTACCTTTTTCCTATTTCAACACTCATTACAAATCGTTTCTTTGATACACTCGTACCTTAACGTCCTACTATTTTCTGCACTCAGATTTTAAATGTTCATTGCTTTCATTTACCTAATTTATCAGTAATCCTATTTGACTGGCAAGAAAATTTCATTTTGAAAACAGAATTTTCCAGCTTATAATTTTTAACGACTCTTCACACTCGTACCACCGAATTTTACTTATGAAATACGTTTCTATTATTTGACCTGCAGTTATCCTCCGGCGATACTGGCAGGTCACCAGCCGCCACTATTTATCAACCAGCCGAATATTGCTTACGAAATAAGTCGTTTCAACTCCTTGTGCGGTAACTGTAACCTGAAATTGACTGGAAAGCACGCAATTGAAATTTTTGTATCATAATTAAAATATTTTGGTATATCCGTTAATATTTATTTGTAGTTTCATTTTGTTCTACCAGCAATAGATACAATACTGTATTTGAAGTTGGAGGTGGGGGGGGGGGGGGATTCCGTTAAAAGGACGATAGAACTCTGATAATTCAGGCCATTCACCTATTCGGCTAAGTTCTTTAATGAACTGCAATATTTGGATTGGTAAGATACGACCAGAGAGCTTTAAAATACGGCTACCACTTGTTGATCATGCATTCTACTAGAACAGGGTTTCTCCAAGTGTGGTACACGAATCCCTTGGCGCTTGCCAGTTGATCGTAGGGGGTTCGCGACAAAGTTTACCTTAAGGCGGCTGACTAGCTGTCTCCAGCGATCAACACGAACAATGGTGAATTAAGATTAAAAATTAGAAAAATTGCTCATAAATTGACTCAACTTGCTACAAGAAACAAGACCATCCATCACATTAATTAATAACATATCGCTCTTTGTGACTGTATTATTTTTTTTAAATAATCCTTTTTTTAAATATAAAAATCCACTTCTTTTAAGGGAGTTAGCCAATGTCTTGAAAACCTTGTACTATAATATTACGAAAAGCCACATAACACAATTTTTAGTCTTTTAGAAGAATTTTTGGTTGCTCTTAGTTTCAGCACCAAGAGGCATACTTACAAGATTTGAATAAGAATCCCCTAAAAATTATGTCAAAACAATGTAATTAATAAATTTTTGGAAAAAGAAATCAACGTAGCCTATTATGCAGCAAATTAATTTACTTGATGCAAAAAAAAAAAAAAAAAAAAAAAAAAAAAAAAAAATCACTAAAGTACCGTACTCGTTCACGTTGAGTTATTGATTTTCTCATTTTAGTGTCCTGCTTGAAAATTATGGGTCTCACATAGTATACAATAAACTCAACGACACAGTTGATTCCTAAAAATGTTCCTATACTGTTTTGCGTCTTCGATATGAAATTCCAGTGTTATTGTATGTTCGGCTCCAAAAAGACTTCTTTTAATCCAAGGCTTAACCCAGCAGCTTTTCCTACTCGATTTTCTAAGTAATCACAGCTGCTGCGTCTTTTCTATTGTGTGCCGCCATCTTGACGACTCTCCGCTGCTCTCCAGTGGACAGGATTTGGAGAGTTGTGAGAACCATCCCGACTTGGAGATCGCCAAGTGCTCTCGAGAGTAGAGCTAGAAAAAAATCTATTCTCAGATAGACACCTTCCTGTCTACTCTCACGAGGAAAGGCACATTTACGGTTTTAACCTACTGTAGTTGACAGTGAAGTTTCTGTCTCAGTAGTCAAAAAGTTATTTAATTATTTGAAATATGGATCCCGCATCAGGGCCGTATACAGACCGGTCTTTTCGGGTCATTTGCCCGGGGCCCGGGCCCATAAATTGTTGACAGGGGCCCGGAAAAATCTAGGTTATGTAAATTCTACCTTCAACAACAAAAATTAAAAATTGTTAACAATCATACAGGCTTATCATTTTATGACGGAAAGAAAAAACCAGTTAATGTGAGCAAAAAACCTCTTGCAGCTTTATGCAATAAGATAAAAATATAAGATAAAAATTTATGTGCTGATTAACAAATAAACGTAGCTGCAAGGAAAGCAAGAAAAGTAAAACCCATAACACCTATGTAACTATGTACTTTTTCCTTTTTTCAATGTAAAGTTTTTATGTCGTAATACCGAGTTTTTTTAACATTATAAGCTGTAAAATCTTTACTGCACAGTACTGCTATTCGTATGCATTGCAATAATAAAGAAATGTTTTTGTCCATATGGATAATTTTTGGTATTTTTTCCTTTAGTACCTGGCTGCCGAACTTTGCTCGGTTTTAATTAATATAAGTCTTGAAAATTGATAAAGTTGTAATCAATCAGTATCATTAATATAATCAATGGTAAATTGATCCATCTCAACTCTACCTTTAGATAGTAAAACATTTCCTAATTGACTGTCTATAGTTTAAATGCCAAATTAGTTTGTTTACATTTTTTGCTTTGTTTTTTATCAGCTGACTGTAAGGATCTGAATACTTTTGTTTTGTTTTATCGTTGTCAAAAAAGTGACCCCTTCGCCCCCCCCCCCCCGCGGGTAAAAGGGGCCCGGTCGGGTGAAATTGCCCGAGGCCCATTAAACCTGTCTACGGCCCTGTCCCGCATTAAAGCCAATGAAGAAATGTTTCACATTTCATCGACTTCCCCTAGCTAATGGGTACATAGTGATGTAGAAAGTACCAGTAAGAAAGAAATGAATGTGGCATCAAGGAGCCTAGCATTATCAATTTCAGGGACGGTTTGTTATCACTGAAACGATCTATGTCGACACACGTAGTTAATGTAATATTTCTTTTAGTTTCCTTGCTATTATTATGCTAAATGTATAAACTGCTCTCGGGTGACTAGCCGAGTCAAGAGTGCGTTGTTACACGATATTTCGGCGACTAGAATCTTTGCCTCCATCTTCACCAGAAGATGGCGGCAATGTCCTATTCGCCGAAATATCGTGTAACAACACACTCTTGACTCGGCTAGTCACCCGAGAGCAATTTATACATTCTCAACGCCGTGAAAGACTTCGTTCTTATATATTATGCTAAATCTTTCATCACTATTTCAGCTTCGCACCAAAATAATAGTTCTGTCTCTAGTTTGAACAGACAACATTAAAGCCAGTTCTCACCGTCATTCCCAGTTCGTTAGGTCACCTGCTTCACTGCTGAAACCCAACTGTTTTTATATTGCATGACATCGGCAGACAACAAACCTAGTCGCGCTACTTGCTACAGTCAGACAAGGCAGTACATGAGTTTTTTTTTCGTCACATTAGACTCACGAATTGCTATAAGAGGTAGAGTTGGTATTTTATATGTTATCTTTGGTATAACTTCGAAACTAGTAGGCTAGGTAGCAGAGCCAAATTAAGGAAGCAGACTGACAATATTTAAGAGCGATCGTCAGTAATAATAGTGTCACTAAGGAATCAAAAGACTTCGGGCGGTGTCTGAGTACTGCTGGAATTTTAAATTTTAACAATTAGCGTTCAGATCTGCAAAAACGTGCTTTGTCTACGTAAAGTACACGGTGAACTTGAAGTCTCAATAATTAACTGTTTCAGTCATTTCTGAAGTATTAGGTTAAACCACCCAACAAGTGGAAAGTGCAATAACATTGAACGCTGTTACCACGTTATTAAGTTCTACGAAATTTATTTAGATTATCAAAGATGCTTACGAAATTAGTAGAATGTTTTTCTAGAGTAGTACTAGTACTTACACGAATTTTATGACACGAACGAAATACTCCTACAACTTACTCTAACCTCTAAATCTAATCTACAACGTAACTGTAGAAATTGTGACGTACCTTAAACATTCAGAACAGTACTGCATCATGACTACTACTACATATCTTATAACGATTTAAGCAGCATCATTTTCATATGAAAGAAATTTAGATCCTATTTTCGCCAAATTGTTGCATTATTACGTTTTAAATTAATGTCATACGCAAAAACTCTAACTTCAAGTTATTTGCTTTTCGTTATGAAAAAAATTACGACCACGATTACAAGGTTAGTAATCACAGAACACAATGATTAACAAACTGATGTGATGAGACAGCAAAATTCGCTGAAATCAGAGTGGAGATCGTCCATGTAACTGGAATGTGCTCGATGCTGAAACGATATAGTTGTAACAAAATACACAACAATTGAGTCAAACAAAAGACCAAGTTCCACGTACGACTGACATACCCTCCCCTGTCTAATGATCACGACGTCGATAAACCATAGAGCTCTTAGTAATAATATGCATAAATAGATTGCAATCTGATAATCCGGATTCCTGCGTGAATTACATACATGTGAAATGTGATTTTTCATTTGGTAGAATCAATTCCTTTGGAATTACTCAGTAGCGGTAAGTCCTCAAGTTAATCGATGATGCAATTCAGACATGTATCTTTGCTTCGTTCCAGCAGAAAGTATATCAAGAGTTCAGTCTTAATTGTTTGTATTGCTTTTAGCCACGGCCCTTCACCGCTGAACCCAATAACCGGTGTATTTTCTTTAGCAGTTGTAAGACGTATAATAACACTGAGTATGATAATCCAGCTATCGAATGGGTCTGAAAAAAAAAACCCTGAAAAAACCTGATTATTTATGTTATTTCCTACAACATGGTAGCGTGCCGGAAAGCACTAGATTTCTGGGATGTCTTATTTGACTATTTATCCGTCAGTGTAGTTTTTATTTCTTCTTGTGCATCAGTTAAGGAAATAATAAACTATAATTATTTTATAATAGATCACTAAGCATTAATAAGGATATCTTTCGGCCTTTATGATAACATACATTTTATTAGTTTGAGCATCCCATAACGCTGTAATGAAACCCTTGTACACCGCTTGCTTATTTGTTATAAAACATCTGTAAAGGAACATTAAATGACTTCGCATTCAGACGTAATCACCCTTGACTTCTTTTACTGAGATTTGTTATATATTTGGGGGTACACTGTTAAAAATCCTCCAAATAAAAAAGGAAAATTAAATGCGTGTAATATTATTGGCTGGGGAGGTTAACTCGAAGGGACAGAGTTTCGATTACGTGCAGTACATTTCTGTCGTGACTAGGCGTAACACAACCGTGGAAAGAGGTCCTACAGTGTTACCTGGAATCCGAAGCGCGGTGCATCCTGGAGACCATTGCACAAACTTTTTTTTTATGGCTTGACGCTTCGTCGACAACGAGGTTATCGGAAGAGAGATAGGACTTGGGGCAACGGACGGGAAGGAATTCAACCATGACCAATGCCTGTATCGATTTCTGAACACCATGGCAATCGGAATGGGTGTGGCCGGATAACGTGTTCAAGTAATAACATAGAACAACTAATTGCAAACACCTATTTTCCAATATAACCTCTCTCCTTCACATTGCACTGATACAATGTTAAAGGAATATAATCAGCGAAAAAACATTATTCGACATATTTTTGGACAGATTCTTGACTCGATTGTTAGAATCTAAATCTGATAAGATTTCCATTGGTAATTGAAATGGAGTGTTTCGTTCGCATTGTCGCGTGCACTCTTCATTTATAAGGTGCATTCATGTTTACAATATTGATAACGCGTCTGGCATTATTAGACGGTAGGTCGCCAAGAATAGTTCGGCCTACGGTTTGACAGATTCGACTTGCCTTACTTGTGGCGTTGTCTAAACACCCTTAACATAATCAGATAATCTTACTGGATAAAAGGGACCTCCAGTTTAACGTGGAATCCCTAATTATGAAAGCGTTTTGGCGTACTTCACATTACGCAGCAAGCTGTGCCACAGGTGAAGAGTCGTTCAAAATCACCTCTGTTAGAAGGATTCGAGACGGGGATCATTTGATCTCCAGACGCCTTAACCGTAGAACCATAAACCGCTTACATCTGCAATCGAAGTATTAGTAGTTACCTGTATGGCTTAGTTTCTCAAATCTCGTTTTAATATTAAAATTTGCCAACATTTCTTCGTAAAGGCCCATTCACACTAGCGGTCAGCTCAGCTCAGGTCAAAAATTGCTATACACGTAATCCAATGGGAGCATTCACACTACGCGGTCCGCTCAGGTCAGGGCAAGGCAGGTCAAACCGAAGATCGCGCCGCCGGCGATCAACAACGGTCAAGACCCGAGCTGAGCTGAGCTGACCGCTAGTGTGTACGAGCAACGGTCAGGTCAGGTCAGATCAAATGAGCGGCGAACGTCTGAAAACTATGCTCGTGAGCAATAAATAAAGAGTAATAAATAAAAAATAAATGTTTTAACGGTATGTTATTTCTGTTTATTATAAAGCCGGCAAACCTTAATACAAATTGAAATATTATTACACATTTTAGTACTGTCAAGATACAGATCCTGTTTCCGAATTTAAAAAAAATATTGTGAATATATTTTTTGAATCAAATGCTTCTGTACCAGCGTTAGCACAAAAACAAATAATATTTGTAAAGTAGGGTTTCTCTCTCATCCTGAAATTCACTTTCTACATGGCATGAAATTTTATCCTTCCGTAAATAATTGTGCAAAATACATGTTGCTAAAATGATGTTATCAATTAATCCTAGAGCAGAATTAATTTTTCTAAAATAAATTCGTAATCTTTGAGCCCTAAAATATCAAAAGTATTTCGCACAACTCGTCTCTCACTGCATAACCGGTAGTTAGCATTCTTCTTTCTCTTTATCTGTTTGCGCTTGAAACTCTGGATACACTCAGAACCATCCTCTTTTTGATCTTGACATATTTTTAGGTCCTTGATCCAAAATCATTGCGATTTAATTGACGTTGGGGTAGAAAACGGCATTGTTCACTATGAGCAACTGAAATGAAATGGCCTCGTCTACGACTTGATATGGCCTGACCTGAGCTGAGCTGACCGCTAGTGTGAATGCTACCCTGGATTGTGAGCTGAGCTGACCTGGGCTGAGCTGAGCTGACCTGATCTCTAATGTGAATGGGTTTTAAAACTGATTGTACCCCAAGTCCATGAGTATTCACTTCTAATAATAATTATTAAATGTATTATTTGATCCTTCTACTTCCGTGGTACCTGTCTATCAAATAATACTAGACGTTGTTCTCTGACTAAATGAATATTTTAATATTTTTTTCTAGATCATCAGTGCCGACGTAGCGAACTGTTCATTTTGCTGACTTCTGAAATCAAATATAATTTAAATTTGAACTGCCGTTGTGATTTGGACACTCCGCTGAAAGCGTATGATCAAAAATGAGGTAGAAGTTCCTGGTCCCACCTATGCACCTTCGCTGGTCACGTATACCCGCTACAAGAAGCCTTCCCTGTGGCGTATGCGGACCGGCTAGGGGCGACGCGATAAACAGAGCCCAGGGAGGCGCGGCGGGTAGGGCCAGCGAAAGCTTTGTGGCGCGCTATTGTCGCGGATAAACATTACTCGCTGAAATAGAGGCCGCCGCTGCCGGCCGCACATTGTGGTCTTTGTGGTATTTAAACTGTGCGCCAAAACGAATCACTGTGTAATATCACTTGTGAGCGCCGCGCCACGCGCGCGTTCCTCTGTGACCGCTTCTGTTTCGTTGCTGGCTGTGATCTGCGAGCCGGCCACTTTACGACCCCGCACACTCGGTTTTGTCGCCACCGGGCGCTGCGCCGCGCCGCGCCGGAGGAATCCTATTTGCTTCTCTGCTGGCCAACCCATTATTTTTACAGACGCGCTTCTCGCATTATAATTCAGGTGCTTTTTTCTTTGAGGTTATAATGCTCGGAATTCTATGAAAGAGGAGCAGCGAAGTTTATGAAAGGGGATTCAGACATTTATGATTTTCGTGCCAAATACCCTATGAATATCAATGTTCTTTTTACAGCTCGCTTCAGTATTGATTCCTGCAAACTTCTTTCTTTCTTTTGAAAACTAATAAGTCCTGTTCACACTGACGTAACTTTTCCTATGAGCAGGGACATTTCTGAAAAGTTACTGCGTCCAACAAGTTTGATGATTGTCGGTTGATGTTCTTACTACTTTCTAAATTACCAACATGCCTCCGTAAGACACGGAACGATATATACCCTAGTAGTACAAATGAAATGACCACTGTATAACATACTAATAGCAACCGGACTCTTTGTCTATCTCACAGTCGCAATGGACGATCTTTACATCTTTTCATTTTGTTGACTTGTAAACCCACGAAAGTTTATCATTACGTGAGGCAATCGGTATTAATTTTCCTGTACCTTCCTCCCTCAAAATAAGGATTCGTAATCATTGATAATATGGCTCGAATGATAGTGAATGTTATTATTTAGAAATGAGGTAGTTACAGAATCAATCTAAGTGGTTCTCAATACAAGTATTTTTAAACAGAATCTGGTTATCAACAATGAACTGCGGCTGATGTTCTTTGGCAGGGATGTTTGGTCATATATGTGTGCAAGAAGGAATTTCGATGTCAACTGTCAACAGCGTACATACAGTTATGTTTTAATATGACCATGTTTGCAGATTTATTTCCGTCGTCAGCATGCTGTCGTTATAATGAAGTCCTCCATCTCTTCCTATCCTGATAGAGAGTTTCCACCTGCACATAACCCTGCGCAATTTACAATGTATCATCCCTCGTGTTTTAAAATGGGAACCGCCAGCCTGTCACTCGTTAGTGTGAAATGTTTAGACAGATCATTTCTTCACAGTTATTTAGTAATAAGATAAATTACATTCCGTTGAAATATCAATACATTTATCATTTTCCTATATCAGTAAAAACATTGTCATCACTTCAGCAAATCTTACGTTAAATCTGTGTCTCCATGTCTGTTAAACGTAAATAAAAATAAACTTAAGGTGATTAGTGGAATTGTAGAAAAATGCATCAAGTTTAGTTACTAGGTAATCATCTCGCACATGTTTTTTTTTTTCTTTTTTCATTCACTGCGTGCGTTAAAACAGTATCAGTACAATGCAATTTTTTTCACAACACCGGACAAACACAGCAATTAAAGCCACCAAGCCGCTCGATAGCACACGCGACAACCTGGCTGCGCACAGCAACTATCGACCAGTGGGTCGATGTTTAAGTTGGAACACATCTTCTTCAAGCCAGCATTATTTAACTACACAGGATCTAGGATGGATCTGCTTTAGAAGTGAGTTTTATGTTAATCTGCTGGGTTTCTTGGTATCTAAAATAAAAATAAATAAAAATTATGCTCTCTATGAAATAAGCGACCCAGTGTTACCACATATTCGTTTTGCGCAAATGAGTCAGACATAAATATAACAAGTAGTGAGATAAAAACTCGCACTGAATTGGAGTGCAGTCTCTTTATTTTTACGAGTAGGCTATATTTAACACACTCTCAAGATCACTCCAAATATTAACTAATTACATTGCGTTATTAATCTTGTTTTGCGACTGCATATGTCGAAAATCAAAACGTGACTTGAAGTAGAACGCTCTGTGTGAAAAAAGATAAGATGTAGAACTCGTCTGTAGTTAATACTAACTGTATTTTTATGAACAGAACGAGTGTGATGTTCATGTTAGATTATAATATGCGTTATGAACCAGTAATAGTATCGCCCCTACACCGTAAATACCATTATTAATTGAATTTATATGAGCGGTCGGGTGGCTCAGTGGTTAAGGCGTCTTACTGGAGGTTAAAGGGATTTTAAAGGAACTTTCAACGAGATTTTCAAAGGCTGTTAACCAGCCCTGTAGCTTTAGCACAGGTTGCTGTTTAATGTGAAGTACATCAGAACGCTTTCGTCGTGCGAATTCCACGTTAAGCTGTAGGTCCCATATACCGGGTACGATTACGGAGTTACGGCGGCTACGAGAGGGGCGTGTTACGGAGCCACTAGTAACACTGTTACCAGATCATTAACGATCAAACGAACATATTGGGATTGGCTGAGAACCAACTGTATTCGTACCGAGATTATTAAGTTGAATTCATCTCGAAAATAGGCATTTAAATTCTATAGAGAATTTTAGGTTCTCCTTGATTTATTTGTTTTTCGTATTTTCAAGTTAGCACAGTATTTATGATCAAATCTTTCCTCTTTTTTTTTTACTAAAAGAAGAGTTACGCTTACGTAGTTAAACTGTTATACATATCATACAGAACAAAAAAGAATAAAACCTATCACAAAACCACATTTAAGTAACTAAAGTGACATGGAAAGCACTTCTTACTATAAAATTTTGCAACATTATTTTTTCTGTACTATTTACCTATTATTAAAGTGAAAATACTTTTCGAAAATTACTGATATTGTAATCCGTACATCACATTTCTTACCAAGCACGCACAACAAATATTTTTTCTATTACTATTGTGCTGAAACCACATGCGTCCTCCAATTCCATTTCAATGGTGCCGATCAGGAGATAAATTTTCAGAAACCGCTATCGTATTGTGCTGTCAACTTCTAGGAATACTTAGAAAATGATTACCTATAGTAGGGAATTTCTTCTACCATTATTCACAGGAAAGTCGTCGACCTTAGCTTCAAGTTCTCTCCGAAAAATTAGCTGTACAGAGCTATAATGATCAAGGTGCCGACGCTCCTTTATGCCTTAACAAACTGCTATTACTCACAGCAGCCACTGCCTGCCGACCGGTTTCCTTTCTAAGATTTCGCTATTGCAGAAGATGGATGTTGCTTAGGCCAGAAAGTGCTGCAGCCTCTAGTAACGTGGTATATGGAATATTCTCTTCCCGTTGCAGAAGACCTTGTTGGCCATCTCCCACAACAGCCAGCATTTCGCATTGCCCTGCATAGGCTCTGCTCCAGGGAGAGATTGAATTGGCTTTCTTTCTAACGTCTAATATGAAATGGAACATTTAAATTAATTTAGCCGTTTGGTTGATGTTGCATAAACTATGTACCGAATACTCCTTCCTGTCGTAGTTTCCTCTCCCAAAATTTCCTCTAACTTTTCAAATTTCTCCCTTTTGAGTAACCTGCCGCCTTGCATTTATGTTCTGTGATTTACGGAAATACCCCAGGATAATGGCAGTATGCATTTTTAATAAAGCCGAGGTCTGTTCTCTACATTCCCTTTGAAACATTCCTTCAGCTACAGTCACCAATACAACACTGGTATCGTAGTGACACACGCAACCCATGTTGTTTGCTCCTAACAATGTACTGAATTCATTCTTATAATCCAATCTGTAATACGTTAATGTATATTACATAACGCATACACGCCTTCAGCTTCTTACTACTCTCACTATGCAGATATTTTCCACGAATATGTTATTTTAGCAGTAATTTCTATTTGTCTCTACGTCTTAAACTTACATGTACTTACTTGAAACGCAGATCTGCTACTGACATATGTCCTCAATTTGCTGTAACAACTAATACAAAAAAAAGATAATAATAATATATATGTGTTAATTACTAGTTGAAAGAACACGCCAATGCAACAGTTGCATTGGCGTGTTCTTTCAACTAGTAATTAATTGAGCAACTGTGGAAACATGGCCTGCAACAACATCGCATATATATGTGTGTTCAGGTTCCAGAAACACTACAGTGAAGTTGGACTTCGCAAGGTCCATTGTTGTCAACACATTGAAGTCGATGGAAATCACTCACTAATTAACACACTAAATAGTTCACAAAATGTTAGTTCTCTCATTAATGCCATTATAATGAGTGCTAAATTAACTATAAAAGTTAAGTTACATAGGTATTAATACACCCGGTTAACAATACTGTATTGGCGTTATATGCTCCAAGAGATAGGTAGGCTAGTGACTTAATTTTAATTTACCACTCAATCCGCTTCTGTCGTGGCTAAACTAATTCAACCATGTAAAGGAGACCTATAGCTTCATGTAGAAACTGAACGACGGTACATACTATTTTATTCCACATGAAAAATATCCAAGATATTCCAAAGGTCACGTTAGGATCCGTAAATTCCAGCCAAGATCGGAATGCTTGCCCATTCAGGTGCTTTAAATAACTGACCCAGCGCTCAGCTTTGTGTTGGAACAAAGCAGTATGAATGGTTAAGAGTTATCACTTTATTCAATCGGAATGTGGTTCGATATACTGTTTAGTATTCTAGTGATTTGGTTTAAAGGAAGTATTTTCACTGTCACTGTAGAACAGTATGTTTTAACCTACCGTTCCGTGGTTCGGATTCCACGTTAAACTGTAGGTCCTCTGCACCCGGCAGGTTTGTCGGGTTAGGTTTAAGGCGGCTACGATAGGGGCGGAATGCGCAGCCAATAAAAACCCTGTCACCAGGTCATTCCGACCGCACGGAATTTTTATATTTACCTACCGTAACTAAATATCTGCAAGAACTCATAATAAACTACAAAAATGGAGAACAAATGAAGGAGTCAGTTTTATCTAAATTTAATGAATGCCCTAAATATTGGCTCACGAAGGGAGTGTCTTTGCACAACGACAACGCTCGTCCACATGTCTCACATCAGACGAGCTCCCTCGGCAAACTATTTGGATGGGATCTCGTTGAACTCTCCGCCTATAGCCCGGCCATTGCCCCAAGCGACTATCACATGTTTCCCGCACTTAAAAAACACCTGGGAGGTCAGAAGTTCCGGTCAGGCGATATATCCAACGATATATCACAAGTGGTGAATAAATGTGATTTTCTATATATATATATATATATATATATATATATATAAAATAGAAGGCCATATTTTTTTTAACCACCTCGTAGCCAAGACGAAGAGACAGAAGAATTTTTAACGCTTATCTTATCGTTGCAATTCAACAAAATCAGCAGTTTCTTGTAAGAATGACATACCAATGAGGTTCGAGGAGAATGTTCCTTCGAGCTACTATGTTCTGTTACTACCATTATCTTACGTTTGTTTGATTCTATACACTATTCCCGGCTTCAGCTATTTTACCTGAGGGTGATTTTTCAGTAGCCTATATTTATTTCACTATTTCTGCACTGTATTAGACTCCATTGCACTGCACTGTTTAGTCATCTATCGCCGCAATGTTGTTTATATTTTGAATGCAAAACGTTGTGCTGTACTTAAGTGAAACGCATTCCATAAATAAATAAACGAAAGAAAAAAATCAGTTGCACTGACAGTCATCATCCATTGAATCTTTATATTTTGGCAATTTTACTTTACCTAGCGGGACGCCAGGAATAAAATCAATAGTGTCTTACTAGACACTTCCTCGTTTATTATTGTAGTCGATGTTTATACTCTGGCCGCAGCAAAGAACATGTTATACTTTATTGTACCTTTTATTTTTTTCGATTATAGTAAGATACTTAGGTGTATTTGCTTGTCAAAGGGGATAATCACCAAACCATCAGGAAATTTCAAATTTAGTTTGAAATACCGCTTTACAAATACAGTGAAACCCTATTGGAGAAAAATTTAAACGTAATATTCTTTAAAACAATATACATTATTGGAAATACCAAAATGAGATATAGAACTGAGGTTAGAATTTCTAGACAAACAGAAAATTAAAAGTAATGTGGATGAAATGGCTGCAGAGCTAACATAACACTAACACCTGGAAGCTTCATTAAATTGTGTAAGTACGAAATGAAACAAACGCAGAAAATTAGTTAGGGTAGGCGGTTATTTATTGGTTTTGTTATTAGTTTATCAACATGGTAATTGCCAGAAGTCGAATAAAAAAATTAGAAAAGTGTGATTTTGAAAATGGAAATCTTACTGAGATATAGTGAAGAAATAAATAAGGAAAGAATAATTCCATGTTAATCAGATCAAAGAAAATCTAAGTTTGTTGTTAATAATTTTAATTAAAACTAGTAATTTCGTAACAAATAAATATAAATCAGTTCTACTTTCTAATTCCAGTTAGTCAAAAACAAGAAAATAATTCTTTAAGTTTCATTTTATCTCGTAACTGGGAAATAACTTGTACGAAGGACCAAAAGTTCAATTAATTTGCGAAATAATGCAAACAGAATGCATTTCTCACAAAATATCTGCTGCTACAATAGGCGAAATCTTGTGTAGAACGGGCTCAGCTGACTTCGATGTCTCACATTCTACAAAGCAAAGCGAGAGGCAGAAATCAGTCGTCTGAATTTCCGCAATTCATGCGAGTTTAATTAGCTCTCTAAGGCGTTTCATTTTCACCACCCACTCAACAGTTGGTGGATAGCAAAATATAACTTTTAATCCTAATCCACATCTCATACCACGATACCTCTACAGGTATTCATCTACATTTTGAAATTCGCAGAATAGCGCGAGGAAAGAAAGAATTCATTCAAGTATAAGCATCAGTACAGCATCTTATTTTACAGATCTTCTCAGTGATCTCACTGTGTCCCACATCCGATGGTGGTAGAATTATTTCGCTGCATTGGTAAATGACAAAAGGTTGTTCGCATGTTTCTCAATAAACTTAAATGGAAAAGTAATTTTTTTATCGGAAAATTTCAGTACAATCTCTCTATCAGTTCTGCAGCACTTTAACGTAAAATATTATACAGTATGCCTTACCTAGATTACTACCATTTATTTGTACATCGTAATTCGTCAAAACCCGACCGTGTTACTAAGTTTACACAATCACAAAGCTGATACTAAAGGCAACCAGAAGTAATTAAACTCATGAATTAGTGGTGAGCAGGATGTATATAAACAGTTGAGCTATTAAAGCCATTAATATTATTGTATGATCCTTCTTTGACGTGTAAATATATAGTACTGGGTGACCGATCTTCTCTCGGCATCTTTCGGTTTCTGTTCAATACACAGGATTTTGAGTAAAGTTTGATTAATGTTAAACTTTTTTTCAGAGCGCTTTCTAGGCATTTTGAAGTGCATTATTCCTTGCTCTAACCAAAGAGAGGCTTAAATAACACCAGTAGGCTTACTGGTACCTCTGGTACCTGAAACTTCTACGAGATGGCTTTAAAGCCGTTTCCGAGATATCAATACAAGAATCGCTTTGTAAAACCGTGTTACAAACTTGAAAAGCAACGTTATCTACATATGAAATTTGATCCAAATCACTGGCTATTCTAATGAATAATTGTGCTGATTGTTTACTATCTGAAAATAGACTGTTTGCAGATGACATAATGCTGTATAAAAGGATCAAAACGACAGAGGACTGTAAACAGTTGCATGGTGATCTGGACAGGATATCTAGTTGGGTTGGTAAACATGGGATGAAGACAAATGCAAAGAAGAGTCAGCTAATTAGATATACAAATAAAAAACAAAAGGTTAATTATGAATATAAGGTGAGGAAAGAATTGCTTGCTGAAGACTTGAAATGTAAATATCTTGGCATTACATTTAATAACAAGTTTAACTGGGCAGGACACATTGGACAGGTGGTAGGAAAAGGTTTCAAAATTCTGCACTTGTTGGAGAGAGTGATGAGGGGATGCACGAGAGAAGTAAAGGAATTGGGTTACAAAACTTTGGTCAGACCATTGCTCGAATATGGTAGAGTAGTATGGGACCCACATTTTGCGTTTCAAATACAGGAATTAGAGAGGATGCAAAAAAGGGCTGCTAGACTTGTTTCTGGAAATTATCGCAGAATGCAATCAGTGACAGATATGATAAAGGAACTAGAATGGGATTCTTTGCAAGACAGGAGGAGGATGAGGAGGGTCATGGGAGTGTACAGGGCATGGAAAGATATTGCAGTAGGTATGAAAAGTAGTTCATGGAAGGGAAAAGATGACCATGACCACAAGCTGGCACTCGATTTCAGGCACAAGGGTGTGGGAAGATTTTATTTTTTAGGTAAGGGTGTCAGGGATTATAATGAGTTACTAAGGGAAATGATGAATAACTTACCGAAAACGTTAAAAGAATTTAAAGATAAAATTTTTAGAGGGCAAATGTAGGTGGGTGCAGGATAGGGGGAAGTTGGGTGTGTGCTCCATTACAGTTAAATTAAATGTAATGATAACGACTTTTTACAGTAAAAGTGATATTTATTACTACACTTCAAAATAAAATACCTTTCATTAATAAATACTTTCATTTACTTATATTCACATTATTATATTACCATTCGATAACTGACCACGACAATATTTGCATGGGTCAGCCAGTGTACAAAATTATTCAATTAAATTTATAAGAGTTCCTTGCTTTAACCAAAGAGAACTTAACTAACATCAGCCCATGTTACTGATACCTAAACGTATACTAGAGCTGTTTTCGAGATACCAAGTGCAAAAACTGTTTGTACTTTGTAAATCGCATTTTTGCAGGGAAGTCACGTATTTGGGTAAACTTAAAAAACAAAACGTTATTTAAATATGAAATTTAACCTTTTATCTACGAGCCGTGTTAAATTTTTGCAATACATGTCATTGTTTCTGTTTCGTGTGGTTTTTTAATCATAAACTCTGTATTATTCCAAATCTACATAATTGAATGGGGAAATCCGTTATGAATGCGCCAGGTACACCGGACATGAGAATTTATTTCTATTGGTGCTATACGGCACGTCAATCAGACTAAGAATTTTGGAATGTGGGTGAGGGATCGGAGAGAAATAAACCACTACCTTTTCAAGATCCGTAACGACATTCGTCTTGAGTGATTTCTGTACACAATGTGAATATAGATGGACACATGGCCTCTTCCAAGTGATAGTAGAGGACGTTAGCACTTAATCACCAGACGTGGTGCTGAGATTTGATCTCTCGTGCACTGTACCTGACGACGTCTAATTCGCATGATCGCAACGTTGGTTGTTAAGCATGGTGAGTAATAATGTTAATATTTCGAGGTACAATACATGGAATAATTACTAACACTTAAGATTCATAGGATGACCACTCAAACAGCATTAGATCATATATAGTATTTAGACGTATCTGAATGTCAACTTTTATTCAATACGTATCTTAACTCTTTCAATGTTGGTTTAATTACTTTTGGCAATTAATAAATAAATAGCTCACTTTGATTTCTTGACGTAATAATTTCTTGAACTTAGAATATTTGTATCAGTTTCTTATCATCACAATTACCGGTAGGCAATGAAAATTTACATCAGAAAAACACTTTCTCAAAAACTGAAAAGATGGTATTGGAAATAAAAGGTGAATACCGGCTGATTGCATAACGGTTTGGTTTGAATTTAGTATAGTGTAGGTTGATATAATTCTTTGTGTGACACTAAGATTGGAGAGGAAATGTGTGTTGAGAGCATAATGTATAAATACTTTGACATGTTATTTGATAATAACTCCTCTGGGGAAGGCATATTGAGGAGTTGTTAGGGAGAGATTTCCTTCATACACTGCATAAGGATGCACCAGGAAATTAAGGAAACGTGGATACCAATTCTAGGTGAGGCATTTGTTTGAATATGGTGGGGTAACATGGGAATCATAATATGGGACGATATACAAAATTTTGAAGGGTTGTCGAGCAGGCCAGCTAGATGTGTTTGTGAATACTACCGTAGAAAAAAACAGTGATTAGTACAATAAAGAATCCTGGTGGGGAGTCTCAGCAAGACAGAGAGCAGGTGATGAGAGTACTGGCAGTATATGAGATGAAGAGGTTTGGATGGATATTGGCAGAAGAAGGGGAAGTACTATATGGAAAGAAGAAACGACGAGGACCATAAACTAACACTTGATTTCAGCCATAAGGAAGCAGGAAATTTTTCATTTCGTCGTAAGGGAGTGAATTACTGAATCAAATTACCGAGCGTGGGGAGTGAGCGGTTAACGCTCTGGCCTCGCATTCGGGAGACGCCGGTTCGAATCCCCGTCCGGGCATCCTGATTTGGGTTTTCCATGGTTTCCCAAAATCACTCCAGGCGAATGTCGAGATGCTTCCTTCATAAGGTCATGGCCGGATTCCTTCCCTTTCCTTGACCCCAGTCCCATCCCGCCTCTAATGACCTCGACGTCGACAAGGCGTAAAGCCATAAGTAAAAAAAGTAACAAATTATCAAGCTATATGTGGAATAATTTCATTAAACATTTAAATAATTCAAACTGAGAATTCATATAATAAAAAAATAGATTTGCATATGTATCATAGCAATTAATTTAAAAAAACAAATTATATAATATAACTTTCTAAAGGTGACATTAGTTTATCGTATTTGATTAATTTCTTCATATTACAAACTGAATTTATTTTCAGCTTTTGATCTACACAGCGCTGTGTCCTCTTTGATGTTGCATAATGATTGAAAGCTTCATTTGTCACTTACGCTCTCGAACAGATAATTACGCTAGGTATTACAGATATAATTTGAGTGTCAGCTGAAAAAAATTTCTTTTTTAGTTATACCCATCAATATATGGGTCATTAGAGGGGCAGAGAAAGGTAAGGAACCTTTCCGACTCTTGCCCGGAGTGATTTCTGCAGACTATAGAAAACTGGATGGCCCACATGAAAATAATTTCCATCACCAATAGCACTAGTTGGTGAAGAGAACATGCATGGTCAACTTATAGTAACAGTTCACTTGTTGACAATAAATTCATGTACACTCTTTAAGACTAAACAGAATGCTTATTAATCCCTGAATAAAGAGCAAAGCGTGGATTTTTAGTTCATTTGAAAGAAGTAAAACTTTAATTTTGTTACTATAACTATCGCAAAATTTTGTGCTGATATGTAATTCCTGCCAATCTTCTAAACTGCTATGATAATTAATTCTTACCAAAAATTCATCGAAAACTATTACTATTTCTATTATAATTAAACCACTTGAACATTAACTGATTACCTTTGCCTATTTTACGAGAAGACTACAAGGAAGTCATAATTGTGAAGCAGCCTTAGCAGCCTTGGGTTGTATGTTGTATGTCCGTCAGTTCAGATGTGCGTGGTTAAGCGCCGCCCTGATAGACAGGAAGAAAAGTAACGGACTTAGTTTGGAGCAACGGAAGTTTCAAACCAGTCTCCTAATAACAGTTTTAGGTGGTTTGGTAATCATTTAAATCAACAAAATGTCTCTTAGCTTACAGAGCACAGCTTACACAGTGTCGACCCACCCAACAGTTGCCTGGATGATTAACGAGTACCACATAAAACCTGTAATGAGGGCAGCCGTTATGCCAGGTCAGAGGGGTAACTGGAAATCTTAAGGTAGTCATACACGTGGAGACCGGGCCTCAGGGAAAAAACCTGCAGGCCAGACCTCAAGGTTTCCATCGATGTTGCCCTGCACACACACGGGATATGAAATCCTCAAGGCTTTCTCAGTCCCAGAGTTGGCTTCACGATGGCAACATCCGACGATGATCATGCATTAGCTGCTGTTAGTTTGTTAATCGCGTTGAAACTAGCACACGAAAGCGGATCAGAAGAAGTGTGATGCAAAGAATGGATACTAGAAAGAAGGAAATATTCTCACAAAAATCTTCTTTCGGAATTGAAGTGTTTGCCAAAGATTTTCATAATTATTTGAGGATGGACGATGAAATCTATTTACATCTGCTATTGCTAGTCACTCCATATATTACGAAGAATCATACGGTTATACGGGAAGCAATTTTCCTCCATGAAAGACTCACCGCTACTCTGGTCCAGTAAGGTGGTAAAAACCAAGAAGTCAAACTGGCTGGTCTGAATTAGTATGTGACGATTTTTGAAAAATGGTATAACTGGTTTAAACGCCAGTCAAAAATGACTGGTATCACCTGTAGTGGTAGAAGGAATTTGTTCTGTGAGAGTTTCTAAGGAAAACTGAATAAAGGTAAATTCTTATCTTTTTTATTGATATGTGAGTAAATTTCTCTAATTAGACTCTCGAAGTATTTGACTTGGATGTTTCTTTAAATAACGGCATTTGGTTTTGAATGACTGAAAATTTTATTGCTATGAGAAACAAGTAACTATTATTTGTTCGAATGATGTATTTTTTAATTACCTGCTTATCTCTGAGTTTTAATAAATTTCGCTGTTAAAAAAAAAAAAAATAGGTTAGGTTGCCAATTGGTTCCCGTAATTGCTATAGAGAATACAGCGTAAATATCGGATGCTTTTCTGCTTTCACGAATTTCTAAATCTTGCCATAAACAAACAAAAAGCAATTTGAACAAAAGTGACATTGTCTTTACCTTGCATTATAATTTTAATTTCTTCTACAAAACAGAAAATTACAATTTATTTGGCATCGTAGTTACACTTTCCTTTAACAATGCAAGTGCATACCAAATAAAAATTATTTTAAATCGACACTTCCTTTTAACAACGACGCGCATATGAAAGGAATGCAGTTATTTATGTGAAATTTCCTGGTTATCCAAGCAGCGCTGTGGTGGCTGCCAATATAACTACTGTTCGGGTAATATCGGACGCACCGAAAATTTCCGAGTTATCGAGCTAACGTCCAGCATGCAGATTCTACGCTTTTTAGTAAAGTGGATAGTTACCCGTATACAATCCAGTTCCGGCAAATGATTTACGTTACTTAGAATATAGCTTATTCAGGCTGACATTTAAAACATTACTGCTGACCAACTCACAATTTACGCACATGCTGGTACTCATGTTGACACCCGATGTCTTTTTACATGTCAAGTTCCACTCACCGACATTTGTTACCCGCCGACGGAGGGATCCAGTGTCGTTTGAAGTGTGAGCTCTATTTGAGACCTATCCGGAAATTCCCCGTGGTACCGAGTCTGGTCCGCGGTACTGCAGATCGTGATTTATCGATGAGATGGCCAGCGGATTAGCCGGCTAATAAAACACCAGCTCTGCGCGCACTACCCTATGCACACGTACTTAGCGATCGCACGTGCACCAGCATGACTCGCGGCGCGTGCGTGAGCACACGGCCCGCATTTACACGCAAACACTGCAGGTAAGTGGATTGGCCGGCCACGCGATCGGCTGGCTCTGTATTTATTTACATTCCATTTGGCTTGATTACCCGACAGGTTAGAGCGACCCTCCGTCCTCCGCGCTTACCCTCCAGGGACCTCCGGCTGTTTCCTTGATCAGCTGCCTGAATACTGAATACCACTGCACACGGCGAATGCTCCGGGCAGGACCGAGATTGACGTTACCTGTCGAATGCGACTAGCAAACGATGGCTCTAACTATTCTGTCTCTCGCTAAATTGATTTTTCAGCAATCAACCCGACTGATGTGTATAAGCATCAATCGTTTCCTACCACAGACATGTTTTTTGGCGTAAATAATTTATAATCACCAGATTTTACTTGATTTAGGTCTCGCTTGCATTACTAAATTGAATTATTTATATACTGGAAAGCTGATACTCCATTATTTTGTTCGCGTTCATGTTGTTAATAAATCCTGACAATTATAAAGCAATTGTTTTAATTTCAGAAGTTCTGTTTGGACAGTGTAAAATTAATTCACACTTCACAGTATTTTCAATCAACTAAAATAAGAAATAAATTGAAAAGAGATTCAATTTATCTTACCACTATGCCTGACCAGATTTTATTGTAATCAGACTGATATGTTGTAGGTTTGAGCAGAAGATGAATTATTTAAGTTACCAAGAAACTTATTTCATTTGCTTGAAATGGTTCATTACCTCCTAGGTAAGAAATTTACTTTAGCAGTAGGAAGGATCATTAAACACCTATAATTATTTCTTACTGGGTGTAGTAATTATTTTACTTGATTAACTTTTCCGACTTTTGAGATCCTACTAAAGTCTTTCCATCACATTTCCCCAAAACGCACTGCTACGCTGATCTCCACAGCGGTGGTGTTGGCGCAAGAACGCTAGGCCAAGTCACAGCTAATAGACACAGCCAACTTCAAGATCAGTTCAGCTGGAGGGCAGAAATCTCCTGACTACGAGGTCTCTCTTTGGCAGCCAGAAACAGTCTCCTCTCTTCAACCCGCGCAGTCCCCAACAAAACTTTTCTCTCCATTGAAGTACCGCCTCTCCTGGTCGTACTCACCAAACATAGTATCTCAGCAAAAACGCTCCACTCTGACTGGACGAACACATAGAACATATCAATAAAAGAGTCCTCGGAGTACCAGACGAAGTTTAATGATTTGCTTCCTGTTACCCATCCTGTTATCACACACGGCGAACACTGAACAACCGTCCTTCTGGAATGTCTGTCGGCCTTCACTTTCAACAACTAAGCCACTTCCAATAACCATTCATCGAATAATCCTGAGTTGACACGGGAAGAATGGCTCTCGCACCATTTGGGCAACAAAGATCTTTCGAGACGCTAGATACCTGCACTCGACCGAAGGGTCATGAACAAAAACGGAGAGAAAGGTTATTTACCCAAGCAGCGTGTCCCGCCGTAATAAAGAACTACCGAACTTTTTCAGCACAATGCTGTAATTCAGAGTTTGAAATGCCCGTCCTCCAAAGTATTTCAGAGCCAAACTTAGCAGCCTCTGTACGGCGGCCTATTACATACTTAAACCTCTAGTTTACTTAGTGCAGACTTCCTTCTAGTACGTACGTATACAGGATATTATTGCTTTCACTAATTTCTTATTTCGATTTAAAGGATAAGTGATTAATTGGTTTCTGTGAAATTCTGCCAAAAGGGTATGTGATTATTGCAGTGGGTAGAACCTTTCCTTTTTTATTTATTAAGATGTACAGGTGATTGGTATCAGACATTCTCATTTTATTTAGACGATAAAAAGACCCACCCAGGTGGGACAAGAGAGTGGAGGCTAGCAGCCCGTCACAAACAAGGTGTATTAGAGGAATGTATGAGTCTGATATACTGCCTACAATGAAGCTTACAGGGTCAGCATTTAATATCCACGATTACCTGATTTTATCCTGTAGTGTAATCGTCATGGGCGAAGGAGGATCAAAACTCTACGGTCCACAAAAAGATTTCTCAATAAACTCTGCGAATTTATAGAGTAACTGTATTTTTCGTAGTCAGCCGTCTGAAATTTATGGAACACCGGCACTTTCATCATACCAAAGTTCAGTGTAATTGTATCTGTTATCTTGAGATATGACTCACTACAAAGTCTATAGTTGATTAGGATTTAAAATATATTTGATAATAATAACAAATAATTATTTTCGTTAAAGTCCAGACTGAACTGTTGAATATTGAAACGTTTCAATGGAAAAATATAAGCTGCCTTAACAGCATATCAACGGAGGAGATCCGAATATTTTAAAGCGCACAGAATTTCGTAGGACATGCTGCAAACGTGATTTTATTAATGAAGTTTGGTTTTTATTCTTTGAAGTATTAAAAATGTAGCAGGCTGGAAAAAATTAGCGATATTTAAAGAGTAACCAATTAAGTTTTGACTACTGAACTCCTCTAAGTATCATGTTTTGAATGTAACAAGAATGTTCGATTTGAAACAGATGCACTTGTTCTACAGAAGTCGTTGCCAGTATTTGTATAGGTCCACTGAATCCAAATATTGTTCCTACCAGTCTCCTAATTTGATCTGTTTAAAGTAATAATTACCGTAGAGCGCTTGAAAATTTATTTGGATTCACATTAAAAAAAAATTGTGAACAGTGTTTCGCAGATATCTGATTGACAAATAACTCTGGATATCGCTAAAGTTTTACCGCACGTCTACTGTTAGGTTACTAGCACTTTCGTGGGCTATGGCGGTAATGAGAGGATAGTTGGTTAGTAAGTCCAGCCCCGACAAAGGCAGAATAATCGGTGACTTGAAATCCTGTCTTCTTCTTTCCTACTGCATAAATTTGCCTTTTATAGGAACTATAAGTTACAGGAGACAAGCATGACGAGACGAAGCCACATGGAAAATAATACCTCACCAGTTTCAACATATATACAGAGTAATATGGTTGATTTTGTATCTATTAATAGCTAACCTATCACGGTAGACACTGTCCAGTATATTGATGACGCTCCGCGTACTGTACACAAACCAGCTGCAATCTATCGTATACAGTAAACACGTTCCATACACAAAATTTAGCAGAAGCCAACTACGCTTGATGACCACTGCAAGTTCTGTTCTACAAAAATGAATGAAGCAGCCAAATCTAACAAATTCAGCATCCTGCAGTATCTCTGACCAACGATGACGGATAAAAAGTGGAAGATATTATAAAAATTATTTAGAGATCGTTTGTTGAAGCCGGTTCAGAGTTCGCTGCAAATGGCTCTTAGACACTTGCAAGCTGGACAAGACAATAAAGTTAGTAATGTCATCAACAACTAAATAATATCGGATAAGAAGCAATATTCCTCACAAAATTGTATTTACACGACAGAGGGAAACAACATACAATCCTGAGAAATATAGACCTGTTTTTCCTGAAGTAATACAAAGACTAAATAATCTATCGGTTTTGGATATGTTGTTTTGGTACCATCGCTATTCATTATTGTAATGAATGATTGTGTTGATGATTTACTGTGAGAAGTGAGGTTTTTTCCCAGATGAAATAATGCAATACAATAAGATAAAAACGGTAGAAGACTGTGAACAGCTGCAGGGTGATCTGGACAGGCTAGCTGGCTGGATAGGTCAACATGGGATGAAGATAAATGTTAAAAGAGTCAGCTTATTAAGTACGCAGATAAAAAACTTAATAAATAAACTCTTCTCGGGCTTCCAGCCGCGTTAGGATGTCACACTTGTGGGAAGTTTTGAAGGTTTCTATTCCAGCTCTCATTTTCAACCAAATGTCAGTGATTAACTGTTTGTTATTTAGCCATCCACACATGGTGTAGCAATGGGCTCACCGTTGTCTCCTGTCATTGCAAATTTCTTCATGGAGTTTTTTGAAGAAGAAGCACTAAACCATGCATCGCCCCGGCCAAAATGTTTTTACAGGTATGTTGATGATACCTTTGTAATTTGGCCACATGGCAGAAACAGTCTTGACCAATTCCTATCGCATTTGAATTCGATACATGAAAATATTCAATTCACCATGGAACTGGAGGAGGACGGTTGCCTGCCGTTTCTACATGTGTTTGTTATAAAACGTGCCGACGCTTCACTGGGACATACTGTTTATTGGAAGTCTACCCATACTGACTTATACTTAAACACCAGCAGCTGTCACCATCCGGCACAACGCAACACTGTATTAGCTACCTTGGTACACAGAGCACGAAGAATTTGTAACGAACATAGCCTTGCAAGTGAATTTGACTATCTCCAGAGAACGTTTTTAAATAATCGTTATAATCAGGGGCAGATTAGTCGCACGTTTAAACAAAAGGAATATATACAGAAAAAGAAAAATCGTATTCATACCGAGAGCCTTGTCTTTCAGCCATTTGTGGGTGCCCTAAGTTCCTTACGAATCCCTGGTGTATATTATATCCCATGTGAATGCGGTCGTGGTTACATCGGACAATCGGAATGGTGTATTGTTTAGCGATGTGTTGAATACGCAAGAAATTTTCGTCTTTGGCAAGAACAAAAATCTGCGGTGGCCGAACACAGTGTGCAAGAAATTTATACATTTGATTTTGAAAAAACTACAATTTTAGCCCGGGTCAAAGACTTTTGGACCAGCGTTATTACAGAAGCTTTAGAAATCATAATAACTGATTCATTAGTCAACAGGAACACTGGTTATCAACTCAGTGCGGCCTGGAACCCGGCTATTAAAATGCTGAAACAGTTTCGCCTCGCTAACGAACAGAAGAGTAGATGATGTCATCGCGCTGTGTTTGTTTTTGTCTTCCACCGTTTCCGCGGCAGCTGGTAAACAAACAGTTAATCATTGACATTTGGTTGAAAATGAGGGCTGAGGTAAGAACCTTCGAAACGACCCACAAGTGAGACATCTGTACATGCCTGGAAGCCCGGGAAGAGTTTATTTATATACACCCCGTGAAAAACTTAGATCTTAAAAAACTTAATGTTGATTATTATTGTAGGGTGTGGAAAGAATTGCCTGTTAAGTACTTGAAATGTAAATACCTTGGCATAACATTTGATAGCAAACTCAATAGGGCGATACACAATGGTCAGGAAATAGGGAAAGGTTTCAAAATCCTTCATTACTGGAGAGAGTGATGAGGCGATGTACCAGAGAAGCAAGGGAATTGGGTTACAAGACATTGGCCAGATCATTGCTTGAATATGGTGGTGTAGTGTGGGACCCACGTCTTGGGTTTCAAATTCAGCAGTTTGAGGGGGTACAAAAAAGGGCTGCTCGGTTTGTGTCTTGAAATTACCGAAGGACGCAACCACTAACCGATATTATAAAGGAGCTGGAAAGAGATTCACAAGAAGACAGGAGGGTTCTAGAGAGTGATGGGAGTGTACTGTACTCGTAAAAAGCGTATATTGGTGATGAGGCGAGGAATCATTGATGTAAGAACGAGAAGAAGTGCATGAAGATGACCCTGCCCACATGCTTCCACTCGATTTCAAGCACAAGGGTGTGGGAAGATTTTCGTTCGTAGGTAAGGAGGTCGGGGATTAGAATAAGTTACCAAGAGAAATGGTGAATGATTTGTCAAAAATTCTGAAAGAATTTATAGTTGGAACTTGTAGAGGGAAAATTTTTTGAAAAAAAAAACCATAAATACCGGATACAACACCACTACAGACAAAATCAGAAACAGGAGAAGGTGCCTTCTAAAATCGTGGCCAGCTTGCAGTATCACAATCCTTTTTGGTTTCGAAGAACACACTAATATAATACTGTATGTTAAATACGCTATTGCTGTCACCCTCTCCCGCTAGTTGTATCAGGTTGCCACAGGTAAATCGGGATTATCTGAAATTACACATATGGTGACTCACGAGATAACAAGAGGTGATTGCTGTTCCAGTATTTTGAAATTCAGTCGATGAAGACAGCGATATAGTAACTACTAACTCATAAATGACAAGAAACAGTGCGTGCCGTTAATTTTATATTTTTTCATTGCCAATCCGAGTACATTGCTTTTGGCAATTTTTTTGTATTGATTTAACACTTCTTTCTCAACATTGATTAACTTGAACAACAGTTCCTGGCTATCCTATATCTGATTTGTAGGACGCCCTGCTACATCTGTCGCTGGCAGGTGGGCTCTATTTATTGCATATGTATGGCCGAACTATGGGACAGTAATATCAGTGCATAGTGTTTGACACATACCACTGTACGAACAGTTTTACATGTAATATTTCACAATATTCAGCACATTCTGAAGAGTCAGTCGTCAGCTAATGTTCACGTCTTTTATAGGTTCAGTTTTGAATCAACAAGAAACGGAGACGTCACAGAATTTTTCACAGTTATGTAGCTTTGAAAATTGTTGCCTTATCTTCCAATTATTCAGTTTATACGTCGATTCAAATCTCGCACAGGACCTTAAACATCCTTCTTAAAATAAGAGAGTGAACTTTCTAAAATCTCCCTACTTAATCATTATTATATAAAAATTTCTGCAGGAAAATATGATTCTGTTCAAATACGTTGGTTTGGAGATTTCCGCGCACTCTCTTCAAGTTCTGGACATTTAAACCCCATAAGCATTGAGGTTCTACAGAATCACCAAACAGCTCGTTCATCACGGAGGGCATTGTCGAAATACGTATGTTTATCGTGAATTCCAAAGACGTTCATACTCCAAGATTATTTTTTTACAGGGCAGATATACATAAAAATTCGTATAAAAATGCAAATGGAGTATGACAGAAATTGCGCACAGCAGTGATACAGCTCGGCGGGTGAAACATCAACCACTCTCGTTCAGATGGAAGGCGGGAGGGAAAAGCACCACGCAGATCGATAGTGGGCAGAAGAGTGCAACTCCCGAGGCAGAAACTCCCCAAGGCGACAGACAGCAGACAACGACACTCAGGGAGACCAGCAGTGCACCACTCACAGAGCACAGGGGTGGCGGGGTGAGTAGGTCAACGAAACGGATACGACGATTGAGATAAGATTAGGGAAACAAAACGCCGTACTGATGCTTATATGTAATGTTTCTTTCTTCGTGCTATTTGGGATTGGAATGCATAGAGTTAGTTTCGTTGCAAAACACCTTGCCTCCCATAATATTTGAAAATGGCTGTAGATGACGTCTTGGGCTGATGGCTCAAACACCTAACAAACAGATTTAACTGGCTTGCCACTGATAGTACCGGACGATAAGACACTTTGAATATATCGACCCTCGAATCACCAGGTGGGTACCCAATCCAATCGTACACATGAAATATTCCATAGAACCTGTACATTCATTTGACTTAATAATGACAAAGGATTCGGCTAATTCGACTGCATCACCTGGCGAATCGTAACACAAACGTATTATGAACGTTAACATCGACGCTGTTAACGTCAACAAGTCAGTATTTTTTATACGAGTTTCTGACTTGAATAAGGATTAAGGTGCGGATCGATGTTGAGCACTTTCAATATGTCGTGTCTACTTATAATTAGAGCCAGGTTTTTTTCCTCCTACAATACCTCAACATAATGGATTATGAGAGAATTCAGTTTTTCCCGGCGTATGGTTGACACAAATTCTTCTCGAGTATTCTGCCGGATAAGTTCTACTGTCCACAACGTTTCGGCAACAAACTCCGCCACCTTCATCAGGTGAGATGTCATAGCGGTGCCACTGCGACGACACAGCACTGCTATGATATCTCACCTGGTGAAGGCAACGGAGGTAGTCGCCGAAACGTTGTGGACAGAAGAACTTATCCGGCAGAATACCCGAGAAGAATTTGTGTCTTAATGGAATATGTCACTTCCCTGCTACGTAGACCAGTGCTCCGCAACCTTTTCCATCTCGCGGCACACCATAAGGTTATCCTAAATAATTGTACACATACCTTCAATGTGACCCAGTCAACATTCGAGAAGCCCAACTGACATAAATATGTAGCTGGTTAGCCAAAACGTATCTAAAGGAACTTCGAGAAGCTTTAATTTCAAATGTCTGTCAGATTTGAAATCTGCGAGTTAATTGAAAGATGTTCCGAATTTGCGACGAACGAATCACGAACCCGGTCGAAATCTTCAACACTTTCTCCAAAGTACTTTTTGAATCTCTGCTGCAAGACTCCTAAATGTGCTTTAATTAAGTCCATAACCATTTTATTATCGTCATCAAGTGACCATACTGTCGGGACCATCTCACATGACCCATTTTCAATCCTCTGTAACCACAAATCCAGCTTGTTCTCAAATCCTTTAATCTTATTCATACTAATAAGAATATTTTCGTTCCTACCTTGCATTTTGATGTTCAGCTCATTCAAGTGTACGAAAATGTCGGAAAGATATGCCAACTTACATACCTATTCGCCATCTGCGAATAAATTCGCGTACTTTCAACAGTCAAAAATGCCTGGACCTCTTCTCTGAGTTCAAATATTCGCATTAACACCTTTCCTCGTGACAGCCAACGTACTTCTGTATGTAGCAGGAGTGTAGTGTGTTCTGAACCCAATTCCTGACATAAAACAGAAAATATTCTCAAATTAAGGGACCGCGATTTTATGAAGTTCACGACTTTTACTACTTCATCCAGCACATCTTTCAGAGAAGGTGGCAGAGACTTAGTAACAATGGCTTCGCGGTGAATGAGACAATGATCACATCGTATGTTGCGATTTATTTCGCGTACTTTAGCTGCAAATCCTTTCACTGGGCCTAATATGGCACCCGCTCCGTCTGTACAAACACTAACTCAATCCTTCCGTGTTAATTCAATAAGGCGCAAATATTCATCAGTCAAACGAAATATTTCTTCACCGGTAGTATGCTCTGGAAGTTTTTTTGCAAAAGAAGAAATTACTTACAATTACATCTCCATCGATGTAGCGAATGTAAGCCAGAAGTTTAGCATGGCGACTAATATCTATGGACTCGTCGATCTGAAGTGAGAACTTCTGACTGTTGATGATTTTACCCTTCATAATGTCTTCAATATCACGAGACATATCAATAACTCGGCGACTGATTGTGTCAGCAGAAAGAGGAATTTTTGAAACTTCACTAGCGGATTCTAAACCCAGTACTATTCTCACCATCTCTTTACAAACAGGCTTTAACAGCGTTTCACCTATTGTAGTGTGGTTTCTTGGCCTTTAAAATAAGTTCAGCTGCCTTATAATAAGCTTCCTGTACTTTTTCTGACACACGTACGTAGCAGTTAAGAAAGTTCTTTGTTTTTTCTTATTTTCCAACAACCTAAGAAAATAATTGACATCTCTGTTTGACAGTTGTTTTGTTGACAAATGTCGTTGCAATTTACTGGGAACCATTGCAGCGTTGCTGAGTTTTTCACCACAAACGATACATTCGGGGATTGGGCACGTTTTTTCATCACACCGAGAAAACCCATAGGATAAGTATTTATCACTGTACTTCCGCTGCATTATCTTTTGTTTCTTTCTTTCTGACTCAACGCTTTCATTAGTTGCACTCATAGACGGAACACTCCATTCAAGGAATTTGTCCATCTTGAAGAAATAAAAGTCTACTAATTGTAATAGAAAATATCAAGACAAAATACTAACACAGTTTTCGGTCCACTTTAGAGCACAGCTATGATAAACTGAAGTAATTGTTAGAAGCGAGATTTATACACTTCGAAGAAGTCACATATACGGTGCCGATTCTTTTTACAGCGATGTCTAACAAAGCATCAGTGCAACGGAACAGGAACAAGTAGTATTGTTGGATAAGCACCAACACCGACATCTTAATAAAATAATATAAGGCTTGGGAAGTTCTGTTATTCCCAGCAGTTTAGACTGAGGGAAAAGCACATACACATAACATGCGGTAAATATAGCGGAACCGCAAAGCGCAGTAGTAGGGGCGAGGAATAAAAATGTTTAAAGAAATGAATAAAGAAAACTAATAGCAAGTGTGAAAATAAATAATATTTAATTTCTTAAAATACGACTATACGTAACAGTTCGCGGTACATGAAACTAAAATGTAATTAATAAAAAATTTGGCAATTAATTCCTTATATTTGGTAAAATTTCGCGGCACACCTTTCACCTTGTCGCGGCACACCACTGTGCCGCGGAACACCGGTTGCGGACCACTGACGTAGACTACATCACGCAAAGAGTTTAACCGACACCTAATGGTAAGCCAACGACATAGTGAGAAGAGAGAACTGCCGCAAGGCAACTCTAGTGATTCTGATTTTTTTGTTGTTTAAACTTCTGCATAATCATTAGTAAATAATACACAATTTCCCAAGAACATTGTAATGCCTCGTTTTGAACTTCACAGCATTTGCAACACTGAAGAGAACATTATAATGGAACTGTTGATTGAAACTTATTGCGATTCGTATTGTATTTAATCACGGGAATCACATTGCAAACGAAAAAATATCATACTTCTGCCCTCACTCTCCAAACCCATTTAGAAAATACAAGTAGGAAATATTTCCACTGAGCCCTAAGATTTTGCCTCCCTCTAATTGTGTAACTCGGTGGTCAGTGGTTCGAACATAATACAGATGAAATATTTAAATTTCCAATGGGAAGAAGACTTAATATGAAGCGGACAGAACCTGAAAAGCCAGTAAATTTGTACTAAATAGAAAATGTCAATGGAGAAAAAATTAAGTTAAATAGCTATTTTCAAGTTAAGCTTATTTTTCATGGCAGTCTCATTGATGATATTCATTTCGGATAGAATAATAGTCGCAGGTACACGGGGAAGCACAGTATGAACGCTTTTTGCTCAACTTGTTTATTGAATCCATGTTCGGGTAATGAGTTGTTTACCTGCGTCAGTCTGAAATCTGTTTCGAATGCGGTTGTGCCGGTCCCCGGGGCAAGGCACAAAGACAATATTTTGCATAATTCGGTGTGTGTTTTCGACGAGTGGTCGGCGGGAGGTTGGGTATCCGTTCGTTTCGGTCGCTCAATGGAGTTCCTCCCGTGTTGACACAGGCACTGGGGATCCGTGAAAACAGCGAGCACTCTGTTATTGCAAGGCTATCGCTACCCACCGCCGCGCCCCAGGCAAAGCTGCCGCATTCATCCCTCGTTTGCTCGCAGCGGAAAGTGGACCTACCGGCGCAGAGCGAGCGGTAAAAACGAGCCGCGAGAGCGAGCAGGTTATCAGAAAATTGTGCAAACACTGAGCGCTGCCGTAACGAGACAGCCCCGCCCGTAAAACCAGAAGTAATTCTGTTTGCTGCTCCGGGGAACTCGGCGCTATCCTTAATGCGATTATTTCCGCTTTGCTTATTTGAGGCATTCCGTGTCGTAATGGACTGGAGGCGGGATGCCAGCTAAGATCGTTTGCTTGACGTGGGCTGAGTAAGCCACGAGACAGGCTTGCGCCGCGGCGGCGAGAGCAGCCAGCGGCGCGAGTAATGAGTTTCCCCCGCGTGCAGATGACGTGCAGAACGTCGCGACGTCGGCGCCGATGTTCTTCTACCTGGCTTCTTTCAGGGAAATGGGTCGCGTCGTTGTGTTGTACCTAGTGTTGCCCAAAATCGGTCTTGGTCTTGCAGTCTTGGTCTTGGTCTTGCATTTTTGCAAGACCAAGACCAAGACCAAGACCGCCTAATTTTAGCAAGACTAAGAGCAAGACTGACTGTGCAAGATTTAAGCAAGAACAAGACCAAGCCTGCAAGACTCTTGCGTCTTGCAGTTAGGACTTTTTTTTTATACTTTCTATACAAAATAAGTTTTTGGGTGCTTAGAATGGACACGAATACATTATGCTGATGTGTTCTGTGTGGTTTTTAAACACAAAGTGCTTAAATATGTCGTCACCCTTTTAATAAATATTGTAGACACTTTTAATACACTTCAAACGTGCAAATTTTTTCTATAATAGTAATCGAATAATATAAAAAGCGTGCAATAAGATTTATGTACTGTTTAGGAGCCCGAATATAATAATATATAAGAGAACTGTTTAAATAAATAAACTGATATATTGACTGTTGCATCACAATATATTTTTGCAAATATTCATTTACATGTAAAGAATATATAGTATTTGCACAATTTTAACTCGAGGAGTAAACTCCAGAGTCAGTGGACCGGACAGGCTTAATTTAAATTATATACTTATCCTGTATAATACAAGAAATTGACACAGAGAAAACAAACGAAACTTAAAGTACTAGTACATAGAATTTTGAAGAAGAAAATAGGCAGAATATATGTAGGAAGACGTAAAGTACTGATATAATATAAATGACTATCAGTGCGTTTTCGTTGAAGAAGGAATTGACGGTCTGAATAAGTAAATAAAAAATAATACATTAAATGTAGTAAGTATGACACTTAATTGAAGTATCGAAAATCGAAATAATAAAAACTAAAAATAAACTATATAGAATATGCGTAATCAAATTATATGTAGTATGTTACCGATAAGATGTTTATTTTCTTAATATTTCAAAAGTTACAGTTTCAAAAGTTAAAGTTACAAACTAATTTAAAATCTAGCTTTTAATAATAATTAATAAGGTTATCTACCTTATTAATAGGGAACATGCAATATTTTTATTTTTGCTTTCATTTTAAGTAACTTCATGCAGAATACACCACAAATAAATTAAAAAAATTAAAACGGTATAATATGTCTCGCAAAACGGCGGTCTGAAACTGACAGTTTAAATTTGCGCGCCAAAACTGACTTCCAGAGCCGATGACGTCACTCCTGTCAAGTGCTTTCTGACCTGTCAGTTGCTGTGGAAGTAAACTTGTCGTTTTGTGGTGGAAAAAACCATGTCAATCATATCAGCGTTCATTGTCTTTGATAATATTTCAAGGAGAGTTTGTGAAGAGTTTAACTTTCCAATCAAGCATGAACACACTTTATGGATGTTTACAGTTTGTAAATCTCCAAAATAATGAAGAAGACTCGCTTCACAATCCTTTTCTTTTACTGCATTTATATATTCACTCAGAATATCCACCTAAAAATATGAGGTTATTATTGTAGCATATAACATATATTTATTAATTTCATTGATACTATTTATTTAACAGCATTTATGCACGCTTTAGAATTCTTATAAACCTGTATAGAGAAAGATTCACCACAAGTTGGATTCCGCCACGGCTTGTGAGAACCTTGTTAGGCAAAGGCTGCAGGTTCGAATCCATCTTGTGGTGAGTTCCATCTTTTCTTTCTATAAAGACTTATAGTTTCATCAAATAAACAGGTATACTGAACTGCTTACTTGAGAGAAACTGTTAGTGACAGGAATGTGACCTATTTCTTTGGCTTTTATAAAAGATTTTCCAGAAGCACATTTAGATAAATTTGATTTCTTCCAGTAACATGTTATAGATGTAAGCGCAGGCTACTCAGATCTTCTGTGTAACCATAGCAAGAGTGCAGCAGCATGCTTACACCCACCTGGAATAAGATTTTAGTGATAATAATGTGCTAAATTAGGGGTGTGGTGAGAGCACAGAACAACTGAACTCTCTGGCGAGACGATGAGAGTTTTCTGCTCCCCATTTGTCCGCATGACATTTTATAGGCCATCAATAACATACAAACTTTACCTTCAGAAGTGGCACAATCTTCGCATTGGCAGGACTGGACTAAACCTTCCCTTTCATTTATAATGGCTGTAACATGATAACCTTCTTTGCAACTTTATGTTCCGGTGTAACTCTACTTTTTACTATACACAATTCGCCATCTCTTTTAATTTGGACATAGCCGATTGCATTATCGCCATAAGATTCCCTTGTTCAGCTGAAATAAGAGCTATGTATAGAAGCTGCTAAACGAAATATGAAAATTCAATGCGATTTATACGTACCATAGTAGTTTAGTCCCTTTCATTTCTACACTTGAATACTCAGCACTTTCGACAAAAAAAATTACGACCATATCTACACTGACTTTCGGTAAATTCCTGGAGTACGCTTTTATAAATCTGACTTCCATTTTTATTGAAAAATACAAATAATTTTCTCAATAAAACAATGTTCTCTTTGACAACAATAAGCTGTCATAACAGTAGTGACGTCACTAGACGTTGATTGGTGTTTTAAAATACGTTCCGTTTCAAGTAACTTCAAATCGAAATTATTGTAAAAAATCAATATTAACCAAAATTAAAATGTTGCTGTAGTCTTTGTTTTATATTTTTTTAACATTTTAATGACAAAATACCCATAATTATTATAACTGCATGTTCCCTATTATTATGGAAGCTACATAGGAGCGAAATACAGGGCTCTACAAATAATGAAGAAGACTCGCTTCACAATCCTTTTCTTTTACTGCATTTATATATTCACAAAAGAATTAATATAAAGTAACAGTAATGTCAGCTATTGTGTACTGTTCTGTAATTTCATTTGTGTTGTATTTTTATTGAAATAAATGGTAAATTCAGTAAATTGTATAATTATTTTATTCCATTTCATATAAGGTGAGGGTCTATCAATCTCTTTCTAGACAGATAATGTTCTTTAAAATACAGTCAAGTTAATGTCATTAATTTGTTTTCTATATGTTTAAACCATGTTTTAGTAACTGTTTTGTGGGTTGTTTCTGACTTGCAACTAAACAAAATGCTTTTGATGGCATACGCGTTTCGCCTTTATTCAAGGCATCATCAGTGCCCTAGATAAACATATATACACATATATATACAATGCTGTTGTTTGATTTTTGTACAGTTTTCTAAAAAATATCAAGTGGGTACTTACAGTTTTTATATATTCATTAACACGCACAAGTTCGTGTTTCCATACCAGCTACTCTTTTTGCACTATCACTACTGTCCCGAGTTTGTGTAGGCTGCATTTTAGGTAATTTCACCGGCCACGAACTGTATATATAGTTATTTGTTTTTGTTGACATCGAAAAGTCGTGAGCCAAAGATTATGTGTTGTGTAACTATTTGTTATTTTGAATCTGCGGTCATTAGCTGTGTGTATTTTGTGGCGGTATGTTTGATTATAGGATATGTGTTATTTATTCCTGTTTTAATGTTTTGAACAAGGTTTGGTTCGTTAGGTGTATGTATTCGTTCATAATTTTTTTACCATTATTGATTGCTTTTTGTATTTGCAGGTTTTCCTGAATTGTCAGCATATTTTTGTTGTGATTATTAATCTTTAGTATTTGTATATCTGTCTGTATATTAGTGTGTGAATGATTGTGTTGTAACAAGTGTTCAGCGAATGTTGAGTGGTTGGTACATCTGAGGGCTCTCAGGTGTTCCTTGTATCTGGTCTCAAATTTTCTAGCTGTTTGTCCTATGTATACAGTGTCACACTGCTGGCATGTTAATTGGTATATTCCAGATTGGTGGTATTTGTCTGTAAATGTACCTCTGTTAAACTGTTTTTGGATAGTGTTTTTGGTTCTAAATGCTATTTTTATTCCCATTTTTCTGAAGACGTTTGCTATTTTGTGTGTGTTTGTGTTTTGATATGTCATAGTGTACCAGTGTTTGTTGTCTTTTTGTGTGATGGATTGTAGTTTTATGTGGTGATCATTGGGTGTTTGATTTATGTTCTTGTTTGTTTGTTTTCTGATTTTTTGGTTAAGCTTTTCTACTGTGTTATTATTGTATCCGTTGTTCACAGCTATGTGTGTTATGCTGTTTAGTTCCTTGTTATAGTTGTGCTTAGTGAGTGGTATTTGATTCATCCTGTGTAACATATATCTGAGTGCTGCCTGTTTCTGACTGGAGGGGTGATTGGAGCTTTGGTGGATGATTATGTCAGTGTTGGTGGGTTTCCTGTATATGCTAAAACTGTGTTTGTTGTCAATCTTTTTGACTGTAATGTCTAGGAAATGTAGTTGGTTGTTTGTTTCTGTCTCCATAGTAAAACTGATATTTTTATGTATGTTGTTAATGTCTGTGTGAAATTCTTTTATGCGTTCTGGTGGTTCATTTAGGAGACAAATTACATCATCTACATATTTAAGCCAGTAAATTACATTATATTGTTTACTGGGGACAATGGATTCGAATATTTCATTTTCTATATAATCCATGAAGATGGAGGCCATTATTCCAGATATTGGGCTCCCCATTGGCAATCCTTCCTTCTGTATAAAGTAGTCATTGTTGAATTCAAAGTAATTTTGTGCTGTGACTAAATTTAGTAGGGCCAGTATTTCTGTTATGAGGGCTGAGGGCATTTTGCTGTGTGTTGTCAAGTTTCTGTGTATTTGGTCTATTGTTTGGTTTACAGGGATTTTTGAAAACATGCTTACTACATCAAATGATATAATGGTTGCTGTGTCTGGGATGAAGGTATGTTCTAATATTTCTGTCAGGTGTTGGGTGTTTTTTATGTTTCTGTCTTTGTGATATTTGTAGTGTTTTGTGAGATATGTATGTAAATATTGGGCTACTTTGTAAGTTGGAGCATTCCTGAAATTTACTACAGGTCTTACTGGAATGTCCTCTTTGTGTATCTTGATTTGGCTTCTCATTTTGGGTGCAGTGGGATTTTTCTGAGTCATATTTTGTTTCTGCCAGTCTGTTAATAATAATGTGGTGGTTTTTAAGCATTTTTTAACATCTGTTTGGAATCGATTAGTGGGGTCTGACTTGAGCTTGGATATGTTATTGTTTTCTATGAAGTGGTTAGTTTTTGTGATGTAGTCATTGTTTTGTATTAGTACAACAGTATTACCTTTATCTGCCTTGGTTACCACAATATCCTGTTTTGTGAGTTTTCTCTTTAGTTGTTGTAAAGTTTTGTTTGTGTTTTCTACATTTCTGTGGTTGTGAGTAGACTTGATGCTGTTTATTTCTTTTACTATAAGCTCTCTAGCAAGAGTTGTGTTTATCTGGTTGTTACTGTGTTTTTCTTCTTGTGTCAGTATGTATTCTGCTTCAGTTATGGTGTCTTCAATGAAATTATTCTTGTCTGAGTTATTTAGATTGTGTTTGAGACCTTTTTCTAGTAATTTTTGTTCTTTTTCTGTTAGATTTGTAGTTGTTAAGTTGACTATACGTGGGTGGAATGTCTGTATTGGTGTGTGGTTGTTATATTTTTTGTTATTTTTACTTGAAACATGTTGTGTGCTCATAAGTATGCTCATTTTCCTCTTATGTGTGCTCTTTAGTATTTCAATGTGGTGTGCTGTGTTCTTTTCTACAATGTCAATGGTATTTTGTAGAACTTGTGGGTTGTTTATTGTATGTGATAATTCTAGATGCATCAGATACAGTGTTTTATTGATTTTTTCCTTGTTTGCATAGTGATTTCTAATTTCGTTGTTTAACCAATTGGTTTCTGCTGCTTGCTTTGAAGATTATTAAATGTAAATGTTTATTAAGAAACAGACTGACTCCCGCGGGACACAGTTGATAGCTCAGTTGGTTAGTTAGAGCATCGCCACTGATCGCTTAGGTCGTGGGTTCAAACCCCAACTGGTGTCAGTCGATTTTTTGAATTTCTCATGAAATGTTTAGACATTTATTAATTTGGTTGGTCTTTACCATGGCTATGTTAATTCAAGCTTAAAATATACCTATTCTGTTGCGTTGTTCTAATATCTAAAGTAACGTTTAATAAATAGCGACAGGCTAATAGGTAATTGCAAGACTTGCGAGACTCTTGCTGCAAGACCAAGACCAAGACCAAGACTGGGAGTGCAATACCAAGACCAAGACCAAGACCAGGTGTATTGATGCAAGACCAAGACCAAGACTGGCCAAGTCTTGTCTTGTTCTTGCATTTGGGCAACACTAGTTGTACCAGGTCACAGCCTCCAATTAATTCCTAATCATAGTCAAGTTTACATTGTAACCAGTTACACACAATAATGGGAACTTATTTATGTACCAAATACTACAATAAGTAATAAGATTTATTCTTCTGACAGGTAGGACAGCCGTTTGGAAATTGTTGAATTGTTATAAATTTTTTTAACCTCAATTCTCTTCACAAATGTTTGTTGAGATTGCCACTGTTACTAATTATCTAATACACAGCGGTAATTTAGGCTGCCCTGTTGTGTCTGTATAATCCCTGTATATTCGAATATTAGCTTATTGGCTGAATTTATGATCCTCCTCATATTCGACTACCAAGGTGTCGGCCCGCTATTAATGGACTTAACTCTTCCAAGCTAGCGTATTGAGAAACTTAAGGCGCGTGGTTTCCCATTTTCTCTCACAACGATGAAAGTGAATGTGTTATTGTTTCTGCTGATGATTCTATGTAATGTTCCAGCCCCTTTCAATCCTACTTTTCCAAAAGACATCAACGGGGCCGACGGACGATTCACCATTAACAGTGTGGTATAGAGGTGGGCAAAGTGTTCATTTGATCACTCTACAAAAAGAACTAGTTCTTTTGAACCACTTTTCGATGAAAATACCCCCCTTAAAGACTTTGATGCAATGAACAGTCCACAAAGCCCACGTGAACAAGCTCTTCTTGATCTTCAGAAGTAGCCGACTTATGACCGACTCACCTAGAAGAACTACCGTTCACTTTTTAGTGAGCGACTGCTCACTCGCTCTTTTAAAAGAATTGCTCTAAAGAACTGATTCACTCGCGAACGACCCATCTCTAGTGTGGTATGCTTTCATTACATGCTAGCTAGTTTTCGATTCAACTCAAGACTATTGTGCGCAGTCTGCCGATTATCAAATGCATCTCTTCTACCCTGCAAGACCTAGTAAACGTTTCTTCCGTCACAAGGATTCAAATCATCTATTCACGTGTCAGGTGTTGGGCACTATCGCAGTGCCGCAAACCACCTAAGCCAACGAACTATGAGCTACCAGCATTCAAATAATGAATAGCTCCATAGTATCGAAAAAAAAAATCACCATTGGGGAACTGTACAAGTAACACCGACAGAAAGCAAGGGACCAAAAATATTCCCATCTTGAAAACGAAAGTCTTGTCAAGACTAATGCTTTAGTCTGATAATGATACTCCAATATTCCGATCCAGCCCTTGGATCTTCACCCCGCTGGGAGAGCCAAAACATCCACTTGCTGACTTATTACTCCCATGTTTATAGGATAAAGCACACCAGTGTTTGTCGGCCAGTGATCTTCCATGAGCCCCAGATATATCACGCTAGCTGCGCAAATCGCTGTTGTTGCATAATCAACGCATTTTTCCAAGCTTGGTTAAAACCATAGATGATATCTTTGGTTAGTTTCATTGGGTATTTACAAATTTCAACTGCACCCAGCAAGGTTAAGACGCAGTCAAATTATTGCGAGTATACTTGTATAATGAATGCCTGGAAATCTTTGATTTCAGAATAATCCGAATGTTAATCAGTTCCATTCTAACCAAAACAGCAGGTTGTACTTCTATGGGATAGTGACACATATCTGCTGATGATTATCCCGTTTTGAACATACAGAAATTTTCGATTACACAGACGGAAAAAAAAATCCCAACACCAAGAAAAAATTATTGTAGAGTAATGAAATTTGGACAATGCATTTGTCAAGTTAACATGTTTAATTGATTAAATTTTCAAGATCACAGGTTAATTTAAGCTCAAGAAAATGCATTTCAAATGTGAAATACTGTTAAATTAATAGCCGGTGTAACCTCCAGAATTTTGAATGCAAGCCTGCAAACGTGAATGCATTGTGTCATACAGGTTTCGAATGTCACTTTGTGGTATGGAGTTCCATGCTTGTTGTACTTGTGCTGTCAATACTGGGACGGTCAGTGCTGGCTGTGGATGATGCTGGAGTTGTCGTCCAATGATATCCCATACGTGTTCAATTGGAGACAGATCTGGTGATCTCGCAGGCCAAGGTAACATGTCGACACTCTGTAGAGCACGTTGCGAGACAACAGCGGTATGAGGGCGAGCGTTATCCTGTTGAAAAACTCCCCCTTGAATGCTGTTCATGAATGGCAGCACTACAGGTTGAATTACCAGACTGACGTACAAATTTGCAGTCAGTGTGTTTGGTATAACCACAAGAGTGCTCCTGCTGTCATAGGAAATTGCTCCCCAGACCATGACTCCAGGTGTAGGTCCAGTGTGTCTAGGCCGCAGACAGTTTGGTTGCAGGCGTTCCCCTGGCCTCCTTCTGACCAACACTCGGCCATCACTGGCACCAAGGCAGAACCTGCTTTCATCAGAAAACACAACAGATCTCCACTCCGTCCTCCAATGAGCTCTGGCTTGACACCACTGGAGTCGCAAACGGCGATGGCTTGTAGTCAGTGGAATGCACGCTACAGGGCGCCTGGCTCGGAGCTGTCCTTGAAGTAACCGATTTCTAACAGTTCGTTGTGTCACTGTGGTACCAACTGCAGCTCGAATTTCTGTAGTGCTGCCATTCATGAACAGCATTCAAGGGGGAGTTTTTCAACAGGATAACGCTCGCCCTCATACCGCTGTTGTCTCGCAACGTGCTCTACAGAGTGTCGACATGTTACCTTGGCCTGCGAGATCACCAGATCTGTCTCCAATTGAACACGTATGGGATATCATTGGACGACAACTCCAGCATCATCCACAGCCAGCACTGACCGTCCCAGTATTGACAGCATAAGTACAACAAGCATGGAACTCCATACCACAAAGTGACATTCGAAACCTGTATGACACAATGCATTCACGTTTGCAGGCTTGCATTCAAAATTCTGGAGGTTACACCGGCTATTAATTTAACAGTATTTCACATTTGAAATGCATTTTCTTGAGCTTAAATTAACCTGTGATCTTGAAAATTTAATCAATTAAACATGTTAACTTGACAAATGCATTGTCCAAATTTCATTACTCTACAATAATTTTTTCTTGCTGTTGGGATTTTTTTTTCCGTCTGTGTATATAGATCCTATTTGGATAGTAGCACTCACTATTCTAAATAATTATTGAATCCCAAGAGAAAATTTTGAGAATTCATCTCTTGCGCGTATTTCGGTAATGCAACAATTCATGATTATTAGAGATTTTTAGCACATCATTTTCTGTCTGCACCTTTTCAGCATACGTGTTCATTAAATAAGGGGTGCTGTATTTATTTGCTAAAGTATCCATTTCTAAACGAATAGAGAGAATTCGAAAATCGGTTTATAAGAGTATATAGAAACGTAAATATTATATAAAATTGATTTATAAATGTTATGAGAGCTTATAATTAAACAAAATTTTTCTAGTTATTTGGAACTTTTATTAATGCCAATCTTTTTGTGTGAACCACATTCATTAAGAATGTACTATATTTATAAGAAAACTTCGTTTTTGGCGATTTATTATATTAAAAGTAAATGGTTGAATGCAAGTATCATAATATTCGCATGTCGGAATTCCAATAAATATTCAGCGAAAACAGAATAATTTTGAAACTTTTGTTTGAAAAATACGAATCAGATCTTCGTCACACAAAAAAGCATGTTTTTATTTTAATATATCCCTCGCTTTTGCAAATTCTCTGTAAAAATTGTTCCCGTTAGCCTTTACTCATGGCACAGGAATTCGAACTTTTAGTATAATAGAAAAGGAATTATCTTCCTTTCATTTACTTTCTTGCTACGGCAGTTTTATCGTAGTTGCGGGCAATTTGGATTATTTTTCATTAGTTTCGTATTATGCCTGGACGAAAAGTTTTAAAAACTCAATATGTGGAAAGCATTTATCTCAGATGAATTGTCACTGATGCAGAATCGTGTGACAATGAGCCGTACCTGCGCTTAATCCTTCATGAGAACATATTTTGCAAACAAGAGTGAACTTTCTGGGCGAATGGCTGCTTCGTTTTTGGGTGAAGAGGGCAGTTCTTGATATAAGCGAGCTATATTCCAGCGCCTCTAATTAGCAACACGAGAGAGATCAACTCGAGTGAAAACGTGCAATGAAATAAACCTTTTCTCTAGTTTTTCCTTTCAAAAGTTTTATTGCTTGGCTGATATGATATTCTGAGACTCACATAAACCGCGCAAATGAAAAACGAATTACTGCTTTACCTCACTTTAAAACATTCCATACCCAACTCGCTGAGCGAGCTAATGCACGTTAGAGTATTGTATCAACAACAAAGTTTAAGTGTTATGATCTTCTTTTATAACTGTTTGTCAAAAGAATGCGAAAATAAGGGTTGTCAAAAAAACGCAAAAATAAGGCTTTGTGAATTTAACTAATTTTCACTGAAAAATATAAACTCAAAATTGAGAAACTAATACTCGAAAAAAAAGAGCTCACCTTTTTTGTGAGTGAAATCAATTCCTACTTTTTTTTAAAAATAATTTCATATCTTCTGTTTTTTTAAATATACCCTACTTCATACGTTTAATATCCTGACGTATAGTGAATCACGATTATTCAGAAAACAGAAACAAAATATATTGCAGTAACATAACTGTTGTTATGTAGAGCGGATTGAAGGTAACAAGGAGCTAGTTAGTTGTTTCTAATACAGTTTCGTTTAACTTTATGTATCTAAGGGAAATAATGCAGGACATAAAGATGGTATACAATACTTTTTAATTCAAGGCTGCCCAACCAACTTTGGATATGGGCCAAGATTTCGATTCTAAATTAGCCAGCGGGCCACATACTATTATAAATCTGTAAGCAAGCTGCGTATGTGCCTTTATTTGAACGGGAACCGCGCAAAAATTACCGCAGCAATTCGGACGAGGTTTTCAAATTTTTAGAGGTAATGGTCCGAATCAAAATCTGCCGAAAAAGCTAATGCCTTATATGTTCCATGGGAAGGGGCAAGCATTTAAAAACCTTTATATATGCGAAATTGTAGGCCACGGATCGTTATATACTTTCAGACGCTCACTCCTTTCGCAAACCGTTCTGGCCTCGCATTCGGGAGGACGCCGGTTCGAATCCCCGTCCGGGCATCCAGATTTGGGTTTTCCATGGTTTCCCAAATCACTCCAGGCAAATGCCGGGATGCTTCCTTCAAAACTGCAGTGCTCGAAATTTACCGGGCGTTAGGCGTAATTACGCCTAAATTTTTTCATTTTACGCCTGCGATCTCCGTCAAAGGCTGTCGTCAGTGCTTCGAATGGTTTGATGCAACCCGCCATCACTTCCTATCCTGTGCTAACCTCTTCATTTCTACATACCCCTTACAACCCACGTCCTCAATTATCTGCTTAATATATTCTAATCTCTGTCTTCCTCTACAGTTCTTAGCCTTCGACTGTTCCCAATCCAGCATGTCTCAAAATATGACCTACCAGCCTGTCTCTTCTTTATGTAAACTTCTTCCACAAACTTCTTTTCTCACCTATCATTTCCATAACACGTTCATTTCTTACTTTGTCAGTCCACTTAATTTTCAGCATTCTTCTGTAGCACCACATTTCAAATGCTTCAATTTTCTTTCTTTCTGGTATTCCTAAGTCCATGTTTCGCTACCGTATAGTGCTGTGCTCCACACATAGAGTTTTAAAAAGTTTTTTCTAATTCCTAGATCAATATTTGAACGTAAAAGGTTTCTCTTTTTCATGAAGACTCTTTTTGCTATTGCTATTCTGCTTTTAACATCATTCCTGCTTCGGCCATAGGTTGTAATTTTTCTTCCTAAGTAACAGAATTCACTTACTTCTCCAACTGCATTCGACCCTATTTTTACATTTAAATTACTAGTATTGGTATCATTACTGCTACATTTCATCACTTTTGTCTTGCTTTGATTTATATTTAGTCCAAAACCTTCATTCAGTATATTGTTCATGCCATTCAGTAATTTATCAATGTCTTCAGCCCAAGACAATGTCATCAGCAAATCGTAGCATACTGATTTTTTCTCCCTGGAAACCTATGCCACATGGAAATTTTTCTTTCATTTTCTTCATTGCTTCTTCTACATACAAGTTGAATATTAACGAGGATATACTACAACTTAGTCTCACACCTTTTAAACTGATCCATGTCTCTCGTGATTCTCTACTTTTATTACAGCCACTTGATTCTTATATTGTTTATGAAGTATTCTTCTATCTCGATACTTTAGACCTGACTTCTTTAAAATTTTGAACATTTTTTCCCACCTAACATTATCAAAAGCTTTTTCTAAATCAACAAACGCCATAAAAGTATCTTTGTTTTTCTTGATCCGCCCTGCAAGTATTAATCTTAAAGCAAGAATTGCTTCCCTTGTATCGCGATTTTTCCTAAACCCAAACTGATCATCACCTACTATCTCTTCTACTACCCTTTCAATCCTTCTGTATATTATTCTGGTCAGTAACTTTGAAGCATGTGATGTTAGACTAATGATGCGATAGTTCTCACATTTATCGGCTTGTGCTTTCTTTGGAAGTTTGAGGATGATATTTTTATTAAAATCAGTTGGAATTTCTCCTGTTTCATAAGTTTTTGATATCAGCTTGAATAATCTTTCGATTCCTTCCTCTCCTTGGGATTTAAGAAGTTCTGAAGGAATCTCATCAATTCGAACTGCCTTATTTGCATTCAAGTTATTCAGGGCTTTATTAAATTCTGTCTTCAAAACAGGATCTCCTAATTCATCAATGTCAACATCGCCTTCCTTTTCCATTACACTATTGTTCAGGTCGTTCGCATCATGCAGTTTCTCAATGTACTCCTTCCATCGGTTAACTCTCTCTTCTGAGCTTAAAAGAGGTTTCCCATCTGAAGCTTTAATGTTTATACCTCTTTTCTTCATTTCTCCAAAATTCTGTTTGATCTTTCTATATGCAACCCACGGCAATTTTGCTTTTGCTATTTTGTATGTCCTATTTATTTAATTTCTAAATTGCCTGTACTACTCTCATCCTGAGCATTTTTGTACCTTCTCCTCTGATCCATCAGCTCCAAAATTTCTTCTGTGATCCAAGGTTTTCGGGCAGCTTGTTCCGTAATGCCTAATGTTTCTTTGCCAGCTTTCATTATTTCGGTCTTTATTACAGTCCATTCGTCCTCGGCTGAGCTCCTTTCACAGTTACTTCTTAGACCTAAGTCTACAATTTCTGCAAATTTTTCTCTCGAGATTGATTGTTTCAGTTTATTCACTTCCAGTCTGTTATGCTTATGCTGCTTCCTTATTGGCTTAAATTTCAGCCTGCACTTCATTATTATCAAATTATGGTCAGAGTCTATGTCTGCTCCTGGGTACACTTTACAGTCTAGAACTTGAATCCCGAATCTCTGTTTGACCATGATATAATCTAGCCGATATCTGCCTGTATCCCCAGGACGCTTCCAGGTGTGTATTCTTCATGCATGGTCCATAGACAGTGTGTTTGCCACTACTAGCTTATCTCTTTCACCAAATTCTAACAACCTGCTTCCTCGCTCATTTCTTTCTCCTAGACCAAAACCTCCTACAGTATTCACCTCTTTTTCTTCTCCCACAATTGCATTCATATCACCCATTGTTATTAGATTTTCCTCCCCCTTCACATATTATATTAATCCTTCAATTTCAGCGTATATTTTTCTATTTCTTCGTCATCTTCCTGTGACGTTGCTATATACTACGAATTAGTACAGTTAATTTTTAAGATAGCTTTTCTACTATTTCATAAATTTTATTATATTAAAATATGAATGAAACACAACTCTTGGACATCAGTATGAAAACTGAACCTAAGGCAATAAAGGAAAGTTTTAAGAAGACATTTAGAATTGATGCCTCTCAACTTCAATATTTGGTAATAAAATAAAATCGGTAAATTTTTTTTACACATACCAAAGCACACGCGCGCCTAGCAACGAGCAAATTCTAGTACTTACCTATAGTTATGATAGATATTTATATATAACAAAGATATAAGTAACGTTTTAATTACAATGAAAAAGTAAAAACCATCAATAAGAACTTTGCAGAGGTTCTTTTTAAAAAATCATAATTAAAAAGTAAAAAAACATCAACGAGACCATTGCAGAGGTTTTTGAGCTAGCATATTCTAGGACGCTGCTGTTGGTGGGTAAATTCCTATCCGCTCAAGGGGCAATTTGTTGCCCGCGGGCCTGGGGTTAGGCAGCCTTATTTTATCCCATTAAAGAAGGCTTAGTCTTTCTTTTTGCAAAGTAATGGGAGCAAAGAGATGATGAGAAATATACTTCTCATTGTGTTATTACCCAATAAAACTTTATCACCTAAAGTATAGGTTCGCTAAGTGATGCACAGCTTCCCTCGGTTGGTACGGAGACATATTAGTAAGCGGGGGGATGGGGCGAGGGAAAAGTAAGGGAGAGGTAGCTTCGCCACCCGTGTGGACGATATCCTGGTTCTAGTCACTTTTACCTTATCTAACAGTTGAAAACCTTTGTTCTAACATCACATAATTCATGAGTTTCCTTAGAGATATCATTGTTAGTACTGAGAAGCAGTCATTTACGTTTATAATAATAAAACTTTGGCGTGGGAAAGGGCCGGCGGGAGAAGGGCGTGGGAACTTTTATTTTGACAGAAGGCGGGCGTAGTAAAAAAATGTTTGGAAACCCTAATCTAAAGTTTCCAATATTTTCTTTTAGTTTGTTTAAGGATAGCGTTATCTGAACCCACATACCAGACAACAGTATCTGGAAAATTTAAACTCTTTCATATTTTACTGATCACAAAAATTGAAATCGTTCAAGCTTCTTAATGAGAGCTAGTACCGGATTAACCACGTAGCAGGAGGTAGCTCTACGATTTTACCCCGGACAGCAAAAATCAAGGGCCCCTTTTTCACATTTGCTACGGGCCCCGCGCTGTCTTAATCCGGCCCTGAAGAGAGCGGGTCAGAATTGTGAGCTCCAGAAGTATTTAATTGTCGCAGCAGTTTGTCTTCCAGCTGGTTCAGATAAATACTACTAATGCCAGTTTTAATATTATTTCTTTGCATATGAAAAAGAAACAGCTGAAATGTTACTAGCTACTTTGCAGTATGGTAATAACTGGATGAATGCGTAAATCACTGTTGTTACACCGAGAGTGGTGGGTTAGCGGTTAACGTTCTGGCCTCGTATTCGGGAGCACGGCGGCTCGAATCCCCGTTCGGGCATCCAGATTTGGGTTTTCCATGGTTTCCCCAAATCAATCCAGGCAAATGCCGGGATGCTTCCTTCAAAAAGCCGTGGCCGAATTCTTTCCGTTCCTTGTCCCCAATCCTTTCCCGCCTTTAATGACCTAGACCAGCGGTCGGCAACGCACGGCCCGCGGGCCGCATGCGGCCCGTGACCTCTCAATTTGCGGCCCGTGTCCGTCTTATAAAAATCATATCGAAAATCCATATTAGAAAATAATAAAATATAAATCCATAAAAGAGTGAACGCGATCTAACAGCGCAGCGAAAGAACTACGCGAACAGTGTAGGACAAATGCGAACGGGAACTGTTCCCCCACTCTCTCCTATGGTTGGAACAATAGGTCAGCATTGTCAATAATCTTCTCTTGTTTGCCCGCCGTCCGTCCGCGCTGGCTGTCATTGAGTGAAACAGGTTATTTCATGCGTGCACGCCGCCGCCGCCGCAGCCCTGTACCTACGATTTAGTTATTGTTCTCTGACCTACAAATACCTACTATTTTGTTTACAGTTTGGTAAGTGAGATATTGATAGTTCATACAATTACATAGCGAAATTATAAGTGACATGTTTTCAACACGGCTTTTATTCTTACAGCGTGTGTTTGGCATTGTTGTAAGTTTTACTGATAGCTACAAAACGAGGAAGTTAATTAAAGAAAATAGAGTGTTTAACGATGCATGGACAGATTTATACTTTTTTATTAATTGAAATGGAAAGCCGCTATGATTAATATACCAAAAAACCCTTGCTATACAAAAAGAATTTAACGTCAAACGTCATTATAATATCGAGCATTAAGCAAAATTTGCGTGCCTAGTTGGTGATTCCCGGAAAAACAAAATCAACTCACTCAAATCTTCATTGGAGAACCAACAAAGTGTTTTTAAGGTGAAAATTCAAAGTAACGAGTCAAATATACGCCCGTACGTGCGAGTTTAAGGGTGGCGGAAGTACTAGCCAAGTCTGGGCGACCGTTTACCGACAGCCTTAGCTTTGGCTGAATAGGTATGGCCCGATCAAAAAAAGAAATTTGAAAATATAAGCTTATCTGCCAGAACTTGTACCCTGCGCACTGAAGATTTGGGCGCTAATTTACGCGAAAAACTTCGGGAAAAAGCACAACAATTTGAATGGATCTCCTTAGCTACCGATGAAAGTAATGATGTGTCAGATACTGCCCAGTTTCTAATATTTGTTCGTGGAATTGATAAGTACTTCAACGTGTGTGAGAAACTTTTACAGTTATGTAGTTTGATGGGAACGACTACGGGGGAAGATTTGTTTGGTCACTTAGAACAGGCAATGACGTCAATACAATTAGCGTGGGAAAAACTGGTAAGTCTAACAACTGAAAGAGGTAGAAACATGAGTGGGCAAAAAAAGGGCCTGGTGGGTAGAATTAAAACAAAATTGGCAGAGATAGAATGTGAAATCCCGTTATTTTTTCATTGCATTATCCACCAAGAAGCGTAATGTTACAAAGTCGATTCATGCAGAAAAGTAATGGACATCGTGATATCCACTGTAAACTACACTCCTGGAAATTGAAATAAGAACACATTGACGCCGGTGTGTAAGACCCACCATACTTGCTCCGGACACTACGAGAGGGCTGTACAAGCAATGATCAAACGCACGGCACAGCGGACACACCAGGAACGGCAGTGTTGGCCGTCGAAGGGCGCTAGCTGCGCAGCGGTTGGGCACCGCCGCAGTCAGTGTCAGCCAGTTTGCCGTGGCATACGGAGCTCCATCTCAGTCTTTAACACTGGTAGCATGCCGCGACAGCGTGTACGTGAACCGTATGTGCAGTTGACGGACTTTGAGCAAGGGCGTATAGTGGGCATGCGGGAGGCCGGGTGGACGTACCGCCGAATTGCTCAACATGTGGGGCGCGAGGTCTCCACAGTACATCGATGTTGTCGCCAGTGGTCGGCGGAAGGTGCACGTGCCCGTCGACCTGGGTCCGGACAGCAGCGACGCACGGACGCTCGCCAAGACGGTCGCATCCTACGCAGTGCCGTAGGGGACCGCACCGCCACTTCCCGGCAAATTAGGGACACTGTTGCTCGTGGGGTATCAGAGAGGACCATTCGCAACCGTCTCCATGAAGCTGGGCTACGGTCCCGCGCACCGTTAGGTCGTCTTCCGCTCACGCCCCAACATCGTGCAGCCCGCCTCCAGTGGTGTCGCGACAGGCGTGTATGGAGGGACGAATGGAGACGTGTCGTATTCAGTGATGAGAGTTGCTTCTGCCTTGGTGCCAATGATGGTCGTATGCGTGTTTGGCGCCGTGCAGGTGAGCGCCACAATCAGGACTGCATAGGACCGAGGCACACAGGGCCAACACCCGGCATCATGGTGTGGGGAGCGATCTCCTACACTGGCCGTACACCTCTGGTGATCGTCGAGGGGACACTGAACAGTGCACGGTACATTCAAACCGTCATCGAACCCATCGTTCTACCATTCCTAGACCGGCAAGGGAACATGCTGTTCCAACAGGACAATGCACGTCCACATGTATCCCGTGCCACCCAACGTGCTCTAGAAGGTGTAAGTCAACTACCCTGGCCAGCGAGATCTCCGGATCTGTCCCCCATTGAGCATGTTTGGGACTGGATGAAACGTCGTCTCACGCGGTCTGCACGTCCAGCACGAACGCTGGTCCAGCTGAGGCGCCAGGTGGAAATGGCTTGGCATGCTGTTCCACAGGACTACATCCAGCACCTCTACGATCGTCTCCATGGGAGAATTGCAGCCTGCATTGCTACGAAAGGAGGATATACACGGTACTAGTGCCGACATTGTGCATGCTCTGTTGCCTGTGTCTATGTGCGTATGGTTCTGTCTGTGTGATCATGTGTTGTATCTGACCCCAGGAATGTTTATATAAAGTTTCCCATTCCTGGGACAAGAAATTCACGGTGTTCTTATTTCAATTTCCAGGAGTGTATATCAGAAATAATGGGTTGACACATCGTCAATTCCGAGATTTTCTATCCGAAATGGAAACAGATCATTAACATGTCATTTATTATTCAGAAGTAAGATGGTTAAGTAGAGGTGCAGTACTGAAAAGATTTTTCGATCTCAGAAAAGAAATCAAAACTTTTATTAATCAGAAAGGTAAATCTGTTCCAGAGCTAACAGACCCTCCATGGTTAATAAACCTTGGATTTTTGACAGATTTAACTCATGAATTAAATACGCTGAATGTCAAGCTTCAAGGAAAAAACAAACTAATATCTGATATGCATACAGACGTAAAGGTGCTTCAAACTAAAAACCGGCTCTTCCTAAAACATACGAATGAAAAAAAAATTAGATCACTTCCCGAATTGTCTAAAGGCTGTCGAGGAAGCTGGTATTGATTTTAATTGGGATAGTGAGAAAAGACATTTTAATGGAGTTACAAGGTCAATTCAGTGACAGATTTGGTGATTTCGATAAGTTTTGGAACAAACTGAAGATTTTTGCTAATCCTTTTTCATGCGATGTTGAGGATGTACCCAGTAATTTACAAATGAATGTGATTGAACTTCAATCCAATGAGAGTCAAAAAACGCCTTTCATGAGATGAATGATTTGGTCAAATTTTATAGTAGCTTTCCGTCTGATTTTGTCGAATTAAAAAAGTTTGCTCAGCAGTTTATTTCAATTTTTGGAAGCACTTTTTTATGCGGGAAAACTTTTTCAATCGTCAATTATCGAAAAAATAAATACACTTCTCGTCTCACAGATGAACATTTGAGAGATGTATTACGTATTTTAACTTGTAACATGGAAGCTGACATACAAAAAATTGCCAGTCAAATGTAACCTCAAACGCCACACTGAATTTAGTATGTAAGATCAGTTTTGTAACTTTTCTTAAGAGTATCCTCATTTGTATTAATAAAATTTGAAAACGCATTTTTACTGTGTATGTGCGGCCCCGCCTTTACTTTGTTTTGCCACCTTGTGGCCCTTGCCTGCTAAAAGGTTGCCGACCGCTGACCTAGACGTCAACGAGGCGTAAAGCCACAAGCATAAACATGTGTTATTGCCAAATATGATTAAAACTGATCGTCAGTATTAGAAATGTATTAAAAGAATTTTCAGGATAATTTCATTTAGTATTTTGTATAATTTTTTGACCCAATAAAGTCATCTGTATCCATTTTTTTTACAAAAATAATAGCGAAAAGGAGAGCGTTAAGCAACAACAGAAGCTTTCTGATTATTTCCTCACTTTCTAGTCAAAGTATATTGTTTAAAAATAATAGTAAAGGAAAGAAATTCCTCTTATGTCCATTCCATGCTGGTTCTGTGATATTAAGATCAAAGCTGGTATATGGAATCATGCAGAATTTGTTAATAGTAGATCTAAAAACCTGAAAGTCAGTGAAGAATGGGAATGTGAGTGAATCATTGCTTTGATACTGCACTTTGCTTCTGCAAGCTATTATTAATCGCTAAAATCTGCTACTAGGACGACGGTAAATGGCCCAGGTGATATGGCTAAATAATCTGCGGGAAGTCATCCGCTTTAAAGATGGCGTATAAGTGGTACTGAAATTTTATTTTATGATTTCATATTCTGTTAAATAATATCTCCAGTGAAATTAACTGTGATCATGTGAATGTGAAAAGAATTTATTTTAGTTTACCATCGTGACTTTGAAAGGTTCATTTCTTTAACGTCTTTTAGGCTTTGTTGTGTCAGAAATTATTAATACTTTGGTTTCATAGGCTAAACCAGTAATCATTTTGCCAGATTGCATGAGGTTGTCGAAATTTCAAGGGCTTCTCAACAAGCAGGTTACTGGCGTCCAGAAGTACATTGGCTGAAGAAATTATTATCATAGATGCAGTTTCGGGTCACTATTTAATGAAGTTTCTGCTAATGAGAATGAACTCTGGTAGACTAACCAAACAGATTTTTTATTTTTTCCGGAACCGCATAACTAAACCTAATTGGTTCATAGAAGTTGGGAAAGACCTAAGAGAATTAAAAATTTCAGTAAAGTCATTACTTGATAGAACGGCGCAGATAAGCTTTAAAGATGAAAAGATAAGGTTAGAATAAAAATCTAAAATAAAGTCAAAACCCATCATCTCGCTAGAGAAGAGAAGAAGGAGGTCCGAAAGGATGAAGAAATACTGGGCACAAAGGAAGGAATAGCATGCAAGGAAGTGACTGATTCTTCGTACCCCAAAGAGGCTGAAACGAAAGAAGAAGAAGAGAGAATGGATTATCGCCATACACCGAAGACCAGTCTAGGCTACGAAGCTGACCAGGAAGATGGCAGAGGTTGAGGCAAGACTCACAGAACTATGTAAATAGTTTTGGTCCGGCCGGCAATACCGCTCTTAATGCCTCATCAAATACAATTTGATCGCAATCATAACACGTAACATAGCACCACTGCTTTCCAAAAATTCAATCAAATCAAAAAAGACAAAAAATATTAATAGGAAATAAGCATTCCTATAGGAAAATAAACAACTTATAATTCTTTGCTGAGTGTAGAAGATGATTTAAATTTATTGTTTAAAACAGCCTTTTAAGACAAAGATAGTAATACACACAGTCAAGAAAGAGAGACGCCGGTTTCACGATGGAACTTGTGATAATATCTTATGAGGCTTCTAACTGCGAATGTAGGTATTGATCTTCGATTCTGGTCTTAACACACAATGTATGCAGATATGATTGTTTATGCAAGACAAGAACATGGTATGAGATTGAAGAAAATTAGAATTATTTCAATTAAAAACAACAGTAGTTATAAAGAAATGTTATAGTTTACAAATAACAGATTATTCAGCCTAATAGATAAATAAGTAGTGAGATATATTTATCGTGTACCCAATAAGAATAAAAAAATCGGTGTGGTTGATGCGCTCTAGACGATATTTTCATTTGTGATGGCGGGCTAGATTTAAGGTATTTATTCAGTGCTGTGAAGGAAATATGGAAGCTAGTTGTAACGATAAGTAGCGGGGTCAGGTCACGAAAGGCAGCAAAGTCGACGGTGATGGACGACGCACGACCACGCATCATCCAGTTAAAACCTGGTTTCGTTATACTTTAACCAATAGTGATAACGTTGCATAGTCAATGACGGTGGAAGAGCAGGGACCTAAAGTCAGCTGCATTGTAGAATGCAGAAAGTAATTTTTTTTAAAAATCGTTTTACATATTTGTAATGACAACATGGCTTTGCTTGTGGATGTGTATTCAATGTTAATTTATATCATTAAAACATTAACATGTATGAATAATTCCAGGTAACTCCATTTACAATGAATGTCAGTCACCTCTAAGGAAAACACGAAAGCACAGAGAATGTTCGAGGTTTTTATTTGAGTAAATAAGAGTAAAAACGTTTAATAAATTTTGGAAAGTATTGAGGTAGAACTTTCATACGACCTTCAAGCTTCCAAAAAAATGAAACGTATTTTAAACACCAAATACGTATTTGTCAACTCAGCATGTCGAAATGTTGAAACTATTGATAATATCGCGAAAAATCACGTTTTCACCTATTCACTAATGAAATTCCAAAGAAAAAAGGATTCTCTTTGAATTAAAAACTCTAATAAAAATTCGGATATTATTATCAGTTCAATCAATTTCAACAGATATTATTGCGTCTGGTTTTCATAAAGTAATATTGCAGATTGCACCATCAAACACACGCCTTTAACATTTCTGAATTAATTTTATGAAATATGGCAAAATAATAAGACTTATGCAACTTAAGTAATGTGTAAGATGAACTGAAATTACCATTGATTGAATTCAGGCTCAAGGGTTACAAAGTACAAGGAATAAAAGAAAATCATTTGAACTCTCTTTGAAAATTGATTTGTGTTTAGTGACCTTGAGATAAAGTTGAAATAATTACTTAAGTTATGCAATGTTTTATGTGACAGAGCTGGTAGTTATTGAAAGATGCTGGGACAATCATGGAGTAACAGTGCTGTATGGACATTATGATGGAGAAACTCTTCTTGGCAGAAAATAATAAAATAGGACATATTACACAATATACGTAATGCAGGATTGAAAGAATTCATTAGTAATTGTATATGGTTTTAGCGGCTTGGATATCCCCAAGAGTTGTACGGGCGCAAAAGTAACAGAGGTCCAATTTATCGCGCCATCCATCTAACCTAGAAGGATAATTCTAATTGCTGTTTAAAGAGGAAATCGAACCAGGGGTTGCTAGCGTAGTTCGTATGAAATATAGATATATATATATGCCTGAGGTTGGGGTCAATTTAAAGCCATTAAAAATTACAACCGAAGTTGGAACTACAAGGAGAACCTGTGGGTTCGAAATCAGCTACTTCCACAACTGAACCACCTGATCTGACCTGGTTTAGAAGAAATTCGACCAAAAGACCACAAAACATATCATTCCATGCCTAGCCTCAAAAGCGCATAGCACTAAATATAAAATTGTTACCACAGCTACACAATTTGTTTCAAAAATGCAGTTGTGTGAGCAGGAGAGGTTTAACAAATCCGATAACTATCTCAATACACTACTTGTTTTCATAATCAGCAAACTAGTTGCCTCAGTAATACAATTCTACCTAAGGCGTATAATCAGCAGTGTCGCAGGACGTTCAAAGTATGACGCATGATGCTCATTGTACACTTATTACAACTGCTTTGTCATCCTCCACGTCGGCCCTCTGTTAGTAGCTTGACGTGACGTCAACACCCACAGCAATTAGAGTGAACTAACTGACATTGAATGTAGATCAAAATGATGGTTGATACTGCCTACCTGACAGCACCTAATGGGTAGCCCAGTGGTTGATTTGGGTAATTTTTTGACATTTTATGTGGTGGTACTCAAATGGAGAATATACTAACCCCGTGGCATGCGTGTAGCTGATAAAATTTCTTGTATCTCTTCTGTCTAGTGGTCTAATAAAGAAGATGTTAAGTCGGAGGTTACACCAACCAATGAATAAGTTCGGCCACCCAGGATAAGGAATATTAGCTCACGTTAAGTGTCTAGTTGATAAATGATAATAGGAGACTAACTATTTACGGATTCTCATTTAATGTCCGTTGAAGACTGTAGATATTACAGTTGATGATATCCAAGGATAGTTCTAAAGCATGTAATTGAAAATAGACTGAATGACTGAAGAATGGTTGGTTAAATGGATACTGAATGGCTAGGTCGAATGCCTGGCCCCATGATCTTACAAAGGCCTACTTGGTGTTCAGACTGAAGCTAAGAGAATCGGCGTAGCTATTAATTATCCATAGTGACTGCTCGCGGAATGAGAGCAAGAAATATGTTTCCGCTTTGGAGGGTGATTCCATTCACGTCATTAGGCAGTTCAAATCAGCGGTAGTGATTGAGTAAGAGAATTTGCAGGTTTTTGTAATCAACAAGTCCACCCTGATACAGCACTTACAAGACTGGCTGGGCTCCCTCTAACTCCACAGAATATTACATATACTAAAATCTGTAACTATGAAATAAATCTTGTAATGTGACGCTTTTAGCCACATTCTAAGGCGCATTTTTATTATATAATTGATAATATTAGGCTGATATTCATATATGCTTTGCTACCACATATATACTTTTTTCATACAATTTCCTTTGTGAGAAGGACTGTGATTCTAAGAGTGAATATTCAGTTTGTCTTCGTGTATTGAATATAAAATATTTATTGAGCTGTGCAGCCTTGGGAGGCATCGTGGCCTTCCAGAGAGACAATGATCGTTAGAACTGTTACCTACTGGTGTCTACTAACAAAAGGCAGTGGGGTGGGGTTTTACCAGTGACCTGTCCCAGAACTGTGAGTGAGAGGTCACCCGAGCACAGTCACCCCACGATGATGGTAGAATCTTTTCCACCACTGTGGTCCACACGCGGGACGAATAAAATATCCACGATATCACGAGACAGCAGGTGGCCAACCCACTACCCAACCCCAGTAAGCATATAAGTTAAATTCTGGGAATTTTCTGTTAAACATGCATCCTCGAAAAGCCAAAGGTGTGACCAGAGTTTATATGCGTCATAGCAGACGGTGCAAAGTCATTCTGGTATCCAAATTCATTCTGTCGCGGATTCCTATGGCTGGCTTCTATGGCTGACATCTACTGAGGTCCGACATCTGTACGTTTGACGCTGCCATCTGGCATTCTAATCCGAATGCTGGAGCGTAATTGTAGCGGCCCTGTCAGACAGATCTCATGTACTGTGGACCATCTCTGAACATCGCAGTTTCAGACGCAGAGATACGATGGTAAAGTGTTACAACCGAGCTATCTGATGGTGCATTCCATGAAACTGATACGAACCCTTAAGTGTATTTGAGAAGAGAATTCCATGTTCTAACTTTGTAGATTAAACCCCACTGAGGTAGCTGCATAATTTTCCAGAACTATTTATGTTATTGTCGAATGGCATATTGGTTATTCGTGACGCCCTTGCTTATTTCAATGTAAAGCTACAGCATTATGATAACTATGTCTGAGGTCATCATAACTTGTATTGTATACTGCTTACAAAAGTCTTTTGGATATTAATTTTGACACTGAATCCAAAGCAGGGCCGGCGCTAGGAATTTAGGACCTTAGGACACGTTTTTTTTTTTTTTTTTCCAACAAACTAGCCGGGTGATAATGGACAATGGACGGATTCTTTCGAGGCCTGGGGTCCCCTGCAGCCGGTGATCGGGGTCCCCCATCAGCCGGCGAGCCCGCTTTCATCTCCCCCTAACGCCGCCCCTATTCCAAAGTAAATTACAATTGTTTGCTTGCTCGTGACGGTTAATTGTACCTCTGAGCGTTGCTAAGTAATTTTGCCTTCATCTACTAACATTAAATTCCCTCAGATTTGTAATTGCCAGTGATACTAAATAAATGTCATATTGTAATAGTTTTCCTATACACCCTTTATCATCGAGATTCTTGCAAAAATCCATATTTGCTTTCTCTCATAAAATTAAAATCCCCATTTTTAATCATCAATTTCTAAATGTTTAATTTATTCGCCCACAGGGAGCCCCCTTTTACAATTCCTAGGATTCAAATCACCTTTGGCACATCTAATGTCGCTTTTTCTAGCCTTATTTAATTCATTTACTGCCCTTAAAGGCTCTTAATTAATTTATCAAGCGTAATAAGCTGCATAATTTCTTGTTTTTTTGGTGTTCAGACAAGTTGTGGCCTATGGTCGTAGTCGACTTCAATATACTGTTTCAGCGGCCAAGGTAAAGAACGCGAGACTGACGAAACTAATTTTAAAAAGCCGTTACTCGCGGCCCGGTAATGCGTTGCATATTGGATGGGCGGTTGTTTGTTGGCGGGAGTGCAGGTAATTTGGGCCGGCTTGTTGTCGGACGGTGTTCTCTTATTAGGGGCTGTGTGCTGCGCCCCGCGGCCTGAGGCTGACTGGGTCTCCTCCCCGCAGGAAATCTCATCAGCGCTATTTTCGCTTGGCGCACGTAGCCAGCAGGGAGCCTGACAAAGAGGCGGCCTGTGGGGAGGGCAGGAAGACGCCTCATCACCGCCACTGTGCGACAGCTGCACCCATTGTCCGCCCCTGACTTGACTTCCACTGTCCGTTCCACCATATCCAGTGCGTCTGCCTACAAAGAAGTTCCCCTTCTCAGACTCTCTGCCTACGATTTGCAGGTTCTAACCTGGATCTAACAAAATGTACTGTCTTTGATCCTCCAAAAATATAGAAAGGTGTAATCAAATAACCTCCAGCATGAACTAAAAAAAATGAAAATTTCTAATTCATTAACGTATTGGCTTAAGATCAAATAAAGCAAGGTTCATCTTCTTCTCGTGTCGAGGATTGCATCAAGGTAGTATTTCCATCAGTGTGGCGGCTTTGTGACAAACTGACTCGTGGTCTGATTGAGATACTGCAGTGGACATGACAATAAATCTACGATAGTTTCAATCTCGTCGCAAGAAGATCTGGTATTTGGTTGCTCTCCCAGGTATTCCCATGAAGCGAGAGTGCCTTAGCAACGGCCAGTTCCAGCTCGAAGTCTGTTCTGTGATTTCCATATGGGCCATCGTTATTCAGACACAGGTGGTAGACCCTATTTCGGCTTAATAAAATAATGTGAATAACGTGCATGAGTCCATTGCAAGTTCAATCCCGATGTTTGTGACCCTAGATATCACATACATTATTTCTAAAAGGTTTCTATTTTGTGCCGATTTGGTGAAATCATATATTAAGAAAGGAATTTATCGGAAATCTAAGAGGTGAGGGTAAAACTATTTAGTATCAAGATTACGCTTGGATGTCAGTTTATAGCCAAATCGTACATGGTACCACATATCACGAAGATGTTGGTAAACTGTGTGTTTTCAACAATAAGGAGCTTTTCGGAATTTTTTTTTTTCTATTAAGGAATCATTTATGTTTTGCTATACAATTCTGTTTGTGTTTTCTACAGTAAGGAGTTTTCCGTTTTTTTCCTCGCTTGTGTTCTGCTATAGAGCTCCTAAGTAAACATTACCACTATATATTAGTACCACATATCGCAGCGATATGAATGTACTGTTTGCACTTTGTACATCCTAGTTTTATTCCGGTTTGTTATTCATCATATTTTACTAGCGAAATTTTCCCACCGGCCCCCTAGTCTTATAAAAATTTGTTGAAGACCTACGTCAATGCAACTGACCTGCTTGAAGGAAAGTACCTACGGCAGAAGTACCTTAAATCTGTTTTGCATTCAGATTGAAGTTGCTTTACAGTGAAACATATCATGCACTACATGATCAATAAAAAATTAAATGGTAACGCACAAGTATTAATAATTGCCGTGGACACAAGAGACTTGAAAGAAACCGAAAACCTCTCTGCAGGGCATTGGAAGTGAGGCCATAACATTTTTTCATGTTGCTTCGTTCATTTAACGAGCATAATAATCTCGGAGGTATCCTTGTCAACTTTCGACGGTAGTAACAATGGATGCCAGTTCCTTATTTCACTATATTCATCATCGCAGTTATAGAACAAGCACTCAGCAAATGCTCATGATTACGCTCATTACAAATACTGTTTCACAGAAAAAAACTAAAATGGATTTTCTCATTTAAGCTTATGACCATACAGATAAAATGGAAGATATTGTAACAGGAACTAGATCTGGAAATATAATTTTATTCTACTGGAATTAATATTAGCTGTCCTGGTATGAGTAGGTCAGTGAAAAATTTGGGTTCTCTACTGCAACTGATTTATTAACTCGTCTTTTCCAAAATTTTATCACATTTCTTTTCTGTAATACATGATAACGTGTGGCTGTCAGTAATAGACACATTATTTTCTCTTCTTTTACTTAAGGAAACAAATTTGCAGATGTGACATGAATTATTTTTTTAGCGCCTTTGCTTGCAAAAATAATTTAAGTCTGCTTAAATTAAAATGCAGAAACCGGTTCTGTGAATGGAATATTATCGTAAAACCCTTTTGCTGGTTCCAATGCTAGGGCCGTACTATACAAGTCTTTGGATTGTCGTGAATGCTTTCTCTCTGCTGTCCTTTCGTCATTACTTCTTATGGCCGTTAGCGGCGTTTATAATTTCTCTGCCGCGTGTTCTGTCTTTCATAAAAATGTTTCTGAAAGGCGTGCTGTTCGTTCTGCACCGCCTGAGCTAAAGCGGGCTATGGATCCGCGGTACTCAAGATGATGACCTCGGGCGCAACCTCATTCTGCAGGCATGGCGCCACCCTAAGGTGGTCATTGTCCTCCACCCCTTGTCATTCCTCCTCCCGCAGAGTCGCTCCTCATTCACAGTGCTGTCTGCCCGCCTTCCAATTCGCGTGCAAATGGAAGGAACAAACTGGCGGAGTCAGCTGCAGCCTCCCCCCTGCGAATTCATACCACACCACATCAGCCTGCATGCTCGTTTTATGTTGATACCAGCAATACCTCCTATTAACTTGAGCTTAACAATGTCGAAACATCTCTCGTTGGACACTTCTGTAGCTCGTTATGTACTAGAATCATTACAAGCAACAATTACCTTGATCGATTCTATTATGTATGGTGGGTCTTCCACCGCCTCCCAACGAAATAATACGGTATACGTATTGTTATAGAGGTAAAGTTCGGTTTAAGAATTTCAAAATATAAAAACTAACCAGCTTAGTTCACACCCTGTATGTCAGAGACAGCATGATCAATTCCTTTTCTCTGGGAATTGCCAAAACCATAGAACTACTTGGGGTAGCTCATATGATTAAACATAACTCTTTAAAATTCTTGGCTCCATCACGTATCAAATTATGTTTTCATTATTTTTTTGTGTCTGCATTTCTGATGGAGACTAAAATTCGAATTTACTAGTTAATAACTAGATGAAAGTTTTAACATATCAAATATCATGTTTCTATTTTAGGAATATTAATTCATAATACTTACTTACTTACTTACAAAGTAAACGAGTCATATGAAATTTGAGTCTAACTGAACCATAAAAGGCATTAGCAGTAATACAGTTGCTGAAAATGGACCAAAAGGAAGTTTAATTCGGAACAACGATCAACAACCAACCTATTTATTCTCAAGTTTAGATTTGTTAAAATTCTTTAGTTCATCGAAAATACCTTGGTTGCTAGATTAGTACTGCAATTTAACCTTCATTCGTTTACGAGCTGTCATCATTGTTTCATTTACATGTACAGCAAGAGGTAAAAATTCCAGCAGTGATAATAAGATCAATTGTAACATCCATAAGACAAACCTGCGCTTACAGTCTGGTAACACCACAACGCTCCACGCTAAGAATGTCTGGAAATGCAATGCACGTACTTAGGCAACAATAGACAATTTTGGCCAGAAAACGAAAGTGCAGTGCATACTCAGTGATATCACTCACTAGAGGAAACGCGCACCAATTACATCTTCTTCTTCTTCTTTTTTTTTTTTTTTAATGGCGCATCTTCGAAGATATTACAGATCTTTAAGAGAGCATGCACCAAGCAGACGTGGAATCAGAAATACGGAACGTCCTGACGTAGCCCATATGATCAAACATAACTCCGCCATAAATTTATCCTACTAGACATTCTCCAACTAGACGGCGTGTGTTAGAGTCAAACCCCATAGTTACTGATCCCTCTAAACAGCGTCCCTTATGGGACAAATCAGTCACAAATACGACAGCAAGTATCTGAAGAAAGCAGATGACACACACATATGGAATCCAGAAAAACTAAGATATACGGAGTTCAGATTGCAGCTCCTACGAGCAATTCTACCCCTGCTGTGCCACAAATTTAAAGTTCCACTGCCACTATTTTTTTTAACCCAACATAACGCCAAAACCATTTTTTTTAAATATGTAATACTCTAAATTGTTATCGCAGACGTCATAGATCTCCCTAAAAAAAGTTAAAATAAATTGTTGAGTTGTCCCCGTAAATTATCTTACCCCAAATAAAGCTAGAACGGCCGAAGGATTCGGCGAGTAAAAAGACACACGGAAAAATTAAAGAAAGAAGCTTACGCAGAGTCATAGTTTCGGTTACCTCTGCCCCCTTTAATTTTATTGTTATAACCAGCAGTTCCTATTGGATTCTTGATCCTTCTAAGTAGACATTGAAGGGTTGTTGCTTTTTCTACCAGAGATAACAGCAATTGCAATATTTAATCTTTCAGCGCATTCTCTTAGCTAAAAGTAGCATCTTCGTGGTTCAACGTAATCTCAGCAACGCCGATACCACTCTTGATCTGAAATTTATCTTCCAGCATTCCAGCCAGCATAATTACCATATTTAAGACATAATAACTTTTTTTTCTTATGGCTTAACGTCTCGTGTCGGCGAGCTCATTAGAGGGGGGGGGGAGGGGAAAGATTTGGTGACAAGGAAAGGGAAAGAATTTGGACATGACCTTTTGAAGGAACCATCCCAGCACTCAGCTGGAGTGATTCTGGGAAACCCTTGAAAAGCCAAATATGGATGACCGAACGGGGATTCGATCACGCGCCCTCCCGAATGTGGGACAACGTTATGGCTCATCCACCATGCTAGGTGGTAACGCATCTACACATTTCGCTGTAACTATAATTTAAAACCTTCCAGTCTGCATATGTTTATACACTTGCTAAAGAGTTCAGCTATTTTTTATTTGTTACCGAGCGTGGTGGGTTAGCAGTTAACGTTCTGGCCTCGCATTCGAGCGGACGCAGGTTCGAATCTCCGTACGGGGATCCAGATTTGGGTTTTCCATGGTTTCCCCAAATCACTCCAGGCGATTGACAGGATGCTTTCTTCAAAAGTTCGTGACCGAATTCCTTCCAGTTCCTTGTCCCCAGTCCCATCCCACCTCTAATGACCTCGACGTCGACGAGGCGTAAAGCCAAATTAAAAAAAAAAAATCTTTGTTTGTTCTTTGTTCTTCCTCCTATTTTCTTGTCTTAGCAAGACTGTGCGTTAAGTACAGACATCTGACTTATTTAGTATTAGTAAAATATATTACATTTTTTGATTTGATTTATTGATTTTACTTCGATCACTAAAGATTATTCATATAATTTCTGTTGTAATGAAATTATTTTAAAATTTAACTACTTCGTGAACTTTGTAGCATCTATAAAGTTAATATTTAGAAGGAAAGTATTAATACAGTTCACAGAACAAGGCAGTAGGCAGTTTTCACTATTATGACACAGATATTAGCAACTGAAGGGCCATAGATTTTTACTCTAATTTTAATAATATCAAAACAGTTACAATGGTATGCAGCAACAATAATATTCCCATTAACTCTTCATTGCTTCTAATATTTCACTAAATAATAGTCGATCTTTTAACCACTGTTCTCTTTTTGAAATGTTACAACGGCAGAAACTGTTGAGTTCACTGTTTTAAGTTAGTTGGAGGCACAAATATCTCAGAAAGTTGTGGTGCAGAAAGTTAAGCATTTTACTTATAAGGACGACGGGGAATTACCTAAAAGTAATCCAAGCGGGCATATAATGAAGCGAAGCTGCAATTGTGAAACCTCAAAGTGAAATTAAACATGTTGTTAACTACAGCAGTATGTTGGATAGATTCGTTATGAAATAGAACCAGTGACGAATAAAGTTTAAAAATCACACCTTCAGTCATTTAATGGAACATTATATAAATTCATGATAGCTTTCCACAGCGCCTCTCACAACTTCCAGGAGCTGTAATGGAGAATTCCGTTTCAATTTCTCGGTTCTTCTACGATTCTAAATCATTTTTCTTGAATTAGTCATGAAACAGAAGCCTGGAAGACGGTGGTATTCTGATCGATTGTGTGGTGATTCTCAGGAACTTTCCGACATGAAAGTCGTCACAAACTTGCTTATAAATAATAAATCAATGCGGTGTACGGCTCACCGGTCGTGTCGAAGTGGACGTTCATTTATTTAACGCCATTTTATTTTCATCATTTGGAATACAGCATTCATCGGTAATGAAACCACCTGACCCAGTTCCGTTTTGCTCTGGTCGTTGTGGCACATCGGTGTTATCCAGCACTTGGTCCGGTGGTACACTTGGCCAACATGTAGGAGAGGTGGGGGTACGAGTTTCCTAAGTACTTGACTGCGTACCAAAGTCCTGAATTAGTTAGCAGAATGTGTTGTGACTGTATAGATGGTGATCATTATGTATAATGGTGACGTTAAGCAACATTATAAATTAATTCTACCAACATAGTAAACCACAAACGTGATAAATTAAATAAAACGAATTGCTACACGTTTCCAATTTTTCCACGTTTGACAAGGGAATATATCTACCGGGAAGTTTTTCAAAGGACCATTAATCCTTAATTTTCAATAGCAGGGGAGAGACGGGCAAAGTGGCCACGCTCAGGTTTGATGATGTATTAAACTTACGGCAAACCTACAAACATTGGAATTAATGGTTACATACTTCAATTATCCTAGAACATACTGGATTGTTTAGTGACCTTTGAATTAAGTTTAGTACCTAAAAAAATATTTTTTAAAAAGTGGCCACTTGGTTTAAAAATCAGAAATGAGTGATTAAAAATGCTCTTAATTTTCAAAAGAATGTACTTTAATTAGAAAAAGTTATGTAACTTGGAAATCATAGAAACTGTAACAGGCAATGGGAAATTGACATTATCTGCATTTTTTTGCATACGAAACAAAAGTTGTTTTCTTCAATTCCAGCACAGAGCTCGTGAGCCTAAATGAAACATGTTTCGTATACGATCTATCATTCTTGCAATTTTGAAGCATAAACACTGTCGTTGTATTATACATAATGTGTGTCTTCTTGATCATCATCAAATAACTCTAGTCTTCGGTTACGTATCTTGCGCTCGGTGGATTTCTTTCTAGAATTTGATTTCTTCTGGTTTTTAGCTTTTCCTTTTTTGTTAGGTTTTTGTTGCTTCAAGTTCATTTTAATATGGGCTTGAAGTCAGGACCTTCTTTCTGGCAGGTGATTTTGCGTTTTCCCTTTACTATTGCACGAGGCACTGCAACAATGTCCTTTAGACTCACAGAAAAAAAAGGTTTCGTCAGTGAAATAACGTCAAAACTTCAACTTTATAATAAAACAACTTTCAAATAGAAATAATTTCATTGATTATTATTAATATTTTCACTTCTGCTTCAAATAGTAATGAAGCATCTATTAAAAGTATCAAATGTCGGGAATGTTAATAATCCGAAAGAAGGTCGTATCCAGGATCAGAACTAGGGGGGGGGGGGGGAACCTCGTATTTTTTCGAGGAAGTGGGGTGGGATACTGAAACATGACGATTTATTACAAAATGAAACTGAAACCTATTGAGGAAACTATTTTTATTATTGATTAACATAGTAATCCAACCACTTAATCCAAGGACAATTATGTAGTTAATTATGATCGTAACTCAATTATAGTTTTTTATGTAAACATTAATCGTCTTAGATTCTCAGAAAATGTTTTAGTCACCTTATTTGTCAATATCTCACGGTGTACTGTCACGAAATTTCGATTCACACTCATCAGGCATAAGCCAGTCACTCTTTCCTCTCCCATAGTACTCCTGAGCCAGTTCTTAACTCGTAGAAGCGTACTGAAGGCAGCTTGACTTTTCTTCTAGGGGGACCGGGGGGCGGGCAGCAGCCCCCCCCTATCCCTCGCTGTATACGCCCTTAATCCGAAAGTAACAGAGTTTGTGCTCAGCTGACAAAGTTTGCCCCGATTGACCTAGTTACAGAAACATGGTTTTAACTAAACAATGGAACGAAACAATACGATGTCCGAATCAGTAGCCAAAACACCACTTTTGTAAAACAATTTCGCTGAGGCATGTCGCCTTATTTCTTATTAATGAGTACATAAACTGAGAACTTACTAAACTTCAGGGTGATCAAAAACCATAAATAGTCTAATAACTTCTAAAGATGACATGCAAACCGGATATGGCTAGTCAAGGTAACTGAGGGAATTGATTGGATCGAGTTATGGTTTTAACAGCGTGGTGACATCACCCCTTGGCCCTCAAAATCCCCGTGGCCACTTTGCTCTCCATAGCCACTTTGCCCGTCTCTCTACTGCGGATGATATATTTTGTTGCCACTTTGTTTCTCGTAAATTAGCTAAAGTGCCAAAATGTAATAAAATTGAGGGAAAAAAGGTAAGACGAAAAATTTAATGAAATATTAATTGTCAACTATATTTTAGTTGGCAGCAAGAATTGACATCTAGAACATATATTACCATCTGACATTTCCTGAAAATAGGAAGCAGATTCATAATCAAACTGTAACTGTGCCAAAATGAAATTTTATTTTTTCAGGCTGTGTCATATAGGAATATCACAGTGTAGTTACTGGGTACATTTCTTCTTTGTATTACAAAGAAACATAAGCGGTTCAGATAATTCGATTAAGGACGGTGTTAATCACCTCTGAATTTTGACTGTTGCATCGGAGCAGCACTTTAACTTGGCCTGCAGTTATGGGTATATACAGATTAGAATGTACCATGGAAAACGTGTCCTCGCAGAAAGTGTTTTGTGATGGTTTCTACTGATGGGAATCTCATCAGTGATCGTTATGACGCTACTTTATGGTTACAGAAATAATTTTTGCTAATGGTTAATGAAGAACCGCTACATATGCTAATATTGATAAAAATGTGATATTAATTTAATATTAATTATTTCAAAGTTACTGTCGTTGGTCTGCAGCGGCTAAGCCTTCTCCAAATAACAAACTTACCGCTTCTTATTTTGTGTGTGGGACAAGAGAACAACTAAGCACGCCATTGAGTAACTTTTATAATGCCCTTATATTTGTTCGGTATATTATGTATTGAGTAACACAGTTTAACTTTTGTGAATCAATCAAGGGGAATATCATTCGGCAAGTGCTAATTCCAGTGAATGCGCAATGAATCCAACTCAGAGCACCAAAATGCTGTCTACGTATAGAAGGATTCACATCTGTCAACAAGTGCCAGTTAGTGTTCCAGGATTGAACAACAAAAAAGAGCGGTAGCGACAATAGACGTAATCTGGCAGTGCACGTTTGAATGGAGAGCGCCCGTCTATCGGAATCGCGCCCTCAAATCAGCGGAGCCCAGACTAGTCTGTCGCGACGCGGGCGATCGATGTGTGTCGCTGGCGGGCTGGAGCCCTCGGGTGCCTCTCATTGCGCAGCCAGCACCAGAGAACTCTGCGGGTAATGGGCCCCGCCCGACCCGCACGCTACCACTCGCTGCTGCTCGCCCAAATTGGCAATCCGCGCCGCCCGCGGCCACACACCGTTCGGTCGTCCTGATGAGGACCGCCCCGACCACTACCGAAACGATGAGTGTCATTTGGGCCAGCAGCACTTAATGGGTCCTGGGCAGAGGGCACTGCTGACTACGGACTAGGGGATGCAACCTGCTTTTTCGAAATACCCTTTTTTATTAATTACGACAACGACCGTGTAGAATCAGTCGTACTGATTTACACTAGTCTACACTAGTTTACACTACTGTTATAAATACGAAATTAACTCTGTTTTACTGCCTGTTTGTTACGTTTTCACAACTAAAAGGCTAAAATAATCTTGATGAAATTTTAAAAGGATAAAATATGTATCAATAGGAAGGAAATAGGATAAATAACATATTTTGACATAATTTTTTTTTTTTAAACTATGACAGACAGATGTATAGCGTCGGTAAGTCTGTGTAATGTTATATCGGTTGTTCTGGCTTTATTTCTCTTGTATTCAGTTAATGTTTACGTAACTTACAGCTTTATTTATCCAATTCTAGCAATAATATTCTAAGTCCACCCGTACGAAGTTGCAGGTAACAGTTAGTCGTATATAAATAATAATATTATGTCCATTAAACTAGCAATATCTGGTGGATAGCTCAGTAACTTTTTGTTCCCTGTTGTTAAATGTCAGCCTTTCCACTCTGTAATACAATAAAACAAAGAAATAATTGTACAGTTTCGTATTTGGAAGACCGTCTGTGTGTCCTTACCGTTATGTATATTAAATTCGGTTTAACCCTTTCCTACCGGCTATTGGAAAAAAAGGGAAATTTATAATTTCAATTATATATTTGTATAAAGGTACTTGAAATTAAACACACATGTTTTTTTCAAACTTTTTTTGGAACTCTAAGTGCTAATTACTAAGGCGGTACTTATAAGTACCGTCAGGGACTTTGTGTATCACATGATGTACAGAAATAGTAATTGAAATCAATTATGTTCATATTGGTATGAAATATTTGTCCCCGATATTAAAAAAAAAAAACAATTCTTTTTGCTCATTCAGACATAAAAGACATTGTAGTGCAACATTTGGAATGATGTTTTTACTGTATTTTCTTCGTTCTACATACTTCACATCTTCATCAGATTTTTACAATTTAGGGACAGTTTCCAAATCTTACATTGTATTCATTGTAATGTACCACTTGTTTTTTTTGGTCTGTATGCTGAAAACTTAGAAAATTAATTTTTCGGCAATTTCACGCAGAAATTTAAAAATAAATGTTGTCATTGTCTGACTTAATCATACAACAATACATCAACAGGCTTATCAATGCAGTGGACACTGGTATCGTCGAATTATATGGTGGTAAATACAGTGGTACTTATAAGTACCGTCAGGGAGGAAAGGGTTAAGCTCTTCTACTTAATAAATTTTCTGAAAATTGACCTACCTGTTAACATAATTCTTGTCTTACCTGTGTTCACTGATAAATCCAAGTTCCTGTTTATTTCTCAAATTATTCCAAAAATTCTGTCTTTTCTGTCTCAGATCCAGGAACAAACGTGGTGTTGTCAGGAAATCTAAAATAATTTATTGTTTGTCCTCTGATATTGGAATAGCGGAATCAATGTTGAAGAACTAACAATGAACAATCTTCGATTTTCTGATGACATCACGCATTTTTCTGGAGAGAAAATCAAAATATGCGAACCGTTGGATAGAGATGAATAGAAAAGTGGAAACCTGTGTCGGTGAACAAATATAAGACCAAAATTTTTGTAACATGCAGAACTATTTTTCTGTATCAGAAACTTTTCTCGAAGGTTATAAAGAGGTGTAAGAATTTGTCTGCCTAGCGCTATGACAGGAACACGACAAATAATAGCACTTTCGAGATGTAGGATTTCATGGCTGGAACAAAAAAGAATAATATCTCTGATCTAAAGTAACTGAAAGTGATAAGGACGCCTTTGGGAGTCTTGCAGAAAGTGTGAATTCAGTGGCCATTGGCCGCAAGATTTCGGCTGAGTAAACTATATGCAGTTTTGTCGATAGAACTGACTGTGGACCTCTGGGTCAGAGCCGAGTCGAGGGGCTGAAACAGAAACTACGTCGTTTCTGTAATAGTCATGGCTGCAGATTCCTCGATCTTCGCCCTGAGGTTGAGTCATGTAGGGAGCCCTTGGATAGATCGGGTGTAAACTACACATGTGAATCGGCTACACGTGAGGCAGGGGCCGTGTGGAGTGCGTTGGTATTTTTTTTTTTTTTTAATGTCTGAGGGAGGATGACCCTGAACAGTAAATTAATTTACGGAGAGCCCAGATAAATTAGGGGTAGCTTAAAAGAATCTTGAACATTAAAAGTTCTAGTAGTTAACTGCAGAAGTGTGAATAATAAACAACCTGATGTCAAAAACGTTATTCGTGGTACAGATGCTGATATCGTAATAGGCACAGAAAATTTGCAAAAACCTGATATAAGTTTCGCTGAAATCTTTAATAGCAGCATGGCCGTTTTCCGCAAGGATAGGTTGCATTCCCATGGAGGTGGTGTACTTATAACTGTTAGAAAGTACCTCCCATGTAACGAAATAGATGTCGATACTGTTTGCGAAATCTTATGAATTAAGCTCAAAGTAGCTAGGACAAAACTTGTGATAGGTTCCGTCTATTGTCCACCAGATGCGGGCGTAACTATTGCCGAGGCCTTAAGGAATAATGTAAAAAATATAGCTCGTCAATTTCCGGCTCAAACAATAATGCAAGGTGGTGACTTCAACTTGCCAGTTATCAACTGGAGTAATTTCGTACAAGATACTTGTTGCAGGGATAAAACACCTAGACCTTTTCTCAGATAACAATCTTGAGCAGCTCGTCAATGAACCAATGCGATGCATCAATGGTAACGATAATATTTTAGATATTCTCGTTACAAATAGGCCTGCATTATTCACAGACATTTCTACCACCATGGGAATAAGTGATCGCAAAGCAGTAATTGCTACAGTAAAATTAACAACCACGCGCAAAAAAAAAAGAAAGGATCGTTTGCAGATTCGAAAAGACTTCGAAAGGGGGTTTTAGAACGCTTTTGAGGCAAAATTACCTTATCTTCATAGTAGCAAGAAGCACCGTTGAAGAAATGTGGCATCGATTCATACGTATAGCCAGGGAAGGTATGGAGTTGCATATACCGAAACCGACAATCAGGGAAGGGAATGATCCCCCATGGTATACACATGACGTTAAAAGGTTACTCAAAAAGCAAAGGAAGGTTCATGCGTGATTGAGAATGACGATGCATCGGACTGATTTAGATAAGTTTGATGAGATAAAGGGACATGTTAAGAATGCGATGCGTGAGGCCCTTAATGGCTATCGTTGCAATACTCTCTCTAAGAGCCTCACCGAAAATCCTAAGAAATTTTGATCGTATGTAAAAAAAGTTAGTTGTAGTGGCAAGCCAGTTCCAATACAAGACGGTCGGAAAGTTGAAGGCAGCCGCAACAAGGCTACCGTATTTAACACCGAATTTAAAAATTCATTCACGCACGAAAACATGGAAAACATTCCCACTTTACCACATCGTGTAGAATTAGAGATGGATCCGGTGTAAATTGATAGCGTAGGTATTGTAAAGCAATTATAGCTCCTGAAGTGGGGTAAACCACCGGGTCCTGATGGTATACCAGTAAGAGTATTTTCAGAATTCGCGGAGGAAATTGAACCATTTCTGTCAGATATATTCCGGAAATCTTTAAAAGAGAAAAAAGTACCCGATGTCTGGAAATTTGCATAGGTAATCCCTCTTTTCATGAAAAGAGATTGGAGTGAACTTAGGAATTATCGAACCATATCTCTAACATCTGTCTGCAGTAAAATTCATGAGCACTTCATATGCTCTAACGTTATGAAGTTTCTAGACGAGAACGAGTTAATTACACCGTGTCAATACAGATTTCGGAAGAAGAGCTCGTATGAGACACAATTGGCCCTATTTTCCTATGGCGTAATCAAAGCTATCGATGCAGGTTCACAAGTTGATGCAATTTACTTGGATTTTCAGAAAGCTTTTGATTCTGTACCACACAACCGTCTTTTAGCGAAGATTCGAGCGTACGGTATATCGGATCAGATTTGCGAATGGATACGTGAGTTTCTAACTGGTCGATCACAGTATGTCGTTGTTGACGGGAAAGCCTCTCCTAAGACAGAAGTTACTTCTGGCGTTCCTCAAGGTTGTGTAATAGCACCACTTCTTTTCTTAATTTTTATAAACGATCTAGGTGACAACATTAAATGCTAGTTGCAATTGTTTCCCGATGATTCTGTTATCTATAGGGAAATAAGGTGCTCTGTCGATTGCTTAGAAATTCAGCACAATTTGGATGCTCTTTCCGAATGGTGAAGTAAATCGAAGTTTACACTTAATTGAAAAAAGCGAAAGGCAATGCGAATAAGTAACAAAAAGGATCAGTTTGTTTACGAGTACAAAGTAAACAATTCAGTTGTTGACACGGTTGATTCCCTGAAGTATCAGGGGGTAATAGTACAAAGCAACATGAAATGGGACTTGCACATAACTTCCGTCGGAGGCAAAGTTAATTCTAAATTACGATTCATAGGTAGTATTCTGAGGAATTGTAATGTTCATACAAATCAAATAGCATATGAATCACTAGTGCGTCCGCATCTGGATTACTGTTGTGGAGTTTGGGATCTGTATCGCAAGAGCTTGATTGCCTAAGTGGAGAGGGTACAGAGGAGAACCGCTCTATTCATCACTGCTTGCTGAAGCCCTTATGAAAGCGTCACAGTATTGACACGTAGATTGGGCTGGTATCGTTTGAAAGACAGACGACGTCGTTTGCGGAGAATATGTGAAATTATTTGACTTATGAGTGCAATGAAATACTTCTTCCGCCAACCTAATTAGGTCGCAATGACAGGAGGCATAAGATTCAAGAAATAAGATGCCGTACTGATTATTTTATGTATTCTTTCTTTCTTCGTGCTATTCTGGAATGGATTGCGCAGAATTAGGATTGGTGCTTAATAGCACCCTCTGTCACCCACAATGTTTGCGAATTGCAGAGTATGGATGTAGATATAAATGTATTACCAGCGAATTCTACAGTTCTTCGGAAATGTTGCTTCACGACAGGGAGATAATCTGCAAAAAAACGTTATCCCGAGGAAATATCCCGAGGAAAATGTAAAGACATCATTTACGTTTGGGATATCCAGACCACACTGAGGAAAAAACTGACCAAACAGTGGCACAACTGCCCAAGACGTAAAGATCGAAACTAAGAAGACAGCCTGTACGTCTTGTCGTTTGATGGATCACCAATTTTCAACTCTGAAAGACGGGCTACTGATGTTAATAGTACCACATATGCCACGAACCAAAATTGCTGTCAAAAGCACTAAAGTCAAAACATATTTTAGAATTATTGTTAAAGAGTAGCTAATTTTATCTTCTTATGAATAATGAAACAGAAATAATAACGTAGAATTTTAATGAAGTTTTGCTTGAAGAATTTATTATCTCTCATTTTATTCTACACTGAATCCTATTTTCTGTATTTCCACTTCGGATTTTAGTCTATTAAAAGCACTTTTCAGATTTTTACTAGCAAGTTAGTTGATAAAGCAAATAGTAACAAAACGTCGAAGATATATTTGTGTTTGCGATATGAATCTGAACAACGTACAAAGTCTTGCTGGTTAGCTGTGACGTTCTGACCTAGAATTTAGGAGAATTAAGTTTACAATTTCACTTTGGATTGACTGATCTACTTACGTTATTTCTTGTAATTGCTAAACCAGCCTGTAAAATGACTAAACCATTAATGAGCCATTCAACAAGATGATGTGAAATACTTCACGTATTCTTTATTTTACGTTTACCGTATATCGTTTACTCGATTCCTTCAAGAACGTTTTATGCCTATCTCAAATCTTGCTTCAGTATTATAGTTTTATTGGTTTTGCTCCCGTAATCATGTAAACTAAACTTTGTTTGCAGGTACATTTGATAAAAGGATATGCGTATTATAATTTAAATTTTTTATTTGTATAATAATAACAGAGCACACCCTTCTGTCCATTAAAATCTAGAAAAAAGTTCTGAGCTGACACAGGTTGTCCTGATAGCAAGAGTGGAGCCAATATCCGTTCTTTTGCGGTAAAAATGGACAAAATATGTATTGGATATCACCATTCTACGAGCTCTTCATCTTTCGCCTTACGTTTGATCATCCCAGTACCAAGAATATATTAAGTTCTGCATGACAATAAGTGGAATGGTTATAAAGTTACTAGATTTTTCTACTGATATCGCTTACAAATTGATACTTAGCACACACTAGAACACTTATATGAAAAAATTCATACTGTAGCAAAATTACTAAATTTTAATGTTAGTCTGTAGCTCTCTACTGAAGTCATTGCGTCCAGAGAAATCTACAGGCTTTCGGCTTTTGTATGGTCGTGTCTGCATACCTATGCATTCATACCAATGCGTGATTAAACTTCGATGTGAAGTTAAGTTTGCTATCAAACTTGTTACACGAATAGAAAATAAAAAACGAGCCTCTTGATATAAGGAGATGTTTCCATAAAAACCGATATTAATATTTCACTAGAGAGTCAAGAAGCTGCTAACGAATGCTTCTAACGGAAATCGTTAACGCGGTCCAGGATTTGCATCTTCCCGCTCCGACGCTGATGATATATTCCGTTTGAGAGTCAGTTCGATAGATTCGGGTCTTGTTTCATGGAAATCAGGCATGTCACATGTGAACTGAACTTCACCGAAGAGTTCTTTTTGTATGCGGTATTTTGCATTGGAAGCTTATTGGAGGCAACTAAAATAAGACTTGGAATTTTTTCGTTGCTTCGGAGTGATCGTTGCAGGAGGGGAGGATTAATTAGCCTCTTAAATACGGAGAGAAATCATTATTGTTTATGTCAAGCATCTGAAATTGAAATACTTTATCTCAGGCTTTTTAACATTAGAAAGCAACCAAACATGAGAGTAAAACTTGGAGTTAAAAATAAAAGCAACTTCTCGGAATATAAAAGTATTTTTCACTCTTGTAAAAAAATCATATCATCTCGCCACATGAAATTTTTCTTCCCAGTTTTTTTTTTTTTTTCCTGTCGCATAATTCTCCATTTGTATTACGGGCTTATTTGATGTTATGTGAATATTCATACATTACATTTCTTTCTCTAATCTGTATTTAAATATTTATTGTTGCTTCCTGTTCACATTGCTTATTTGCTTATTTCCTTCTATTAATCCTCAATGAACAGTTTAATACTTTAATTTCAATTGCTGTTTCTGACACAAACAAATAAATAATATCGTTCTGGCCTCGCATTCGGGAGGACGCGGGTTCGAATCCAGATTTTGGTTTTCCATGGTTTTACAAAATCACTCCAGGCGAATGCCGAGATGCTTCCTTCAAAAAGGCCATGGCCGAATTCCTTCCAGTTCCTTGTCCCCAGTCCCATCCCGCCTCTAATGACCTTAGCCGCCGACGAGGCGTAAAGCAATAAGTAAAACAAAACAAAAAATTAAGTCTAATTTGTTTGCAAAAAAAGTCATTTAGCGTCCAGTGCGGTGCCAACAGAGGAGGCGTCTTACAGGACAACATTTAAATAGTATATACGACTTGAATTGCATTCGCCTCTATGCAACTCTAGCCACAACGGAAGTTCACAGGTTCAAGTAATAACTCTGTAATTCATGACGTATTGTAATATACTAATGTTGGGGATAAACATTTTACTTATATTTAACTGAAACCGTCTCATATGTAAATACAAAAATACCGGTATCTATTTACCACAAATTTTTAGCGTTATTTTTGCTTTGCGTGGTAACATGTAACATCACGCCTAGTTTCCATTATTTGAAGTGTTCTCTGCGAATGGATATTAATTACGAGAAATTACTTCAGTCAAGTAATCCATGCTTCATGTTCTAATGTGCAATTAGGATAAAATTTCTCTAAATACGTGGTTGGTATTTGAAGCATAACTCGAATGTAACATGGAACTATGGAACCAAAATATGATCGAGTCGTGAGGACACATGGTATAATTTTTATAACTATTAACTGAAGTAAATTTTTATTTTTTTAATTTTTTTTAACTGCTTAACGTCTCCTATAACAACTAGGTCTTTAGAGACGGGAAAGGATGGAGGGCAAGGAATGGGAAGGAATTCGGCCATGGCCTTTTGAAGGAACCATCCCGGCATTCACCTGGAGTGATTTGGGGAAACCATGGAAAACCCAAATCTGGATGCCCGAACAGGGATTCGAACCGCCGTCCTCCCGAATGCGAGGCCAGAACGCTAGCCGTTACACCACCACGCTCGGTGAAGTAAGAGCAGTATATTTGTTATACTAATGGGTGAGCTGTTACCTTCCGGGTCTTGTACCATATATGAAAGGGCACTGATTCGATGAGCTTTTCGGCCATCCTGACTTCGTTTTCTTCCAGGCATTCCCGAAATAACTCCAAATGGATGCCAGGATATTTCATTCAGAAGACCAAGGCTAACTTTTTTGCCTCTCCTTGCTAACACCCTGTCTCTCCCCTCCTGTCCTGCTATAATGATCCAGACATCGAGGAGCTGTAAAGTGATAATAATTATATATATATATATATCAGATGTAGGTTTGTCACCTTAAGATTTCAATATATAAATTATTCACAGAAAAACAGTAAGTTATGTATATAAAATTAAAGGAATTGTGACTATAATTGAGGAATGATGAAGGAGTTCTTTTTGGGAGTCTTTGGAAGATAACAGTTGGGGAGAGATAGTTCCGGAATCGGGAGAATAATTAGGGGCAGTAAGGCAGTAAGTTGACGGTAAGAGACAATCATCATCATCACAAACTGCCACATGATTTTGGCCAAAATGGAGTTGAAAAGTTTTCATCTGAAGAAACTGAAATGAATTATAAAGGGGTATATTTAACAACTTATCTCAAACACTAAACTTAAAGCAAAAACTCATATAATACAAAAATAGGTATGGTAGGGAAATTCTCACCGCCGCATATGATCCAACAGAATTAATCTATATCTATAAGATTGTAGAAAATTTGTACGTGTAAATATATTTTTTTTTCGGAAAAGAGTAATTTTAATGTAAACTACTGACGAGAAGACCTAATATCGAATACATTTATCTAAATTTGTTTAAATAATGGAAAGGGTACTAATCGAGAACAAGTTTCTATGAAATTTTTCCTCGTTTGACAATAAATGAAGAAAATGCATAGTTCAATAAAAAATTCTTATCTTTTAACAGTCCAGCTATTCCCAGTAGGCAAATGCTTGCCATTCCTATGGCTATGAAGGGCAAGTTGGCCGTCTAAGTAACAGAGATGGGATTTGCCATGTATGCCGCCTCTGTCATGACCACATACCGTATTCCGGCGATTCCTACAGATAAAGACGACCTTCAGTTCAACGGAGAGGCGGAATCAAGCACCATGCTAACGGTCTTCGTATGTTTCAATTCTTCAAAACTGAAAGTCTTGTTAAGAACTATAAGAGTAGGCTGCAAGCTGGAGAAATGAAATTATTTAGATGTTGTAACGTGTACCTACCGGTATGTACCTATCCGTAATTGTGATTTTCACCCTTACAATTAAATACTATAAATAATTAGGGCGAGACAAGCGAGCCCTTATACTAGGCGACGGATTGTGCACACCAAGTGGTACACTTTTTGAAAAAAACTGCCGCACCTAGAGACGTGAAATTGAACATACTAATTCAAAGTCAATTCTAGATATGTCATCAATCACTATTTTTGCAAAAAAAAACAAATAAATTATAATTATTTTTATTCGTGCATGCTGGCAAGGAGAGGTCTTCAGTTTGGAAATCGCTATCGTAGAACGAACAAGTCTGGTAAATAGTACGTCATCTTTGATTTCTCGCCCTAAAGCAGTTCTGTCTGGTGGGCCTCCGTTTAAGAGAAATCGGGGATTAAAAAGTGTAAAAATTTTAATTAAATGAGTTATACCGCTACGGAAGACCAACTGTTAATAACTACGGTTTAGCCGTGCGCGTTGAGCCGGGGGGAACCTCAGTTCGATCCTACTTCCAGCGAAGATGTTTTTCTGTTTGTATTTTTTTATTGCTATTTGAATTTCTAGCATTTCAAATTTGTTTTGAAACAATGTCTCCAAATTATTTATTTTCATTTGAGAAATACACAAATGATGAATGATATAAATCATAGAAACATTTGAAACAAAATTACGTGCACACCAAGAGGATTTTGTGATGGATATCCTTTCATAGTCACTTATTCTCCAGAAAGTGAAATATTGATTTAATTTTTTGTATTAAAGATTATCTATGGTTGCTGAATGTTCTTTGCAAATAAATCTACGAGTTGTGTAAATGTAGATGCATCGGTTTTGTAATGATACATTACTTCGGTAACAGATATGATAAAAGAGCTGGAATGGGATTCATGGCAAGACAGGAGGAGGGTGAAGAGGGTCATGGGAGTGTATAAGGCGTATACTGTGATGAGGCATGGAAAGATATTGGTGTAAGTATGAAAAGTAGTGCTTGGAAGGGAAAAGATGACCATGACCACAAGCTGGCACTGGATTTCAGGCACAAGGGTGTGGGAAGATTCTCCTTTTTATGTAAGGGTGTGAGGGATTATTATAAGTTACCGTGGGAAATTATGAACAATTTACCAAACCGTTCGAAGAATTTAAAGTTAAAATTTGTAGAGGGCAAATGTAGGTGGGTGCAGGATAAGGGGAAGAGGGATGTTTTTCCACCGGAGCGTGTGGTCCATTGCAATTCAATTAAAATTTTTAAAAAATCCCGCTTCTTCCCTTAATCTGTTATTTAAATAACTGTATAATTTTAATGATAAACTATGCAAACCATAATGGCAGTCAAAATTAAAGCACACTCTACTTGGATATTTTGAGAACTGTTTAACGGGAGAAATATGATTCCACGTAATTGAAACAACCAAAAATGCATGCAGGTTTGTAGTTTAATGAAGTCAAACACAAGAACCATAAAATGTTTAGTAAAAGGAGAGTTCTTACTATGCAATGGAATCGCCCGGAATCCGCTTCAACAACACTGACTGCATTTCAAAGACAATGGCTGCGTTTCCAAGATCACCGAACATCTGATATCGACCAGTTTCTGTCGGTGAAGTGACTCAACGAAAGTTGTTTTCATAAAAATATTCCGAAATTTTCTGTATTGTTCCCCTTTCACAACGAATTCCCAGTCATTTTACGCTCTGACCTCGCATTCTGGAGGACGCGGGTTCGAATCCCCGTTCGGGCATCCAGATTTGGTTTTTCCATGATTTCACCAAATTACTCCAGACAAATGCCGGGATGCTTTCTTCATAAGGTCCTCGGCTGAATTCCTTAACGTTCCTTGCCCCCAGTTCTTGCTGGAGTCCCATTATTTAAAAATGTGTTTTACAATCAACCACAGCTAGTCAAATGCGTGCTTCAGTGTGGAAGAAGGGGCGTTATTATGTGTTATTTCTGTAGAACTGTCTGTTATAGCTTTTTGATGTAATGGAATGACGAGTTGTGATCGAGATATTCGAGTTTTACGAAACGATTCGGATCGAGGTAAGTGACAACAGCTGATTATTTTATTTGGTGACTTTTTTTTTTAACAGGAGTTTCTATGTTGCGTGAAATTTATTGGTAACTATTCAGTTTTCAGACAAGTCTAGTGACTTTTTGTAATGCAAGCTCAGTGGCTTCCATCTTTATCTGCCATTACTGCTCACAACTTTTTGAGGAATTGACGAACAAAATTTGTACCGTAGGAGGAGCAAGGCACAAGTATTTTCCTGTCCTAACCACACTTCAAGCAGTCGCCATTTAGAAACTTTAAAGCAAAACTATATTTTGTCAACTGAAAACAGAAAAATAATAGGCGTGCACGGTTAGTTCAGTTGACTGTACTGTATCTGTATTTTTCTTACAAGAAATCGTATAGATCATTCGGTAGGGAATTTCGTTTAGCTAACAGTGAATATGCATTACAACAAGGTTACACGTTCCGTATATAGTGTACAAATGTTTGAAGGTGAAAGCAATTGTAAACTTTAGGACATTTCTGGACAGAACTGAAGTTAAATTTTTATAAGTAGTTGAATTGGTGTGATGAAATTTCGGTCATCTGGTGCATTTTCCTGCGTTCGTGGTTCATATTACACACGTTCTATGATTCTCTACTTACATAGGACGCGGGTTGGATACGCAGTCCATAATTCAATTCTTTGATTTTTTTCAGGTGAACGTCCTCCATACTGTAATGAACACACTTAATCCTTCATTTAAAAGGTGTTTAAAACGGTTAACAATTATCTCACTGTCAGGTTTGCATCGCTTTAAGTAAATAAAGATTTTTTTAGAAAAAAATTTAATTCTTTTGACCAATCGATTTTTCCTTTAAGATGGAAGTAAGGTACGAAAATGTTGCTATGAAAGTAAATATAGATTGTACATAATTACCTTAAATATTAATTCAAACATACCTTTTCGAACCAGAAAAACAAAGAAATATTTCTCACAATGAATTCATACCTAATGAAAGCTCGTACAATGCTGACATTTTCGTTCTTTTATTACTATTCCTTTGCTGTAAAACCGATATAATATCATTCATCAATTATCCCCCATTAAAATTTTTTCGATCTGGACGCATGTGTCCACAAACTTTTTAAGTCAGAATCTTTCACTGATCTTATTAGGGCGAAGCGACACTAGCCGACAATTATTAGATGTTTGTGGTAAACGTTTTGAAAGAACTACTGTACGTCTAGGCGTGAAACTGAAAATAAATCAGCTCACCTTAATCATTCAGGTTATCTCTATATATGTCATTAATCATTATTGTTGCAAAAAATTTTAATAATTTTTATTTTTTTATTAGCATATATATGTAATCCCATGAGTGATAATGGTTAGTTTTGAAAATTATTTTCATTCAACTTATGAAAACAGTGGTTGTGTTCCGATTACACTGACAGAAAATTTTTGTACAATACGGAATATCAGTTGTACTAGAAAAAAATTCAATTACAACTAGCTTCCGCAATCAAAATTCTTAAAGCTCAAGATTTAACATTAAGTAAAGTTGTTGTAGGTATTGGGGAAAGAGAAACTTTTGTTGGTTTAACAAATTTTGGGTTATAGAAAGTAAAAACTTCAGAAAGACTAGTATTAAATAGAAGATTTTCTTATGAGAGAATTAGTAATAATAAAAATTCGAGTATGTTAAAATTTAGAAAAACGGAAGAAAGTTGAATAAGAAATATTGTATCAGATTAAAAACAAATTAAATTGATATTTTAAATATTTAAAAATTGAGTCTTAATATAAACTTGACTAATATTTTTTTCAATAACCTAAAATCTCGGATTTTGATGATAGTAATATCTTTAATTGTATATAATATTTTTTATAGCAAAACTTCGCGAGCCACCACAAAACCGTGCTTTTTAGCTAGTTATATTCATTCTCAAATTACCAATCTCGGATCAGTACTATAGGACTTTTGTTTATTGTCTATATTATTCAACTAGGTGTTTTAAAGCAGCTGAAAATAAATTATCTTTTAAATGAAGTAGAATTACTTTTCAAATACCAAGTCATGTGGTTTATTAAACTTTTACTATAACGATTATCATTTACTTATATTTTGGTATCATTTTAATACAAATTATCCTATTTTTACACAATAGTTACAATCCATTCGTAATATTATCATTCTTTCTTGACCTCGGGCTTAGTTTTCTCAAATATTAAATTATAACTTTTGAGTTCATTCCGCAAGGATTTAGAAGGTCTTCATATTTCTGCCACTCAAGCCATCTTTTTCCACACCCAAATCATAAGATGAGCTCTTCCTTCCAACTTGATTGACGTTCTCTGACCTGGAAAACTTAAATACCAAAGTTACTCTGTAAAATCACAATTATTTAATAACAAAAATTATGCTTATAATAATAATTTTCGCGATCAGTGAGGTCATGTACCACACAACGTGTAAAAGGAAAAAAAGTGAGACAGAACAAGGAACGCAGATACAAAGAAGCAATTGACAAGTATTCAGTCTGAAAGAAGAAATAATAAAGACTGTGATACGATAGTTTGGACTTTCAAGACGACGGTACCGGAGTTCCATAACAGACGGGAGACCTTCAGGCTGCAGGAGAACGACTTGCAGGAAGACAACATGCATGCTGGAGATGTGACCTTAAAATTAGAGACAAAGTAAATATTGCAGCTGGAAGCAGAGCTGTGAAAGGAGAAAAACGAAGAGTCTTAGTCATAAGTCAGGTTCAGTGAACTTGAGAGGAGTAAGATGTGTATACAAGATGTCCAGCCTTGTTCTGGATTTCTTGCACTACAGTTATGCACCTTAATCAGTCGCTACTGTAACCAACTATCTGTTAATTTATAATAATATAAATATATAGGTTTCTTCGAATTACACCACTCTATTTACATGTACTGTAAACATATTACAAACGGTCGATATCAATGATAGCCCAAGTGAAAAGTAGTGGATTACGAGATAATTTGGCAGCCGGCAGTACGCGTGATTTGGCGCACGCAGTTATATGCACATGAAGAGCGTACGCGTTGGTGGTTTTGGGCGGCAATGATGCGAGTGACGCCTCGTTAGGGACACAATCGGTTTTGGACATTTCTGGTGCACAGAGGAAGCAGCTTTCGCTGCCGGCAATTTGCTGCGTCCAGTGGGGCCGGCACAGGCACTGAATAAGCCCCGCCGGGACAGCGGAGCAGAATCTGAAAGTCAAACACGGCCGTGATTGTACGCGCCGCTGTTGTCTGCTTGCTCTTCTGGGAGCCCTAACAATACTCGACCAACAGATTCATCGGCGACGATACACGGGCCCTGTACTGTACAGCGCTCGACAAGCGGGATACGTTCACAGGTCCAACTTCACAG
>JARYHS010008074.1:300218840-300252541 GCA_031002005.1 Vandiemenella viatica
TGGAATAGTGTAGAGGATTTTCTTGAAGCAAGATTGGATCGTTGGAGTAGTACCAATGAACAAGGGCCGAGAGATGATAGGAGGAATGATTCCCGAAATTGTAACAGATCAAATCTGGTGCCGTCGCAGGATAATTTTACTAGAGGCAGAGGCCGTATGAACGCATAAAACCAAGAAGAGCAGTTCAACAGGAATTCGGGTGATAATAGGAGAAGGGAATATGAAGACAGGAGCCATGACAATCAGCGGTCGCAATACAATAACCATATAGTAAGAAGGGGCGAAGGAAGGCAGCATGATCCTGGTAGAATGATGGGAAACTCAGTGCCGCTACTGGGGCGGTCCGAACAGTAGCGGAAAAACTCAAAACAGGACCGAAGGATCGAGAGAACATAACCAACCTGGATGAAGAAAACTGCTGTAGAACTGAAAGTATACGGGAGGAAATAACTGTGTGTGATATGTAAAATGTGAACTACAACAACGGAACGCATAATCATGAGAGAACAACAGAAAATGAGGTTGTCCGAGTTTTTGAAGAGGAAGAGCCGCTAAGATGGTGGGAATGTTTTAAGTTGTTAAATGAAGAGGAACCGCAGAACATTACAAGTATGTGCGAATATAATTGGCACGAGGAAGTGGTAGATGAATTGGCTATAATTGACGTGGGTAATCACGACAATCAAGAGAACTGTGGGGAAAGGATAAGGAAAACCACTGCAGTGGAAGAAATTTTACCAGATAAGCTTATATCAGAAGGGGTGGATGAAGAATCAATTGATAGTGATGGTACTAATAACAATGAAGAAGAAAGAAGTAAGAAATTGTGCAGCGATAAAAATGATAGTAGCGAAGAGGAAGAAAATAGTTAAGTAGAAGAAGAAAATGGAATATTAGACAATGAGGAAGCAGAAGAAGTAAGATTTTTCCTGGTGAGGAAATACGCCGTTAATGATGAAGAAGGAAGTATGATGCCGAAAGGGGCAAATGTTCGAGCTTCAGGAAAAGTTTTGTCTGGTCAAACAGAATAAGAAAGATATCTGATAGGAAACAATAGTAAGTGGAACACGGACGACAATATAGCAGCAGAAAATTAGATTTACAACAGTTGTGCCTAAAAGATGAAATTAAGTTAGAATTCTTGAAGTGGTCTCAGGAAGAACTTGAAAGGGACTTGTGGCAGGAAGAGTATTTAAAAGAGGAAGAAGTACAAGATTGGAAGAAAGAAAAAAAGAAAACAGTACGTTGTGGGGGCATAACATTGGGCTGACAAAAGAAAAGAATGAAGAACAGATCAGATGAAAGAAGGAATAGGCACGACCGAAGCTATAAACCTGTCGAATTTAATTTGGACGATTTGATACTGGTGAAGACTCAGGAGAGGTGAAATAAAGGCGGAGATTAGGAAGTTTTTTGATGTTTACCACAGACATTTTAAGATAGATGGGAAGTCACATAGGAACGCGTATTGGCTAGTGTAACCTAAATCTGGTAGAAATTTTGGGTTAAGAGTGTAACAGACTTGAAACTGTACAAAGTAAGAGAAGATAAATGACAATAACGTGTTCTTGTGAAATCTGGTGATATTGTGTGAAATTGACTGGTAAAGATGTAGATGGAGAGAGACAGTGAGTGATAATTGTTATGAATTCAGGAATAAAACAGGACAGAATTGTGGAAAATATATGTAAGAGCAATGACTTGTGAAAAAGGTTGGACTTTATAACAAGACAATCAGTTTTGTTCAAAGGAAAAATGTGCTTGTTTGTCAAAAAGTGGGGGCATGAGTGAGGTCCCACTCATAAAACATTGCTGAAATTGTAAATAGATTAGCAAATAATAGACTTTCACAGCATAAGTAGTATGTATTGATATTTGGGAAATTTTAAGTCTTTTGCAGTAATGTAATTGTTTGTAGTTGGCACTACTGTACTGTTGGTCGAGAAAGAAGGAAGAGTGTTAAGATGGCGCAGAGAGATCACGAGGGAATATATTAACTGGACAGTTACGACTATATTTTGTGTTTCATGAATATTTAAAGTGATCAATAAATTGTGCGGATAAATGAAAATATTGGTGGATTTGATTTAACATTAACATCCGTTGCGCAGGAGTGTGTAATTTGAGAGCAGTTTATCGAACAATAATAATATAGTAGGTGGTAGCACTACCACGAGAAACAATGCTTGCGCCATGTGTTGTAGTTGGTGGGCTATCTACCTTCGACTAATTCATAGTAATTAGTAAGGAGTACCTAGCAAGTCATACCCTCAAATTTTTTTATGTATATATACAAAAAAATCTGTTCACAATTTTCCAACACAAATTACTTCTATATATATTCCCAGATTTCCGTTGAAATATGTCCTCTTCCCACTGCCGCCACTTCGGCCACGGTATTGTTAATTGCTGAAAAAATGTTGAATAAAACTTCCACATAACGGTACCAGTTGAAACTCCGCATTTGAAGATTGGAGGCTTGTTTATGGAATAGTTAATTTATAAAATAATTACTTTCCTAAATGCTGTCACGATCGCCAATTTTGCAAGGATGTTCTTCGCTTTCCTGCAGTTCGTAATGCATTTGGATACAACACCAAAATGACTTACGTAGCTTCCTTGCTGTTAATAATTTATCTGCATTATATTAATCAATATTTTTTCAATTTAAAGAAACATTTATTAACTTCACTAAACCATTTTTTTATTTATTTTTTTTTATTGATTGAGAAAGAAATCTTGATCCTTCAGACTCGATTTATCAATATATTATTTTCCATATCAATAACGTAACATTTCTTATATTAAACTCAGCGACAATCTTTTTACTGCGATATTTGTCACAGGTTAGCCAATCTCATTTTACAATTTACCAGCTCTATGATTACACCCTGCTGCCTTTTAACTCTCTAATGTTCTCCGCTTATCAACCTCTTTAAGAACCTCACCTCTCTATTATACACAGTCCAGTCACATTAATGTGACCACCTCTCAAAAACCAGAATAACAACCTTTGGCAGAACGGATCGCTGCGAGGCGTGCAGGAACAGAGTCAATTAGGTTTCTGAAGGTGTTCACTGGGATGTTGAGCCATGCCGACTCCAGTGCCGTGGCCAGCTGCGCTAGATTGCGCGGTTGAGGATCCATGGCGCGAACAACCCGATCGAGGTGGTCCCACAGATTCTCGATTGGGTTTAAATCCGGTGAGTTTGCTGGCCAGGGGAGTAAGGTAAACTCATCCTGGTGCTCTTTAAACCACTTACATACACTGCGAGCTGCATGACACCTCGCATTGTCCTGCTGGTAGATGCCATCATTCTGAGGAAAAATTATTCTCATGTAGGGGTGGATATGGTCCGCAAGGACAGATATGTACTTGTGCTGATCCATCGTGCCTTCCACAATGATGAGTTCACCCAGTGAATGCCAGGAAAACATTCCCCAGACCATAATGCTCTCTCCTCCACCCTGGGTGTTTGCCTTCAGACGTTTCACGCCGTATGTGCCAACGTCCATCTGTCCGATGGAGCATAAAACGTGATTCATCGGTAAAAGCCACCTGTCGCCATTCTTTGGACGTCCAGTTGCTGTACTGGCGTGCAAATTCCAGCCTTCGTCGCCGATGAACAACAGTTAGCGTAGGTGCATTAACTAGGCGTCTGCTTTGGAGGCCCATGCACAGCAACGTTCGCTGAACCGTTGTTGAGGATACACTCTTGGTAATCCCTTGGTTCATTTGGGCGGTCAGTTGCTCAACAGTTGAAGGTCTATTTACCGGAACGCATCTCCGTAGCCTTCGTTCGGCTCTGTCATCTATCGCCCGTGGTGCACCACATATTCCACGCCGCTGATTTTGAATAGTGCCATTTTGCCATGCACGGTATACTTTTACCACGGCGACACGTGAACAGTTCACAAAATTAGCCGTTTCCGAAATGATTCCACCCTTGGTCCTAAAGCCAATAATCATGTCCTTTTGGACGTCGGATAAATCGCTACGTTTCTGCATTACGCCAACGATTGAAATGCTTTCCGATGCCCTAGGACATCCTTTATATACACTCCACTGTATTGTGCTGCCACCTGCCTTCTGTGATTGGTTATCTCACGTTGACGTCGAAAGAAGGTGGTGGTCACATTAATGTGACTGGACTGTGTAGTAGCCTACATAGGATCTCTACTTTTCTTTATTTTTTGTTTAGGAATAAATATTTCTTCTCCAGTTCTTATTATATAATTGAACTCTTCCCACCTTGACTTTACTGTACTTGTGCCATCCTTCCATCTGCTGAAACTTTCCCTAAAATATCTCTTCAAGTTAAAAATCTGTGCCATTTTATAATTGTATATATTTTCCTCTTTAATTTTCAATGCAACTAGCAAAAGGCAAAATGACGTAAGGTAAATATCTTCACACCAATGACATCCGCCACCTGAAAGTTTGTAGACATTTATCATGCACAGATTTTATTTTGTATATTGTTTGTGACCAATAAGGTGAAAGTAGCTGATTTCAGTTCTGAAATCACAGATATTTTCTGTCACTGTGTGTGTCATTAGAAAGTTAATGCGATTGACTTATATGAATGTGAGTAATTGTATTGCAGTCTTGGGTTTGACGCATTTTCCCAATAGTAAATGATGTTTTGAATTTCTTCATACGCGAGTTTTTATATGTAGGAGCGTCATTAATGATAATAATGATAACAATATATCTGCAATTAGTCAATGTGTGTTACGGGGATTAATGTTCCCTTTTACCATGCAATGTAGGAACAACTGTAACGTTTTATGTTCACTCCCAAAAGAAGAGTCTGGTCATCTCGAACTATTGAACAACTATTAAGACTGCAAAATTCGATAGTGTTGTTAAAATTTTTAATTTTTTATTAGTATTTCATTTCTTTAATACACTTTACGTAATGTCAACCATAAAAAAATTCCACTGATAGCTATTTTCTAAATTCATTAGTGTATGCAATTATATAGTGTTCCTTAAGTAGTTTTTTCGTTGTTACGGTAAATAAATTAAAGACTAAAATTTGTTTATTAGTATTACATGAGTCGCGAAAAAAAAAGTTACTCGAATTTTTAAATACTTTGCACACTATGCCGTTACTTAAATTTGAAAGATATAAAGTATCATTTATCTGTAATATAATTTTCATCATAATGCTTAGAATATGATGAAAATCTTATTTGATATTATTTGAATAATTAGAAAATGGAAACAATTATATTGGTGCAATATGGCGCATAGTTTATGAACATAATGAGGGATGTAATTCAATAATTGCTGGGAGAGTAAGAAGAAGTTATAGGGGGGATTTATTGGCGAAGTAAAATGAAATGGCAATAAGGCTCTAAAATTGTTTTGTCTGTTAGTTTAAAGGACGTGGATGTTTCAGGAAGCAATAGGGAACAATTGTAGAGGAAACCGGAATGGTTAGAATTCTTTAGATGCGGTAGAGAGATTTCTGAATGGAAGGTAGAAAGGACGGTGGAGATCTGGCGAAAGGTAGCAGGGGAAATAGGTTAAAGTTGATACAGGTGCCGGATATTTACGTAATTGTAGTGAAAAGTAGGTTTTGCCTGTTACTATAACCAGGGGAAAAGAGCCTCGTACATGGCAAGTATTCGGTCAGTTACGGATGGGGATGAGAAAGAACTAGCTGAGTATACTGGAAAAGGCTAAGCACATTTAGTGGGAGTATTAGAGACTGTTATTCAGGAACGGGAATGGGGAAATAAGAGCCAGATCTTTTTCACATACGCAGAAATGAAGAGACTAAGAAGATAGAAACAAATTTTGAGGATACTATGAATGAGCTGAGAATACTCAAGAACTGTAAAGGAATGGGCGTAGACAATATTACCACAGGTTTATTATAGATAGCGGGATAGGCAATTCTTCTAAATTTTGAAATATTATATAGACTGCGTCTGAAAACTTGCAGCTTACAGGCGATTGGAAAAGTGTTATAGGAGTTCATAAAAGAGGTTAGGCAAATAGTGTTTACGATTACAGACCAATTACTTTATTCTCAGTGAATGCAAACTGATGGAGATCTTGGTATGCAGGCACATTAAAAATGTGTGCTATGAAAGAAAGGGGCTTGTAAATCAGTAGCATGGATATAGTTTAGTATATACTTATGACCCTCCATTACGTCTATTTGCATGATGTTTTAGAAGAAATTGATAAAGGAGTTAAAGTTCGTAATGTAGCGCTAGATCTCTCCAAGTAAGCAATAAATAAAGTAAAAACAGGTGACATGCTGGATGGAAGAATTCTTACAAGGTAGGAATGAAAGAGTTCGTCTAGAAATTGCTGTATCAAAAGAGGTTTTGTTGGTGATACGAATGCCACAGGGTAATGAATTAGGACAATTGCTCCAAATCAATAATTCTGTTGACGGTTTACATGTGGAAGTTATGTACTTTGCATAGTTTTATGTAATAAGATTAAAATGGGAGAGGAATGTGAGCAGCTATATGGGAATTTCAACACGATATCTAGCTATCAACATGGAATGAAGATAGCTGTCAAAATGAGTCAGTTACAAGTACAAGATAAAAAGACAAAAGGAGGGAAAATGGGAAATTGGTTATTGAAAACACAAAATATAAATATGTTGACGCATGATTTGAAAATAAATTCAATTGTCGGGGCATATTTGACAGGACGTTGGAGAAGATGTTAAAATCCTTATTTTACTGGCTCAGGTGATGAGGACATGTATAAGGAAAATGAGGGAACTGGGCCACAACAGATTGGTCGAACCATTACTTTGATTATGGTTGCATAATATTAGAACAGCAGTAAGTCTATCAAATACACGAGTTGGAAAGAGTTCGAAGGAGAGCAGGAAATTACTGGAATGCACAATTACCTGAAACACTGAAGTAATCCAAGATAAGAAACTTTGTGAAAAGCGAAAATAGTGGTGTATAGAGACTGTTATCAGATCTTGTAGTTTCCACACCAATTAAATTAAATTGGAAATGTAAATCCTGGAGTGATTTTTCAAGTGGCGTCAGATCTGTTCTGAGAATAGAGTTGTCAAGTTTTAACATTGACGGACAAGGAAATTTTGTTTGAGCTACTGTGTGCATTGCTCTTGTTCACCGCCCATTCACAGAATAGAATTGTTTACTAAAATGATTCGTCTGTATGAGCATCATCCTGTGTATTTACAGCAGAAACCAGTGCATAGTACATTACAGTAGTTCCATACAATTTTTGTGCATGACGACTAAAACTTTCACCTTTTATGGGTTGTAGTTTGTATAATATACAGCTCGGTTTCGTTTATAATGTTTGAGTAAAATATTAATTAATTAAATCAGGAATCATCTTCAAAAGTTTTTTGAGGTTAGTTAACATAATTCGTAGAATGAGTGTTTTATTCCATGGAGTACGCTTCCTAACGATTAATTATCGAAATATTTATTTTGGAAGTTACTCTCTTGAGCAGTGTTTCCCATATCATTTGTACTTTGTACTATGTATGATGCTAAGGGACCAATAAATACAAATACAAATACAAACGTGGGGCCCACGCCCCACAGGAGGGCAATTTGGTTTTTTTAGGGGGGCAATTTAGAAATTGACTTGTTACGACTTTACCACTTTCTCTTCAGCTTATTTAAATGCAATGCTAGATATAGGTACAAAACATAGCAAAAAAGCAAATTCATAAAAGGATCACACTAAATTGCCATAATAAATCTTTATTAAAAATCATTTGAATTTTAGTATTTCATTATATGTTTTTTAATTTTACTTACTGTTTTTTATGACACTATTAAAGTGTTTTCTTTCAAAAACCATCCTATATGAGTTTCTTTAATAACAAATAATTTTTTATTAAAATTACGTATGGGGGGGGGGGGGGAGAAATGTTAAAAGTGGGACATTACCCAAAAAAGGTTGGGAAACACTGCTCTTGAGTATGAGATATTTTGCACATCGACCTGTCGGGGTTACAAACAGCTTTTCCAGAGACTGTATTATTGTACATTTGTAATCTATGTGATCTTTTGTAGTACTTGTTTTAACTGAAATTTGGGGTTATGAATTTGTGACCAAATGGAAATTTGCCAAAGATTGAAATATTTCGGGTTCATCTAACGTTATGATTGATTTTTATTTTTTTGCGTTGGAGGTTGGAATCCAAAAGACTCAACAGTGAACATTATACGCCAATGCTAGAATTATGAATTACGCATTAGTTTCTTGTTCAAAACAATTATTTGTAGCAAGTTTGATTCACAAATTTTCGAAGTGCTGCAATGTAAAAAATCGGACTTTCTCCACTTGTAACTCTCTGTCACTTCCAAAAAATGATCCTTTGCCAGAAGATTTTTCATATCCTTCTTACCTTAATTTCGGTCCCAGTTTTGACGAGCAGACGAAAATGTCATTTACTGAAAACATGGTTGTTATTGAAAATTTCTTAGCGGAACGGGAAGAAAATTCGTTGTTCGATGAAGTGGAACCATACATGAAAAGGCTGCGTTATGAATTTGATCACTGGGATAATGTAAGTGTTACAGGGGCGGGGTCAGGCCTAGTTGCCTACATTTTTGTTCATTGACGTTTGTCAGCAAGAATAATGTATTAATTATCTCATACTCCTATAAAAACTCTCATTCAGAAAAATTTAAAAATAAATGCAGTCACTTAGTAAGACACTTGTTAATTTGCTGTCAGTATGATTAAACTACAAAATTATTTTTTAATGAATCTATGGGTAAAACGTAACCTGCACTTTTAAATTTTACCAATGGTGATTTGTCTCTTACGCTACTAATTTGTTACAGTCAAGTGAAATGTATTTCTACCGTTACACACTATAAAAAAGTTTTTGCCTGAGTAGGCTATATTGCAGTGACCAGTGCAATGACTCAATAGAAAAAGGAACTCCCCTTTTGATCTGAAAATTTGTATACACATTCATTGGGTGATATTAATACTATGTTTCTGTTGCATCCATCAAATATACACATACTGGTCAAATTTCACATAAATTTGCCATAAGCGATCTGCCAGTAACCATATTCTTATATCCATTGATAATAGGTATTGTGTGCAATGAATTTTATCCGCATTATAACATTGTAGATAGGTTGAAATTTGTCTTGGAAAATAATGACACTTTTTCACCGCGCAATATTGATATCGTTGGAAGTCGCATATGGATAGGTAAATATGGCATGCAGCTTACCTTTTAATCATAAAGTGTTATTTTTTAAATAAATATATATATATAATTGTGCAGCATATAGGCCCATATATTTTGTGGCTTTAATAGATACAGACTCTAAACAACAATGTAATAGAAAAAATGGCTTGAGGTTTAATTGTATCTAAATCAATGTTAAATAAAATATCCACTAAGGGAGGAGGGCAACAAAAAATGAGTCTACTGGAGATTGCAATTCCGCTACAACAACATTCACTAATGATGTCTTAATACTGCTGTAATCAGTCGCAAAACATATTATTTTCAAGCATTAAGTCAGTTTTAATACATCCTGGACCATTATTTTAAAGGCGAAATTAGGTTGTAATACAACTTGGACCTACATGACATCACTAAATGCACTTCAGAAAGTATTTATAGAAATGTCTTGTGTTTGAATACTGCAGCATAATGTAGCCAATTCCTTGCAGAATTGCGATCTCCAGTAATTATTAAAACAATATATTGGGCTATGCTCTTCAAAAAAATAGAAACAAAGCTAACTCAGACACCAATGAACAATACAGTCAAAGGAATGGTTTTGACCTTAACAGTTGGAGGGGAGCTGGATGTCAACAGCAGTGTCAGTGTATACATTAGCCATGGAATGATATTATTCAAAATAAAATCAAATAGGGGCATGTGGAAGATACAAATTATTAAAAAAAATACAAAACATAACTAAATTTTGAAATACAATCTATATAAATAAACTAACTATACTTACAACTGATGGGTAGTGTCGCAGGGTGAGGAAGGTAACTATTATCTCGGAATCAGACCCAGAGAGTGTGTGGTATCCAGGCTGTGTTAGTAGGCTAACTCACACTTCCAGATGAGGAGATGTGGTTTCTGACAATACTCTCAGTAACTGTGTCAAAATTAGAGTACTCCCTCAAACCGTGTTGGAATTGGCTTACCAATTAATTCTGGATATTAGACACTTTATGGAAGTTTTTTTATTTATCTTTTACCTTTTCTAATAATTTTTGTATCTTTTAATGCCCTTTTTTTAATTTTATTTTGAATAATTACTGGCTCATTCCACGCCAAATCACCTAGTGCCATGTGCACTTAGGTCTCGGATTTTTTTCATATTTTTTCTATGTATAGATACTTAAGAGATAAAACCATAGTAATTTTTTCAATTTTTTATCTCAAAAATTGGCTTCAGAAAAAATATTTGAAATTTTCACATTTCATGCGATTCTTCCCACGATTGTGTTGGCATCAAATTGCATAAAATGTTGTAACTCGCTTATTTTTGGAACAACATACATCATTTTGGTATCAAATTAAAGCTAATTGTTGATACTTTCTAACTAAGTAATAATATTCGCAAAAAATTGTTATAAAAATTTTGGGAGCCCTCAAAATGAAAATTTTGGTTTTTAAAAGTGTTGCAATAAATTTGCAATAACGGGCAAGTACCAGCAGACACATACTTTAAATTTTAACAAAAGCTCAATCTCAACATGTGTTTTCAGCTGTAAAAAAACTAAAAGGGTGTTTTTTGTGGTTGTTAAATAATCCAAGTTTGTTGTTCTCTGCTGTTTAACGGTGATTATGATTTTTTAACTGTCACTAGACCTTTAAAAAAGGGTTGAATTTTAGAAACAATGTGAAACAATTTGATATTTAGGAAACATATGAATAGACAAATAAACCTGTGCTAAGTTATTAATTGTTTAACCACTTTATAAAATGAAACTTTTAATTCAAATGCACTGTACACTCCAAGAAGAACTACTTTGAATGTGAAACATGAAGTTTACAATAAAATATCATGTAACAGATGATGACTCAATGGATAAACATGCAAAAGAGTGTTTAAAATATCCAAAAATTACATTTTAACATTTAATGCCTGTTGTATGGGTGCTGATTTATATAATGTTCTTAACTGATTCTACAATTAATTGTTGAATATCTTTTTCCAGGACATATGTTCTGCCTGATGATGAAGTTGAAACAGGCACTGGTACTTCTTGTATAATGTTTTCAAAAGGTACCCAACAGCTGTCACTTGGTGTTGGCCATATAAATGTTTTTGAAGGTCCACAAGAGTGCATGAATTGAATTTTTGCATCCCTCACATTCAAAGAACATTGTTGCACTTTCCCTATTCACCATTTTTCTCCATAAATAACTGCATAAAATTTTTCTGGCACTATATCCATAAGATCTTCTTTATTTTCCCTACCAACAGAAGTTTTAAAAGATGTTTGAGACGATGAAACTCGTTTTACTAAAATAATTGTCTTATTCATTGGCAGGAAGTAATGATTTTCCCTTGTTCCGGGCACAGTTTTAGCATTAGCATACCGTTCTTCTAAATATTCATGGTACGTACTAATATCTCTTGAAGTGGTATAGAATGTTTTGATCCCTTTTATGTTTTCAGAAGAAAATTTATACAAGTCTTCAGGACTTAAAATAAAATTATCGGTAGTTCTTTGAAGACTTGCTCTTGTAGCCAATCGCTTAACTGTGCCACCCACACCATCACAAGCATTTTTACCATGGCTGGTTGCAAAAAAGTTCCATTCGGCTGTTATTCCATGATCTTCTTTGTGATAACATAAATTTATAAAGTTTTTATAATTTTTATACTGGGCTGCACTTCCATCACTGAAGTAAATGGCATGGGTTACGTTAGGCATTTCCTCTAAAATGTACTGTATGGCTGTCTTTTGAAATGCAAAGAATGTATTAGTATCATGTTTTAGACAATTAGATATGAAACACATTGATAATGATTTAAGTTCTTTTTCATTCTTAAAATAAACAACAAAAGGATGAACGGTTGCTTGAATATTTTGCCAATGAAAGCCTTGTGCAGCATCTTGTAAAATACTGGTATAATTTTCACTAAAATCAACTAGAACTAAGCATTGATTCTCAGTTAAATTTTGCTTTACATCTTTCAAATGCATGCTCTGGGCTTTAGCTATAAAGTGGTGATGTGTTAAAAGAAACATTTTATCAACAAATATTTCAACAAATTCATCTACAGTTTTTACTATAGTTTCAAGCATGGAACGATCAGTGAAGAGCCACTGCTTAAAAGTAATAGTATCCCTTGTTTCAAGAATTTCTAACTGCATTAAGAACTCACGAAGGTTAGATATATCAGGACAGTTTGAGCATCTGTGCAACATACATTCTTCTGATTTAAGATTACAAACTAGTTTTTGCAATAAATCCTGGTAGGGCATATTCAGATGAATACTCTGCATCATTAGCTTTACATTTTGGTGGTAGGTACAGACACAAACTGAATGAATACCATGACTATTAACAGTCACACATTCTCTGGGGCGAAGTTCACAAAATTTGCTAAAGCCTATCTTATGATCAGGGTATTTTTCTTTGTAGGCTATAAATGCCTCTCGCAAATTATGTAGTATTAGCCTTTTCGTCTTGAGTTCTCTTTTGCCATTTTCACTGGGTACTGATCTTTTGTATTTGATGAAATGCGACTTATTTCATCATCATAATAAAAGAGTTTCACACTTCTTATTATATCTTCAGTAAGAGTATGCCCACTTTTTTTTTTTAGATTTATATAATACGCCTTCATCTTGTAGTACTTTTTGAGCTTTTTTTACTAAATATTCAGTAGTTTGAAAAAAAATTAACTGTTTGTTGTATACTCCATGATTCTGGAGTTAAAGTTAAAATTTGTACTTTTTCATAAATATCACTAACAATAAATTTTTGTTTAAGTTTTTCCATGATACTACCACAATCATTACACTGTTTTACCACCTCACTGTTTTCTGTTTTAAAAGAACTATCCTATATTCAATGCCTAAAGCTTTTGTAGCCATCTCAGTAAAACTCTCTGCTACACGTTGAGATTTGTTTTTCAAATACATCTTTCTCTCATCTACTTTTCTTCTTCTAACTTTTAGTGGGGAACAATCAATTAACTTACAACTGTCATTGAGCTTTTCAATGTAAGAATCATTTGGTTCATAGTCACTGTCTGATGAAATGTTAATATTCTCACAAGTTTCAGTATTATTTGCTATAACTGATTTTCTACAAGATATGCACAACTTTTTGCCAGGTACTAATTCAATACCATGGTACTTCTTTGAAAATGATAAAGAAACATTTTGTTCTTAGTCTGATCAGTTCTATATCAGTTGATTTAAAGTCACAAACCCTTACAATCTTCTGTGGCAAACTAGTTGTTTCTTGAAATTGTAAACAAATTGAACACTGCATTTTATCAAAACTTAAACTGAAATATAATTCACTTTTAAATGATACAGTTAATTCAGATGTCTATAAACTTTACTGAAATGCTTCAAACATCAAACTGTCTGGAAACAGAGTGAATTCAACCATTGTAGTGACTTTGAGGTGACTATGCAGAGGCAAAAATGTGCCATTGTTGAATAACTTGAGAACAATGTGGATACGAAAATTCTATTTTTAGAACTAGTCATGTTACCAAGTAGAGCTTACTTCTAGAAATAAACAGACAGTATGGCAATGATAATTATAATTTTTGAAAAGACATATCGAGATAGATATTTGGATACTTCTTGAAAGAATTACCAGTGTCTGCATCAATGTTAATTTCAGGAAGAACATATATATTTTGGAAGAAAATAATGGCTGCAAATCAATTACAAACTTTTTATAAATCAGCGCCCATACAGCATGTATTAAATGTTAAAATGTAATTCTTTAATATTTTAAATACTCTTTTGCATGTTGATCCATTGAGTCATCATCTGTTACATGATAGTTTATTGTAAACTTCATGTTTCACATTCAAAGTAGTTCTTCTTGGAGTGTACAGTGCATTCATCTTGGAGTGTACAGTGCATTTGAATTAAAAGTTTCATTTTATAAAGTGATTAAACAATTAATAGCTTAGCATAGGTTTATTTGTCTATTCATATGTTTCCTAAATATCAAATTGTTAATTCACATTGTTTCTAAAATTCAACCCTTTTTTAAAGGTCTAGTGACAGCTAAAAAATCATAATCACCGTTAAACAGCAGAGAACAACAAACTTGGATTATTTAACAACCACAAAAAACACCCTTTTAGTTTTTTTACAGCTGAAAACACATGTTGAGATTGAGCTTTTGTTAAAATTTAAAGTATGTGTCTGCTGGTACTTGCCCGTTATTGCAAATTTATTGCAACACTTTTAAAAACCAAAATTTTCATTTTGAGGGCTCCCAAAAAAAATTTTAACATTTTTTTGCGAATATTATTACTTAGTTAGAAAGTATCAACAATTAGCTTTAATTTGATACCAAAATGATGTATGTTGTTCCAAAAATAAGCGAGTTACAACATTTTATGCAATTTGATGCCAACACAATCGTGGGAAGAATCGCATGAAATGTGAAAATTTCAAATATTTTTTCTGAAGCCAATTTTTTAGATAAAAAATTGAAAAAATTCCTATGGTCATATCTCTAAGGAATCTATACACACAAAAAATATGAAAAAAATCTGAGACCTAAGAGCACATAGAATATTTTATTTTGGGTGATTTGGCATGGAATGAGCCTACTTTCAGGAACCAACATTTGCACTGATATTGTTACTGCCCACCACTGCCACCTAAATCAGTGCCGTAGCTAGGTCAACAAGGGCCCCGGTGCAAAAAAATTATTTTGGCCCCTCAGGCCAGACGGGCGACGTTTTTTTGCTTTGTGTACTGGTAGGGGCCCCCTGAACTGAGTATGGGGGCCCTTGAATTGTTCTTTTGGGGCCCCCCTGAGCAGCGAGGGCCCTTAGTGAGGGGCTCCTGTGTTCTCAGGGGCCCCTTAGAGGACGGTAGAGCTAAAAAAAAAAAGGTCACCAGTTTGCCGTGAAGGCTCGTGGGCCCTCTAAACTGCGCTTGAGGGCCCCTAGAGGTGCGCTTAGGGGCCCCTTGAGATATGCTTGGGGGCCCCCTGAGCGTGAGGGCCCCGGTGCACTGCACCGCCTAGCCCCATAGTAGCTACGCCCCTGACCTAAATCATTACCTTCACTCCAAGCATTATGGTCAAAATCACCATTCATTTGGCTGTGTTGTTACGGGTGCTCACATTAAATTTGTCACGTTTCTTCAAGAAATACATAGCTCAAAATATTGTATTTTTGTGATGGATGTTTTTATTGCTGCTACCCTCCTGCCTTCAACTTCAGTGAGTAGTTGGAAACACATTCTTAAATAATATTGTATTAAAAAGTTTCAACCTAAAGGACAATTGAGCATTAGTCATTGTGTAGCCATGGAATTGCATTTTGTAATTCCTGTCAAGTAGTTTTTAGTTAACAATTTTAATTTAATTGCAATGGAGCACACACTCCGGTGGCGATTTCCCTACACACCCAACTTCCCCCATCCTGCACTCACCTTCATTTGCCCTCTACAAATTTTAACTTTAAATTCTTTTAACGTTTTCGGTAAGTTATTCATCATTCCCCTCAGTAGCTCATTCCAATCCCTGACACCCTTACCTAAAAAAGAAAATCTTCCCACACCCTTGTGCCTGAAATCAAGTGCCAGCTTGTGGTCATGGTCATCTTTTCCCCTCCATGAATTACTTTTCATTCCTACTGCAATATCTTTCCATGCCTCATCACCAGTATACACCCTGTACACTTCCATGACCCTCCTCATCCTCCTCCTGTCTTGCAATGAATCCCATTCCAGCTCCTTTATCATATCTGTCACTAATTGCATAATTTCCAGAAGCAAATCTAGCAGCTCTTCTTTGCACCTTCTCCAACTCCTGTATTTGATACTCAAAATGTGGGTCCCATAATACACTACCATATTCAAGCAATGGTCTGACCAAAGTTTTGTAACCCAATTCCTTTACTTCTCTCGTGCATCCCCTCATCACTCTCTCCAACAAGTGCAGGATTTTGAAACCTTTTCCTACCATCTGTCCAATGTGTCCTGCCCAGTTAAGCTTGTTATCAAATGTAATGCCAAGATAGTTACATTTCAAGTCTTCAGCAAGCAATTCTTTCCCCACCTTATATTCACAATTAACCTTTTTTTTTATTTGTGTATCTAATTAGCTGACTCTTCTTTGCATTTATCTTCATCCCATGTTTACTAATCCAACTAGATATCCTGTCCAGATCACCCTGCAACTATTTACAGTCATCTATCATTTTAATCTTTTATACAGCATTATGTCATCTGCAAACAATCTAATTTCAGATAGTAAACAATCAACACAAGCACTTTTTCATTAGAGATAAAGATAATTACTGTACTGGATTGAAAAAGTCGTCCTTTATTGAAATGTTAATTACAACCCATGATCATTTTAAAAAAAGCTTCTTTAGTCAAATCTGATAAATGATAATTGTGAGAAATGTCTACTTAAGTATGTAAAGTCATAAATATCAAAACAAAGTTTCCCAGTGTGAACCATGCCATTTTTTTATATTGCTGATTGTACTATAGAGAGTGTACTTAACCTTACAGGCAATTCATGGTTATCGAGAAACGGAACGTTTGAAATGGAATGATGAAAACACAGCAATAATACAGAGAGTTAGAGAAAGGGCTTTTCCACCAGGTACTCCACAACTGTCTCTTGTGCATGTGTTGGATCTTGCCGAAAAAGGACTAATAAAGCCTCATATCGACAGTGTTCGGGTAGGCAGATTTCAAAAAGACATTTCCAGAATTCATGAAATATATAGTATATCGCATGCTTTGTTTAAAAGTCAACCTGGTGATTGTATACATGTATGATTGTTTTACCATATTCTAGTTAAACCAGCAGTATACTGCAAATCCCTTATATCACTACAGAAAGTTGATTTGTGCTGAATTTAGGATCTGTGGAAGTAAGGGGACATCCATTTATTATATGATTTTTTTTTTTTTTTTTTTTTTTTTTTTTTTTGCAAATCCCTTTCCCCCTTTTTGGTTAAATTTACTAACATCTGGTGTGACTCCTCTTCCTTTTGGTGAGATCTCGAGGGACTCCCCCCCCCCCCCCCCCCTCTTTTACCCTGCTTACGACCTCGTAATTTAGAGACCTTTCTTTTTAGCTCTCCTGTTCTTTAAGAGCAGTGAGACCTCCCCCAATGTGGGATTGATGTTGGAAAAAGTTTGGAAACTTTATAATTTTTTTATTTAGCTCTACTGTTCTCCAAGGAAGTAAAAAAAAAATGATGTGAGATTTCTGTTGACCCCCATTCCCTTTTCTTGGTGAGATTTTGCCAGACCCCCCTCCCCTCCCATATTTGAGCTCATGTAATTGATGGATGTCCCCTAAGCAACTAACATGATTGAGAAACATTTCCAAAAATATCAAATTACCATCATAACAGTGCGAAAATTTTTTATTGCTTAGCATCAAAAAATTATAATATGTCAATACGGTTAATTTTATGCGATTACTGGAGTTCACTATTCCGCCAGGAATTGGCATTATAATACTACAGTGATCAAATTGAAGACTCTACTAGAAATACTTTCAGAAGTACATTTAACAGTTTCTTGCTGGTCCAGGCTGTATCACAACCTGATTTATGCTTGAAAATAGTCCAGGCTGTATTACAGTGGAATTACTGTTGGAAATAATATGTCTTGCGATTGACTACAGCAGTATTATGATGTCATTACTGATTTTTGTTTTATGTAATTGTGATCTCTAGTAGACCAAATTTTTTTATTGTTCAGTGGGCAGCTGTCTGATCTGCATCACTAGCACAAAATTTCTTTGTTTGCTTTTGTGATTATTTCAAGTATAGATAAAGGAGTTATTATAATTTACCATACACCAATTAGAAATTTAATACATTTTTAAGACTGTGGAGAGGGGCACCAGCCATTTAAAGTTTTATAGATGAATAACCAGTCATGTAACACTGTGTTATTTAAATAGACTTTTCTCATGAGATAATTGTTCTTTGATGCATCATACAATTTTTGATCCATTATTTTAAATGGTTAGAATAGTTTTCAGCTATATGTTTAATGCAAAAACTCATTATGAACTCTGCAATACTGTTACTTTAAGGTCAGTGAGTTTAAACTTTCAGAATTTAGTGTTGACTGTTACAGAAATAAAATATTAATACTAGAATGTTGAAAGTAAACCCATCACCTTTTTTTTTTTTTACTTATGGCTTTACACCTTGTTGAGGTCATTAGAGGCGGGATGGGACTGGGGACAAGGAATGGGAAGGGATTTTACCATGGCCCATTTGATGGAAGCATCCCAGTATTCACCTGAAGTGATTTGGGGAAACCATGGAAAACCCAAAACTGAATGCCCAATGGGGATTTGAACCGCCGTCCTCCCGAATGTGAGGCCAGAGCTTTAGCCGCTCACCCACCACACTTGGTAAACCCATCAAATACAGAGCTTAAGGCAAGATGACAAGAGGGACAAACACAAATTATATGTGTAACATGTAACTAAACAAAACATTGAAACTGTGGAGTAAGAAAATAATTATGAATAAAGGGAAGTAACTGTAATCAAGTAAGGGGAAGGTGCCATATAGGTGTAAACAATTTAAGTAATAATTAGGATAATAGTAGCATTTACAATGGATCACTGAAATGTACTGTACCACATAATTAAGTTGCTACCTGAAGAATTATTTCTGAATTATGTTCATTTTGTTTTGAATCACTTCAGCCATCCTGCCTAAAGGTTCCGTAATTCATAGTTTGCTGTTCTTGGTGCAAGATATATTAATTATATTTTTTTAAAAAAATTGGAAGAGCTTATAAGACACTGGGTTGGTGAGAATGTTGATATTGTTGGAGATTCAAGCCAGGAGATGCCTTATGTGTAGAATATGTTGTGAATCAGTAGGTGTAATGGTAGTTTTTATACTAGCATGAAACGGGATCTGCAGGTTAATAATAATGCAGAGTTTATGATTGATGGAAATGGAGTGTCCTGTGTTTGTAGTCAGCCAATGAATCACTTGCTGCTCACCACATGTCTTGTACTGGCATCATTCTTTGTCAGTGCCTTACGTGAGCAGCCTGGTAGTTCAGTTCTTATCACACTTATCTTCGAAATTAAGATCCTATGTTTGAATCACAGTGCAGCCACAACTTTTAAGGACTTTGCTTTTGTCATAAAAGAATTATAAAATCTCCCTGGTTCAGATTTCATGTTAAACTGTAGATCCAGTAATGGCAGAGACATAATGAATGGAAACCGAAACTCTGTCACCAAGTTGATTGTCCACATGAATTTATTTTTAGTGCCTTTTACTACTTTCTGAATGTATACTTTTAAAAAAAATAAAAAAATAAAGTCTTCCCAAACCTGTCTTCCTCATATTCTTAACTACATTCATACTGGCTAAAACATTTCGTTTCCTTGAAAGTCCAGGATATGCACTGGTTGCACCCTGCATGGCCCCTACCAATTCTGATCTTTACCTCCACAGACTGAAAACAAAAATATTTATATACCAAATCCACCCCAAACTGCAAACAGATTGCATGTTTATGATATGGATAAAGAATAAAAGTCATACCTTTGACTTCTCAGTTCAGTTAATAATAGCTGCTCCCTTAACCTTACCTGGCTGTACATATCAGTTGTCTTTCAGTAAGGCCTCTTACACATTAACAACTGCCACTCCTTCGAAACAAAAGCTCGCTTCCGTACAACCTGCCCTTCCAAGAAAGATGCTCCCCTCCATATAACCGGGCCACCCAAGGATGTTCTGATCAAGAATTCCTCATCTAGAAATCTCAGACAATTTCCCTGCTTTGATCCACAAAAAAATTCCAATTCTTAAAAACTCTCTCTCACACAAATTTTTTGTCTTTTTTATTTAACAATCAGGTTTGTAATTACTACATCATTACCAATTTAATAACAATATCAGAATTTGGTGATTCAAAGTTTGGGCTCCCAAGCAACGAATCATGTTCCAGACAGTCACTTTCTTCTCATTGACTCATCATAATGTGCTCACAGATTTTTTCAGTGAAAGTTTCCAAATTTTTCTAAAACTCTTCTTTAATATCCAAATATTTGTTTGCATGTCTGCCAAGAATTCTTGCAATATCTTCCATTTACATTTGTATTATATATGCTTGGCCAGTTAAGCAAACAAATCTGTTGGGGGTTTCATTTAAAATATGGGTGCATTAATTGTAAGGCAGTTATTTTATCAGCTATGTTGATTGAAACAAAAGTTTTCACTGTCCAAGTACAAATGATTTTGCATTACCTTCAGAAAATCTATGAATTAACGTATCTGCGTGACATATCTGTTAACAATTGGTGGAATTTCTCATTTGTTGGTATTTTCTCATTTACTACCTTAAATCAAATCTTTGGATTGTTAAAGACAAAGAAAATTAAATATATTTTCACACACATTGGCCCAAATTGTTTGTGGGTACTTTGTTTCAATATTATTTCCCCTTTGATTTGTTTATTATGTGTTGTTTAATTCCTTGCTAGTTTTGGATGATTCATTTGGATGTATCATTGCCATTTAACTTTTTTCCAGGAAATAATGTTTGAATTGCAGTAGAAAGTGATCAGTATATGGATTATTGATTGGTGGCACCATTCCTAGTTTCAGATTATTTTCTAATGGAAGTTGATTTGAATCTTATGTCCAGTAGCTTTCTTCATTATCTAAATGAGAAGAACATTGCATTATTCTTCAATACTGACCACATTCAAACCACCCCTTGCGCATGGTAATGTAAAAGTTTCAATTTTAACTTAGAATAGCTAGCCTTGGCATATGAACCAAGAAATTAGTCATTGAATATTATTACTAATTGCAGGAGGAGCTGGCAATATTTGTCTTGGGTGTTAATTTGCCTAAAACATACGTGTTGCTCAATCTTGATCTTTGGAGCATATTTAGCTGTTTAGCTTTGTTTCTTTTCATAGGACCATGTATTGCATTTAATACCATTCTCAAATTATTTTTGGAAGTTTCTCCCCCAAAATGCTTAATGATCTATGCTTTTCAGTTTCCCTTATCCAAGAGTTGTTCATTATTATTATTACTATTAATTTATTTGCAATTGAGCAAACACTCCAGTGGCAATTACCCCTTATACTTTTTAATTTTCTTTTATAATTGGAGTGTTAAATTCCTCCCCATTTACTTTTCCAATTTACAAATTTTAATTTTAAATTCGTTAAATATTTTTGGTTAATTATTATCTCTTCACTTAATAATTTTCTCCAATCACTGACACATTACCAATGAAAGAAAATTTTCCCACTCCCATATGCATGAAATTGAGTGCCAGCTTCTGGTCATGGTCATCTTTTCCGTTCCATGCACTATTCCAGTTTCTTTGACCAAAATCTCTCCAAGCCCCATTAGCCTTGTGTATTCCCAGCACTCTCTTTGCCCTCCTCCTTTCCTCCAATGACTCCAAATCCAGCTTATTTATCATATCAGTTAATGGCTGGGTCTAGCAGTAATTTGCACAAACAAATCTAGCTGCTCTTCTTTGCACACCCTACAATTCCTGTATTTGATAACCAACCCTGCTCTAATTTGAAGCAAGCCTCATTTATCCAAGTTTAATATGGCCACAGTCACTTTGCAGAAAACGTCTGTCTTATTATATCAATTTCTTTGGTATTAGTGGCATAAAATGCTATGTGATCCACATATGCTTGACAGGTATATCATGTCCCACTATATTTTATTCCACAAATTGATTTGTTAATCTTATTTAGTAATGGTTCATTAGTAAAGGCATAAAGTGCTATTGATAATGGGAATCCCTGTCTAACCACTTTCCCCTACTTTGATTCTTTTGGTAATCTTTTGAATCCTAGTGTTAATATTTTAAAACAGCTTTTCAATAGTTTTCGTTAACACATACCCTGTTACAAACTTTTCCATGACTGCTAACAAATATTTGTCATTTTGTCTATCATAAGTTATGTTAGAGTCAAGAAAAAGTAATCCTCCCCTTCATTCAATGTTGAACCACTATATATATCATTTCTTGATATTCTGAAGTTGCATTTGTGTACCCCACTCCTTGATGCAACCTGATTGATAAGGTCCCAAAATGATATCAGGATTGGGTCCAGTCTTGTTTTGCCTGTGCATGTTAGCATGTTGTTTAGCAATATTATCAGTCAAAATTCATTTATCTTCTTGCTGTTCTATTTTTTCCTAACAAGCACTATTATGCCCTCAGTGAAGGTGGGATCACCTTTTCATTGGACCATAAACCATTGAGAATTGTTTACTTTTGTGCCATGTAGTATGCCAATATTTACTGAAACAAAACTGTATATATCTGTTCCAGAAAAAAAAACGTAACTACTGAGCAAATTTTGATGGGGTTTTCTCCAATTTGAAGCTTAGGATCAGAATTGAATTGTTTGGTATGTCTTATGTTTCAGTGTTAAATAACACCAGAGATATAATTAAAATTCTGAAGGTATAGTATAAATCATCAATAGATCCAATACCAGCTACATGTTGCATACATCACACTCTGTAAAATACAAATAAAAATAACCATATTAGCACATATTACAGTTCCTTCTTTAAATTTAGATTATGAATCTTTAAACAGTATAGATGGCCATACTTAGTGTCAAAAGGAAACTACTTAAAGAGGAAAATACGTAAATTAATAATTATGAAATAAACGCCAGAGAACACCACCGCCATTGAAGTTATCTAAGGCAATGAGGGTTCAATCTCTAGCTACTAACGGAACTTATGCTCAACTATGGCTTTTTATGTAATAGTGAGCCTTGTCAGATAAATAAAAATATTATCCAGCTAATTCAACTCCAATCCAACCCTTTATGGGTGAATCTAGGTTTCCTTCAATTCCATAAATAGCTAGCATCAGTTTAATGAAGGTTGGTACAAATGTTACTTGTTGGGTGAATAAAAGTAGGGAAGGGGTAAATTAACCCACACTATACCGGGCAACATAGGGCACTCTGTTAGTCTTCTGTAAAATTCTGTCCAGAGCAGGGGACTTTCTCATACATCCCATCATCAAGGCATTTTCACTTTCTTCCTGCATCATATACTGCAAAGTCCATCTAATATGTTTTATTATCAGTTTGGTTCCCTCTCCCTTCTCTAGGTTGCACCTACTTTCTGCCAGTTATGGCTGGAGGTATTTTCTGTTTGCCTTCCCTTTTCTTATATAACCAGCAGTCTTGTCTCATTCAATTAGGGGACGTCCATTAATTACATGAGGTGAAATGGGGGAGGGGGTCTCATCTACATCTACAGCTACATATATACTCTGAAATTCACAACATTGTGGGTGGCAGAGGGTGCTCAGCACCAAAGCTAATCTCTTTATTGTGCATTCCAATCCCTAATGGTACGAGGGAAAAAATAATTCATATAAGAATCAGTGCGGATGGTACGAGGGAAAAAAGAATTCATATAAGAATCAGTGCGGCACCGTATTTCTCTAATCTTATCTTTCCTGTCATTCCGGCTCAAATAGGTTGGTGGACGAAGTATTTCACTACACTCGTAAGTGAAAGTGGGTGTACACATGTTTACCAATAAGTTTAAATGAAACGTGTGTCGTCTATCTACCGGAGACTCCCAGCCTAGTCTACTAATCAGTTCTGTGACGCTTTCATAAGGCTGTAGCAAGCGGTCAGGAATCGAGCGCCTCTTCTCTGTACTTTCTCTATACTTTATGAAACGGATCCCAAATGGCACAACAATAGTCTAAATGTGGACACACAAGAGATTTGTACACTATCTCCTTTGTTTGTTCATTACAATTTTTCAAGATTTGACCTATGAATCGCAGCCTAGAATTAGCTCTACCTACTAACGAATTAATGTGTATGTCCCATTTCATGTTCCTTTGCATTGTTACTCCCAAATATTTAATAGAATCAACCATATCAATAACTGAATTGTTTAACTCGTATTTCTGAACAATTGGATTCTTTTTGTTAGTTATGCGATTGTCTTTCACTTTTTACAATTTAGCGTAAGTTGCGACTCAGCGCACTATGCCAAAATAATATCCAGATCACGTTGAATTTCTAAACCAAATTCCTTACTTCCCTATAAATAACCGCATCATCAGCAAACAATTTAAAAAGGCTTTTCACTTTGTCTCTGCGATCGTTTATAAAAATTAAGAAAAGAAGTGGTCCGGCCAAATCTCACCAAGGGAGAGGGGAAGGGGGGGTCAACGGAAATCTCACGTGAGGATTTCGTCGAAAAATGGGGGTGTAACCGGCTTCAGAAAGGTGAAACCTAAAAAAGGTCTCAAAAAGTTGCGAGGGCAATTACTAGGGAGGGGGGGGGGCCTCACGAACCAGATCTCATGACATGGTGCGGGGGGGGTCAGACCAGATCTCACAAAGTCTCACCAGAGGGTGGGGGGTCCGGAAATCTGGAAAAACACCTCACATAATTTGTGGATGCCCCCCCCCCCAGTAGAAACTAATATCAATGTATTCTGTGTTTATACAAGCCATGTGTTTCATTTGCTTTTTCAGATAATGTAAGCGATAACTAAAAATATTGTGTATTTGTCTTTTTTGTCACAGGCATATATTGCCTTCAACTTTGCTAAGTGTTGGAATTACTTTCTGCATTAACATTAATTTTCATTTCTTCTGTTGGCATTTCTTCCTATTCTGTTTCATCAGATTATTTTTTGTTAATATTTCAATAAAACTTCAGTCAATTTTATTAAAATATATTAATATTATTATTAATTGAATAAATCAGACCCAACAAATGCCTTCCAGATTTTTTTAGTCATAATACTTGAATCTCCTGCACATTTAAAGAAAATTAAGAAATTACTTCTATGTTGCAGTTCTGTGGCAACACAATTGCGGGGTTAAGTTTATTATCTGATTGTGTCATGAGATTGGTTCATAATGAACTCAAGGAGAGAGTAGTTGATGTTCTTCTGAGAAGAAGATCACTTTACATAATGACGTAAGTTTTGCATTATTTTCTTCTTATAACAAATATTAAATTCTGTTGTCATTAATTATACATTTTATTTAATACTTTGTGAAAATAATAATTTTTATTTCTTTGGTAAGAATGTTCTATTTGGATGCTATTTTTCTGTACTTAAATCTGGGAAAAAATTAAATCTTCTGAAGTAGTTAAATATAATCATGGGACCTATATAGCAGAAGAGGGAGTCTGCATATGAACCAGTGCACACAGTGGTATTTGACACAAAAAGCTGATCAAAAGTCAAAAAAAATTTTAAGCAAATTCAAAGAACCCGTATCTACCTGACTCGAGGCAACTGTCTATAGAATAACAATCAGCTATGTTTTTTAGATAAGCATCATTCCCCACCCCGTGAACAGTCATCTTCTGAGCGCATTGCAAGACCCACGTACTGTTCTGAAGCAAATACAAGAAAATTATAAGTTGTACCATTTTAATTTGTGAGTGATGTTAAGTGAGTAGTGGTGATTTTAATCATGGATATTGTTCAGCCAGGTGCCTATAATTGAAATAATAGTAACATACATCCAAAGGTAACGCACAACTTTATTTCTGTACATTTTTGTAAGCTGACTCATTTTGTACTGATTTTTTTATTATGAAAAGTATTAAAGTGTGATTTTGTTATATTTCCGGACCTTTCCCGAGTGGTATTAGTTTAGTGTACTATCTTGGTGTTCCATTGAAAATTAGGTGCCAAAAAGTGCCAAACGTCTATTTATTCGAAAATATTCTAGATTATTTACAAAGAAACAAACTTACTTTTTTTTCGGTCACATTTTTTCATCTAAGATTTTCTTTGTTATGGGCTCTTCTGGTATCATGCTCATGACCCGAAAAGTTGTTTATGATATGATTAAACATGAGAAAGGAAATTATTTCGTGCAAAAGTTGGAATTAATGGAGGAAAATATTTTAAATCAACCGACATTTACAGTCGAACAAACGCAACAGTTGAAACAAAAGTTTTCGAGGCTTAAATTGGAAATTTAAAGAAAATGTCAGGCTGCTAAGAGAACTGAGAATGTATTTTTAAAGAAATACCACGATTGGTTCAAAACATCTATCGAAATCCCCATAAAATCCAATCCGACCAATGTGGATTGGCCTAGAAAATCTTTCGATGATTTGACCGATTTTAGCAAATGATGTCCGCAGTGATAATAGGTATTAACAAAACATTGATTGACAGGTTTTATACTATTATGTGAATGATATATAGTGGGCACAAGATAGAAATTTAAAAAAAATTATTCCCCACTGCCAAGAAAAATTTACATTGAACTACACTTGTGGCATCCAATGTCACGTATGCAAGAAGTATTGATTGAGGGCCCACTTATAATAGCCTATAGGCCTATAGGCAGCACTAGAAACAAATATTTTCGACGATTTAGGGAGACACACTCCAGAAAACTTAGTTGGGTTTAGTGCAACACAGATGTCATTAATAGGCTTTCATTAACTTAGGATCCGTATTTGAGCTTCATCAGGCACAAAATCCCAAATCATCTAAATCATTCAATCCAGAAACTACTAAAATATTACTTTAATGGACCCGAGTACTCAAGAAGAGAACGAGCCATAAGGTGAAGGTTCGGACGACGAAGGATAGGACGGTTCGTCAGAATGATATTTTAATGTACATGTATGATTAGTGTTTAAGTATTTTGTAAATATTCGCTTAATATGTTATAAAGTGTATGAACACAGCAAGTGTTCTTTATTATTACTCCTACTTCACAGTTATAAGTTCTAATACACCAAAGAAGCGAAACAAAAATCCAAATTACGTAGAAATAATTTTGATTGACTTTTTGTGTCAAATACCCCTGTGTGCAGTGTCTAGAAGCAATTGAATATGCTAGCCGTAAGCAGTTTTGGTTACAGTTTCTTCAAATATGTTAAATATTTTTCTGTGGAATGACATGATAAAAAATGTATTTGTCTTTTAGAAATATAGGCTTGTGAGTACATAAAATATGTTCCAATATACAATTTCAAATTTCTGTGCAATTTTCGAATTTATAGAATTAATTGAGATATCAAAACCTTATTTTTGTATCCTTTATTCTTTTTCTATAGTTATGTGCTGCACCTATTTCTTCTTAATCTCTTTGAGTAAACTCTATCAATCCATATTCTATTTATCCCTCCCTATCACCCGTGCCCAACATTTTTAGGTACTGCAGACAGTGGGGTCTTACATTTATCATATACATCTACTTAAATTTTTAACTCCTACACCGTAACTCCTCAAGGCTGCTTCCTCTCTGTTGCCTGCTTGACTCCTTTTGATGTTTCAATTACGCTGGTATCTATCTTCCTAAGTGTGGTCATTTCTGTGCCGTAATTTTTTTTTTTTTTTTTTAGTTAAAAACAATCATTTGCTGTTAGTCTTAAGTTTCCTTCAAAGCTAGATTGATTCTAGTATCAATAATTAATTTTTTTAATCAGTGGTATTGCAAGATATGAATTTACTCATGAAGTGCTTGGAACCAGTGCCTCAAGATTCAAAGATCATGTTGTTCCTCGAGGACGAAGAATATCTATAATTTGTAGGAATGAACCAAACCGTACTGAAAAGTGAGAATAGTGGTGTTGATTGCTAATTTACTATTTGTTAATAACATTATAGTGAGCTCATAAAACATGTCTGTGATTAAACGTACAAATTTGAATATATTTGTATATTAATGCTACTATTCATTTCCTTCAGAACATGCACACTTAATTATTTTTAATAATTGATTGCATGTAGAAGCACAGAAAATTAAAGTATATTGACCAAAAATTTGTTTGTTGATTATATTTTCCTTTAAAAAATGAAATTAATTCATACTTAGGATTGCTGAATCAGGTTTACTTATAACTCTAACATTATTCACCCATCTGGAACTAAGTTAAACATTGCTTCTTATTTGCATGATTTTCTGTGCTACAGGAGCTGGTACTTATAAGTTAACCTGCTGTGTTAAAGTTTCTTCATTTGCAGATTACAAGCATATCCTGGCTGATGGAACTAAACAAATTGAGGTAGCTATAACATACGTAATCATGCTCCTAATAAAGAATGATTATAGGGATCAAATTACATCCAAATGTTTCTGTAACCTCATACTTATCATTAAAACTTACTGACAAACACTTACAGTTCCACATTAATAGAATCAAGATTTGCTGGTTACAATTTGTGTTCCATGCCAGAAATAATAACAATTTAAGGTTTAAATACACCATGATTATCAGTTACTCCTTTCGTATCAGTTTAGTTACAATATAACATGTTAAAATATCATCAGTAACACTGTTTGACAAAACTATGTTTCCTATATGGAGATAACAATTTGGTATTAAATTGGATTTACAAAACACTAATTCAGTTTTTAAAATGACTAGTTAGCTCTTGTTTCAAAATCATTTCTAAGATATCTGTGGGGATGTTTGTAAAATATGGGGAAAATTTCAGTTTTGCTGTTGGTTTATCTGTCTGAGAGCATTTTTATTGTTAGTTGAGGATATTTTTTATCCAGCTGCATTGCAAGGTTAGCTAGAGGGAGAGATATTTTTTTTTTCTTTGCTCTCATTTCATTCCCATTCCATGTGAAATGTCTCTCAGATATGTTGATGTTTTTGACAACTTTATATACTTCGTAAGAGACATTCTTACACATCTAGTACAAACATCCTTTTTCATTGCTTTGCTGATAAGATAGGAGATTTATTGGTCCCCAGATCTGTAAATTGCTGACAGATGAATACTTAAGAAGGCACTCAGCATGAACGAGAAAGCTGCGTAGGAGGCATTTGCAAAAAGATTGTTAAGTGATTTTTAGGCAAAAGAGATTAGAAAATTATGTTCAAAATATAAATGAGCTTGTAGAAAATAACATCAGTTAGGCTGCATACAATATGTCATTGAAGATTCACTTTCTGCTTTCTAATCGTGATGTCTTCCCCAGCAACTGTGGAAATATAAGTGACAAAAATTGGGAAAGCTTTCACCAGGATATTTCAACAATACGACCATCGAAAATAGGTTGTGTCAAATCTCTCTGGTAACTTCTAGTTGACTGTAAAAGATCACCCCTAGTATTTGAAAGGCAAATCAAGAGGAATGATCCAAAACATGAATAAACCAATGTTACTGATACAAACCTGACATATTTTTTAGAAGATAAAACTTTATGTTAATTAATTGTGTATTTTTTTAGCATTACTAACATTTCTGATGGGAAACTAATTCTTTTTTTACTGTGTAAAATATAGTGTCTTTGTATTGCCACTTGAACTATAATATCTGAGTTTGTATTTTCCGGACATAGCATATTATTAAAATTGGAGCTAAAAATGTTAATTTTTGTATCCTTTTTTCTTACCAAAAAAAAATTTAAAAAATTTTAACTGCATATTTTTTGTTTAAAAATGTAATTAGACATACCACTGCACGTTTATTGGAAATTTTGAAATATTTAGGTATCACATTCACTCATGGTTTGATAGTTGTTGAAAAACCATTAGTAATTGGTTTTAATAGAAACATGTGCTACTTCACATTAAAATTTTTGTTCCTACATATATAGATCAAGTTATTTAATTTTTATATAACATAGCAATAGCTTCCTAGCTTCTGAAGGAGGATAAAAAGTAAAGCCTTTATCATTGCAATAACCATTGTATAAGCATAAACTTAATATTGGAGGATGTTTTATTCAACATGAAATGTTCCTTGTCCCAGAGTTGAACCAAAAGATGAACGGAAAAATATTATGAATATTTCGACATTTTCTGTGATTTTTTTAAAAAATAAGCATTTTGATGTAATAATAATGGGATCAGAAATTTTATTTAAGGCAGTAATTCGATTTAAATTTTTTTATCGAACATGATTTAAAGTGATGATGTAATCAGCTAGTGAGGTCACACATGCATAGATAAATAAACTCTAACCATGAAAATCCGTTGTCAATGTATAAATAAACTTTATAACAAAAACAAGCTCATAAATAAATTATATATATATGAGGAGGTTGCGAACAAAACGTAATAATTACATAAATTCAAATTTTACAGGAAGAGCAAAAAACTAAATGACATTCTTACAGTGAGATTTAGGGGTGGTTTTTTATTTACTCATATGGTGTTTTGAGCTCTATTTGATAAAACGTAAAATCCAAATTTCTATCTCAAATAAAACGGAAGATATTCAAATTTGAAAAAAATCACTTATGCCGTTTTGATTGCCACCGATACAATTATTACGTTTTGATTGCTACCAGGGCGCAAATAAACCATTTTGATTGCAAACGCTAAGTTATTTGAAATTTATGTTAGGGCAATTAAAGCGTAAGTAGTTTAGCAAACCTTTATTTAATCTACTCTATTAATATTTTAAATTTTTAATCATTTAAAAATTAAGTCTCATCTGAAAAAAAGTAACTACTTTCATAAATTAAAAAAAAATTGTCGAAGGAGATGGATAAAGATTTCTCTAGTCGCTGCTCACTGGTTTCGTTAAGCAGCTTAGAGCGTAATTTATGGCTTGTCTTCTCCTTTTCTTCTGAGATCTCTTGTACTCTCCAAAAAAATACAAGTGCTGCAGACATCTGTCACCAAAGATGAAAATCCAGTGTCGAAATGCTACTGAAATACTATTCTAAACATCGTATGCTAAGGCATTTATCTGCATCGCACTCTTCATTGTACATCTGATGCAATTTTGTTACATTAAATTAATGACTTAAGTAACCCCGCTTACATTTTCCCCCGTATTAGTGAAGTTCTTTTGCTGGCAGCGGAATAATAAAATGTAGTACGCTTTCTTTTTGATTGGAAAATTTTCATACTCTTATGATCACCTTCCAATATTTCTGTAGATATTTCTTCACATCGGTCAATGGTTTTGGAGACTTTATTAAACCGGCGTTAGTGATTGACAAGATTAACAAAAAAGGCTTTAAAGACTGGTACAATATTTCTCCTGTATGGAATTAAAAGCAAGCAACAGAAAAATTCCGCTTTTTAATTGATGTCACTTCAGATCGTTTTGTAGGTACTGTCGAAATCAACAGTGATTAGTAAGTACACCTGTTACTTTATTTTTCCCTTTCGAAGTATATCAACTGTTAAAGAGTAGTGTTTGAACCTCGTATTATATGAACATGGTATTTCGAAACTAAGGAGTGTAAAGTGCAATATATGTATATATAAAATGCATGTCACTTATTTCATTTTGATTGACATCTTACAAATATGTATGAAAATTAATCTGTTTTGAATGAAATCGGTCTTGTGTCTTCAAAGCTGTTGAAAATTTACTGCAGTTATTCCGTTTTGATCGAAATCACAAACTTTGGGCTCACTTTTAGTACGAGTTTATGCCGTTTTGCTCAAAAACGAATTTATATTCAGATTCAGCGGGTCAAAAACAACCGGATTAAAAAAAACTGCTTTTGACAGGAAGTGTAATTATTCCGTTTTGTTCGTCAGCTCCTCATATATATATATATATATATTGTACGAGTAAATATATTCATAATCCAGAATGTAATACATACAGAGATAAAATTAAGATCAGATGAAAGCTAATTTTAAATGAAGTAATAGTATGATAAAAGTTAAAAAATAATAATACTTTAAAAGGTTGAGAAAAGGAATCTTAGGTGTTGGGCCTCAAGTGACAACAGACATATCAAAACCTAATTATAAAAGTACTGATTTATTAAAGCAGGATAAGGATAATTGTAAAGAAGAATAGTGAAATCCCCATTCAAAACTGTATTTCAATAAGAAAGAGATAATATTAATAAATCAATTATTAATTTAATTGTGATGAAGCACATGCTCTGGTTGTCCATTTACCCCATTTTTATTATGTTTTAATATAATTTAAGTTTTAATTCATCCCTCATTTACTTTTGCAATTTACAAATTTTAATTTTAAATTCCTTCAGCTTTTTTGGTAAATCTTTCATCACTTCACTTGGTAATTTGTTCCAAACCTTTATACCCTTACCTACAAAAGAACATTTTCGTACTTCCTTGTGCATGAAATTGAGTGCCAGCTTGTGGTCATGGTCATCTTCTCCGTTCCATGCACTATTCCTAATTCTGCAACCAATATCCCTCCAACCCCATCACCAACATATGCCATACATTCCCAGTACTCTCTTCATCCTCCTCCTATCCTCAAATGACACCAAATCCAGCTCCTTAGCCTATCAGATAGTGTCTGGGTACTGCGATAATTTCCTCAAACAAATCTAGCCGCTCTTCTATGCACACCCTCCAATTCCTGTATTTCATACCCAAAATGTAGGCCCAAACTACACCATATTTAACTAATGGTCTGTCAAAGTTTTTTAATCTAGTACCCTAATTTCTCTGGTACATCTTCTCATCACCCTCTCCCAGGGCCGGCTTAAGGAATTTCGGGGCTCCCTGCGAAGTTTGATTTTGGGGCCCCCTACTTCATTTCTAGAAGTACTTTTGCCTACACTTTCGATAATAGAGACGCACTGAGGTTTCTCTAAATCTGTCTACAAACAGGCCAGCAGTTTATTCAGTATTAGCTGGACGGGACCAACTTCGCCGAGTCTTTAGTGTTTTATCAATGCATCTCATATGGATCTCCCAACTACTGTCACTTTCATTTCTATCTAAGCCCTGCTGCCCATTGTGTCAAATGAAATTATTTTTTTATTCAATTTTATGGCTATTATTATATTTATAATACACTTTTTGTATACGACATTTCTTTTCTTGCCTTTCTTTGCTAGTACATATAGTTTTTTGGGGATGGAGACACGTGAGCATGCATACACATTTTAATTCAATAACTTTTTATATGAAATGTCATAAGATGAATGAGTTTATTCGAACGAAATTACATAAATTGCAGGTTCAGAGCAATACACGCCTTTAAATATATAGGCATATCGTAATTACATCAGATACGACTTTCTCAAAACTGAATGTGATGAAGAACATCTCGTGGAACTCCACGCTTCGGAAACGTCTATTGTGAACGCAGCTTGTTAACATTCTAAATTTGTATATTATTTATTTTAGCAGGAAAATTGTTCGTTAAGTAAGGACAATCTTTTAAGGGGATCGTGGCAGGGTCCCCTCATGCTAAGAGCCCCCCGCTACCGCGGTTCTTGCGGTAGCCTTAAACCAGCCCTGCCCTCTCCAGTAAATGAAGAAATTTGTAATCTTTTCCTACCACCTGCCAAAAGTGATTTGCCCAGTTGAGTTTATTATTGAATGTCATGCCAAGATATTTACACTTCAAGCCTGCGACAAACAATTCTGACTCAATCCTGTAATCATAAACTGTCATTAGTTTTTTTTATCTGTATACCTAATAAGCTGACTTCCTCGTATTTATCTTCATTCCATGATGACCTACCCAGTTAGATATTCTATCCAGGTCACCCTGCAGCTGTTCACAGTCTTCTCATATTTTGATTCTTTTATATGCAAACAACCTAAAT
>JARYHS010008074.1:300253541-300578291 GCA_031002005.1 Vandiemenella viatica
ACACTCTGTAACCATCAGGAAAAACCTCACTGTCTAGTACTTCTTCTTTTTAACCACCTCTCTACCCCAATTATTACTTGTGGTTCGTGCATCTCTATTAAGTTTGCAAATTCGATTACTTTGTTCATTATACTTCTACAGTTTACCATTAACACCCTTACTACTGGCTTTACATTTTCAGAATTTATCTCCTCTTTCCCACTTTTACCGCAGTCAGTTATTGTTTCAAGCCATTTCATCTATTTCTTTAATGTCTGTGACTTTCCCCATCGTGAACCTGCAATCAGTATCACTTTTGATAATCTATTTCTGTCCCTTCCACAGCAGCCCCTAACCTAAAAAAGGCACAGTCCCTGACCCCATCATCACTGGAAACGGGCTCCCTCACTGCTTTAGCTAACAACTCAGAAAGTACTCCCTTCCCCCTTCTATTTAGGTGTAGGCCATGCCTAGTGAAACCCCACCTACCAATGGTGTTCACAGGCACAACCCCCATCACAGAACTAATGCCTTTCCCAAGTAGCACTTCCGTTTCCACATTAACCCGCCTCACAGCATAGTTCAATTGTGGCCGGTCATGGCGACTTAGGACCTGCATGAGCTCCACCCTGGTATGCTGTGCCTCCTTCACCACCCTTCCTCAGGTCACTCTCTATACTATAACTCGTGTTTCTATCAATACTATTTCCCGCACCTCCCACTATCACTACTCTATCATCCTTAGTGAAACTCCTACAAAGGGAACCTATATCCTCTATTACCTGGCCTAATGTTGCACTAGGTTTGAAAAAGCTTGTGACCTGATATCCTGTACCTAACTGATCCTGCAGAAGAGGGCCTACACCTCTCCCATGGCTACTACCTAGCAGCAGAACCCTTTTTTTCCTATTCTTGCCCTGCACGCCCTTATTCCTAAAGGTCTGCTGCATCTTACCTACTCCTACATCTACATGAGGCTCTTCTCCTCCTGACTCTGGCAACAGGTCAAACCTATTTTTTCCCACAATTACTGAAGTGTCTGGCTTGTTCATCCTGTTAACCACGATTCTCCTACGACCTGTTACCAGCTCCCACCCATCCCTATCAACTTCCTCCAACCCACTATCTCTACTTTGTGCCTCTACAGCTTGAGCCTCGACAAGCTCAGCCCCCACAGGCTGTGCCTGTGCAGTCTGAGCTTCCACAGGCTGAACCTCCACAGGTGAGGCCACCACAGACCATGCCTGCAGAGGCTGAGCCTCCACAGGACGAGCCTCAAGAACCCTGATCCTTTCACGCAACTCCCTAATCGTTTCGCCCATCTCCCACATCCTATCATCCCTAAGACACAGTGAACAAAACCATGGGAGAGCCTCATTTATTTCCCCCGTTTCCTCTTCCCCACATGCCCAGTGAAACCACTTCTTACACCAACTATAACCCATCCCCTTCGCAACGTACCTACGTACCAACGTACCTACGATTGCATGTTTATGATATGGATAAAGAATAAAAGTCATTACCTTTGACTTCTCAGTTCAATTAATAATGGCTGCTCTCTTAACCTTACCTGGCTGTACATATCAGTTGTCTTTCAGTAAGGCCTCTTACACATTAACAACTGCCACTCCTTCGAAACAAAAGCTCGCTCCCGTACAACCTGCCCTCCCAAGAAAGATGCTCCCCTCCATATAACTGGGCCACCCAAGGATGTTCTGATCAAGAATTCCTCAACTAGAAATCTCAGACAATTTCCCTGTTTTGATCCACAAAAAAATTTCCAATTCCTTAAAAACTCTCTCTCACACATATTTTTTGTCTTTATTTAACAATCAGGTTTTTTAATTACTACATCATTACCAATTTAATAACAATATCAGAATTTGGTGATTCAAAGTTTGGGCTTCCAAGCGACGAATCATGTTCTAGTCAGTCACTTTCTTCTCATAGATTCATCATAATGTGCTCACAGATTTTTTTCAGTGAAAGTTTCCAAATTTTTCTAAAACTCTTCTTTAATATCCAAATATTTGTTTGCAAGTCTGCCAAGAATTCTTGCAATATATTCCATTTACATTTGTATTATATATGCTTGCCCAGTTAAGCAAACAAATCTGTTGTGTCTTCTTGGGGGGGTTTCATTTAAAATATGGGTGCATTAATTGTAAGGCAGTTATTTTATCAGCTATGTTGATTGAAACAAAAGATTTACACTGTCCAAGTACAAATGATTTTGCATTACCATCAGAAAATCTATGAATTAACGTATCTGTGTGACATATCTGTTAACAATTGGTGGAATTTCTCATTTTTTTGTATTTTCTCATTTACTACCTTAAATCAAATCTTTGGATTGTTAAAGACAAAGAAAATACAATATATTTCCACACACATTGGCCCAAATTGTTTGTGGGTACTTTGTTTCAATATTATTTCCCCTTTGATTTGTTTATTATGTGCTTAATTCCTTGCTAGTTTTGGATGATTTATTTGGGTGTATCATTGCCATATAACTTTTGCATTACCATCAGAAAATCTATGAATTAACGTATCTGTGTGACATATCTGTTAACAATTGGTGGAATTTCTCATTTTTTTGTATTTTCTCATTTACTACATTAAATCAAATCTTTGGATTGTTAAAGACAAAGAAAATACAATATATTTCCACACACATTGGCCCAAATTGTTTGTGGGTACTTTGTTTCAATATTATTTCCCCTTTGATTTGTTTATTATGTGCTTAATTCCTTGCTAGTTTTGGATGATTTATTTGGGTGTATCATTGCCATATAACTTTTTTCCAGGAAATAATGTTTGAATTGCAGTAGAAAGTGATCAGTATATGGATTATTGATTGGTGGCACAATTCCTAGTTTCAGATTATTTTCTGATGGAAGTTGATTTGAATCTTACTGTATGTCAAGTAGCTTTCTTCATTATCCAAATGAGAAGAGCATTGCATTATTCTTCAATGCTGACCACATTCAAACCACCCCTTGCGCATGGTAATGTAAAAGTTTCAAATTTAACTTAGAATAGCTTGGCATATGAACCAAGAAATTATTCATTGAATATTATTACTAATTGCAGGAGGAGCTGGCAATATTTGTGTCTTGGGTGTTAATTTGCCTAAAACATACATGTTGCTCAATCTTGATCTTTGGAGCATATTTAGCTGCTTAGCTTTGTTTCTTATCATAGGACCATGTATTGCATTTAATAACATTCTCAAATTATTTTTTGAAGTTTCTCCCCCAAAATGCTTAATGATCTATGCTTTTCAGCTTCCCTTATCCAAGATTATTATTATTATTACTATTAATTTAATTGCAATTGAACGAACATTCCAGTGACAATTACCCCTCATACTTTTTAATTTCCTTTTATAATTGGAGTGTTAAATTCCTCCCCATTTAATTTGCCAATTTACAAATTTTAATTTTAAATTTGTTAAACATTTTTGGTAAATTATTATCTCTTCACTTAATAATTTTTTCCAATCCCTGACACATTTACCAATGAAAGAAAATTTTCCCACTCCCATATGCATGAAATTGAGTGCCAGCTTGTGGTCATGGTCATCTTTTCCCTTCCATGCACTATTCCAATTTCTTTGACCAAAATCTCTCCAAGCCTTGTGTATTCCCAGCACTCCCTTTGCCCTCCTCCTTTCCTCCAATGACTCCAAATCCAGCTCATTTATCATATCAGTTAATGGCTGGGTCTAGCAGTAATTTGCACAAACAAATCTAGCTGCTCTTCTTTGCACACCCTACAATTCCTGTATTTGATAACCAACCCTGCTCTAATTTGAAGCAAGCCTCATTTATCCCAGTGTAATATGGCCACAGTCACTTTGCAGAAAACACCTGTCTTATTGTATCAATTTCTTTGGTATTAGTGGCATAAAATGCTATGTGATCCACATATGCTTGACAGGTATATCATGTCCCACTATATTTTATTCCACAAATTGATTTGTTAATCTTATTTAGTAATGGTTCATTAGTAAAGGCATAAAGTGCTATTGATAGTGGGAATCCCTGTCTAACCACTTTCCCCTACTTTGATTCTTTTGGTAATCAAACTATTAATTTGAATCTTATTGTTAATATTTTAAAACAGCTTTTCAATAGTTTTAGTTAACACATACCCTGTTACAAACTTTTCTGTGACTGCTAACAAATATTTGTCTATCATAAGTTATGTCAGAGTCAAGAAAAAGTAATCCTCCCCTTCATTCGATGTTGAACCAATATACATATCATTTCTTGATATTCTAAAGTTGCATTATGTGTACCCCACTCCTTGATGAAACCTGCTTGATAAGGTCCCGAAATGATATCAGGATTGGGTCCAGTCTTGTTTTGCCTGTGCATGTTAACATGTTGTTTAACAATATTATCAGTCAAAATTCATTTATCTTCTTGCTGTTCTATTTTTTTCCTAACAAGCACTATTATGCCTCAGTGAAGGTGGGATCACCTTTTCATTGGACCATAAACCATTGAGAATTGTTAACTTTTGTGCCATGTAGTATGCCAATATTTACTGAAACAAAACTGTATATATCTGTTCCAGAAAAAACACACGTAACAACTGATCAGATTTTGATGGGGTATTCTCCAATTTGAAGCTTAGGATCAGAATTGAATTGTTTGGTATGTCTTATGTTTCAGTGTTACATAACACCAGAGCAATAAATAATATTATGAAGGTATAGTGTAAAACACCATAGATCCAATACCAGCTACAAAATAATAATAATAATAACCATATTACCGCATCTTACAGTTCCTTCTTTAAATTTAGATTATGCATCTTTAAACAGCATAGATGGCCATACTTAGTGTCAAAAGGAAACTACATAAAGAGGAAAATACATAAATTAATAATTATGAAATAAACGCCAGAGAACACCACCACCATTGAAGTTATCTAAGGCAACGAGGGTACAATCTCTAGCTACTAACAGAACTTATGCTCAACTACAGCTTTTTTATGTGATAGAGAGCCTTGTCAGATGAATAAAAATATTATCCAGCTAATTCAACTCCAATCCACCCCTTTCTGGGTAGGGTATGGGTGAATCTAGGTTTGCTTCAATTCCATAAATAGCTAGCATCAGTTTAATGAAGGTTGGTACAAATGTTCCTTGTTGGGTGAATAAAAGTAGGGAAGGGGTAAATTAACCCACACTATACCGGGCAACATAGGGCACTCTGTTAATCTTCTGTAAAATTCTGTCCAGAGCAGGGGGTTTTCTCATATATCCCATCATCAAGGCATTTTCACTTTCTTCCTGCATCATATACTGCAAAGTCCGTCTAATATATTTTACTATCAGTTTGGTTCTCTCTCCCTTCTCTAGGTTGCAGCTACTTTATGCCAGTCATGGCTGGAGGTATTTTCTGTTTGCCTTCCCTTTTCTCATATAACCAGCAGTCTTGTCTCATTCAATTAGGGGACGTACATTAGTTACGTGAGGTGAAATGGGGTAGGGGATCTCATCAACATCTACAGCTACATATATACTCTGAAATTCACAACATTGTGGGTGGCAGAGGGTGCTCAGCACCAAAGCTAATCTCTTTATTGTGCATTCCAATCCCTAATGGTACGAGGGAAAAAAGAATTCATATAAGAATCAGTGTGGCACCTTATTTCTCTAATCTTATCTTTCCTGTCATTCCGGCTCAAATAGGTTAGTGGACGAAGTATTTCACTACACTCGTAAGGGAAAGTGGGAGTACACATGTTTACCAGTAAGTTTAAACAAAATGTGTGTCGTCTATCTACCGGAGTCTCCCAGCCTAGTCTACTAATCATTTCTGTGACGCTTTCATAAGGCTGTAGCAAGCGGTCACGAATCGAGCGCCTCTTCTCTGTACTTTCTCTATACTTTACGAAACGGATCCCAAATGGCACAACAATAGTCCAAATGTGGATGCACAAGAGATTTGTACACTATCTCCTTTGTTTGTTCATTACAATTTTTCAAGATTTGACCTATGAATCGCAGCCTAGAATTAGCTCTACCTACTAACGAATTAATGTGTATATCCCATTTCATGTTCCTTTGTATTGTTACTCCCAAATATTTCATAGAATCAACCATATCAATAACTGAATTGTTTAACTCGTATTTCTGAACAATTGGATTCTTTTTGTTAGTTATGCAATTGTCTTTCACTTTTTACAATTTAACATAAGTTGCGACTCAGCGCACCATGCCAAAATAATAACCAGATCACGTTGAATTTCTAAACCAAATTCCTTATTTCCCTATAAATAACTGCATCATCAGCAAACAATGTAAAAAGGCTTTTTACTTTGTCTCTGAGATCGTTTATAAAAATTAAGAAAAGAAGTGGTCCAGCCAAATCTCACCAAGGGAGGGGGGGGTCAACAGAAATCTCACGTGAGGATTTCGTCGAAAAATGGGAGTGTAACCGACTTCAGAAAGGTGAAACCTAAAAAAGGTCTCAAAAAGTTGCGAGGGCGATTACTAGGGAGGAGGGCCTCACGAACCAGATCTCATGACATGGAGTGGGGGGGGGGTCAGACCAGATCTCACAAAGTCTCACCAGAGGGTGGGGGGTCCGGAAATCTGGAAAAACACCTCACATAATTTGTGGATGTCCCCCTAGTAGAAACTAATACCAACCAATGTATTCTGTGTTTATACAAGCCATATTTTTCATTTGCTTTTTCAAATGATGTAAGCGATAACTAAAAATATTGTGTATTTGTCTTTTTTGTCACAGGCATATATTGCCTTCAACTTTGCTAAGTGTTGGAATTACTTTCTACATTAATGTTAATTTTCATTTCTTCTGTTGGCATTTCTTCCTATTCTGTTTCATCAGATTATTTTTGTTAATATTTCAACAAAACTTCAGTCAATTTTATTAAAATATATTAATATTATTATTAATTGAAGTTTAAAGTCAGACCCAACAAATGCCTTCTAGATTTTTTTAGTTATAATACTTGAATCTCCTGCACAGTTAGAGAAATTAAGAAATTACTTCTATGTTGCAGTTCTGTGGCAACACAATTGCGGGGTTAAGTTTATTATCAGATTGTGTTATGAGATTAGTTCATAATGAACTCAAGGAGAGAGTAGCTGATGTTCTTCTGAGAAGAAGATCACTTTACATAATGACGTAAGTTTGGCATTATTTTCTTCTTATAACAAATATTAAATTCTGTTGTCATTAATCATTGTACATTTTATTTAATACTTTGTGAAAATAATAATTTTTATTTCTTTGGTAAGAATGTTCTATTTGTATGCTATTTTTCTGTACTTAAATCTGGGAAAAAATTAAATCTTCTGAAGTAGTTAAATATAATCATGGGACCTTTATAGCAGAAGAGGGAGTCTGCATATGAACCAGTGTCTAGAAGCAATTGAATATGCTAGCGATAAGCAGAAAATATCATGAAGTTGTTTTGGTTACAGTTGCTTCAAATATGTTAAATATTTTTCTGTGGAATGACATGATAAAAAATAAAAAGTATTTGTCTTTTAGAAATATAGGCTTGTGAGTACATAAACTATGTTCCAATATACAATTTCAAATTTTAGTACAACTTGCGAATTTATAGAATTAATTGAGATATCAAAACCATATTTTTGTATCCTTTATTCTTTTTTTATAGTTATGTGCTGCACCTATTTCTTCTTAATCTCTTTGAGTAAACTCTATCCATCCATGTTCTATTTATCCCTCCCTATCACCCGTGCCCAACATTTTTAGGTACTGCAGACAGTGGGGTCTTATATTTATCATATACAGGTGTCTACTTAAATTTTTAACTCCTACACCATATCTCCTCAAGGCTGCTTCCTCTCTGTTGCCTGCTTGACTCCTTTTGATGTTTTAATTACGCTGGTATCTATCTTCCTAAGTGTGGTCATTTCTGTGCCATATATTATTATTATTATATTTAGTCTAAAAACAATCATTTGCTGTTAGTCTTAAGTTTCCTTCAAAGCTAGATTGATTCTAGTATCAATAATTTTTTTTAATCAGTGGTATTGCAAGATATGAATTTACTCATGAAGTGCTTGGAACCAGTGCCTCAAGATTCAAAGATCAAGTTGTTCCTCGAGGACGAAGAATATCTATAATTTGTAGGAATGAACCAAACCGTACGGAAAAGTGAGAATATTGGTGTTGATTGCTAATTTACTATTTGTTAATAACATTACAGTGAGCTCATAAAACGTGTCTGTGATTAAATGTACAAATTTGAATATATTTGTATACTAATGCTACTATTAATTTCCTTCAGAACATGCACACTTTAATTATTTTTAATAATTGATTGCATGTAGAAGCACAGAAAATTAAAGTATAATGACCAAAAATTTGTTTGTTGTATTATATTTTCCTTTAAAAAATGAAATTAATTCAAACTTAGGATTGCTGAATCAGATTTACTTATAACTCTAACATTATTCACCCATCTGGAAGTTATTGCTTCTTATTTGCATGATTTTCCTTGCTACAAGAGCTGGTACTTATAAGTTAACCTGCTGTGTTAAAGTTTCTTCATTTGCAGATTACAAGCATATCCTGGCTGATGGAACTAAACAAATTGAGGTAGCTATAACATATGTAATCATGCTCCTAATAAAGAATGATTATAGGGATCAAATTACATCCAAATGTTTCTGTAACCTCATACTTATCATTAAAACTTACTGACAAACACTTACAGTTCCACATTAATAGAATCAAGATTTGCTGGTTACAATTTGTGTTCCATGCCAGAAATAATTATAATTTAAGGTTTAAATACAGCATGATTATCAGTTACTCCTTTTGTATCAGTTTAGTTACAATATAACATGTTAAAATATCATCAGTAACACTGCTTGACAAAACTATGTTTCCTATATGGAGATAACAATTTGGTATTAAATTGGATTTACAAAACACTGATTCAGTTTTTAAAATGACTAGTTAGCTCTTGTTTCAAAATCATTTCTAGGATATCTGTGGGGATATTTGTAAAATATGGGGAAAATTTCAGTTTTGCTGTTGGCTTATCTGTCTGAGAGCATTTTTATTGTTAGTTGAGGATATTTTTTATCCAGCTGCATTGCAAGGTTAGCTAGAGTGGGAGATTTTTTTTTCTTTGCTCTCATTTCATACCCATTCCATGTGAAATGTCTCTCAAATATGTTGATGTTTTGACAACTTTTGCCATATACTTCGTAAGAGACATCTTTTCTCAGAAGTGGCCTATTACACATCTAGTACAAACATCCTCTTTCATTGCTTTGCTGATAAGATAGGAGATTTATTGGGCCCATGATCTGTAAATTGCTGACAGATGAATACTTAAGAAGGCACTCAGCATGAATGAGAAAGCTGCGTAGGAGGCATTTGCAAAAAGATTGTTAAGTGATTTTTAGGCAAAAGAGATTAGATAATTATGTTCAAAATATAAATGAGCTTGTAGAAAATAACATCAGTTAGGCTGCATACAATATGTCATTGAAGATTCACTTTCTGCTTTCTAATCATGATGTCTTCCCCAGCAACTGTGGAAATATAAGTGACAATAATTGGGAAAGCTTTCACCAGGACATTTCAACAATGCGACCATCGAAAATAGGTTGTGTCAAATCTCTGTGGTAACTTCTAGTTGACCCCTAGTATTTCAAAGGCAAATCAAGAGGAATGATCCGAAACATGAATAAACCAATGTTACTGATACAAACGTGACATATTTTTTAGAAGATAAAACTTTATGTTATTTAATTGTGTATTTTTTAGCATTACTAACATTTCTGATGGGAAACTAATTCTTTTTTTACTATGTAAAATATAGTGTCTTCATATTGCCACTTGAGCTATAATATCTCAGTTTGTATTTTCCGGACAAAGCATATCATTAAAATTGGAGCTAAAAAAATGTGAATTTTTATATCCTTTTTTCTTACTCTAAAAATTTTTTAAAAAATTTTAACTGCATATTTTTTTTTGAAAAATGTAATTAGACATACCACTGCACGTTTATTGGAAATTTTGAAATATTTAGGTATCACATTCACTCATAGTTTGATAGTTGTTGAAAACCCATTAATAATTGGTTTTAATAGAAACATGTGATTAAACATTTGCTACTTCACATTAAAATTTACGTTCCTACATAGATAGATCAAGTTATTTAATTTTTATATATGTAGCAATAGCTTCCTTGCTTCTGAAGGAGGATAAAAAGTTAAGCCTTTAGCATTGCAATAAGCATTGTATAAGCATAAACTTAATATTGGAGGATGTTTTGATTCAACATGAAATGTTCCTTGTCCCAGAGTTGAACCAAAAGATGAACGGAAAAATATTATGAATATTTCGACATGTTCTGTGGTTTTTAAAAAATAAGCATTTTGATGTAGTAATAATGGGATCAGAAAATTTTATTTAAGGCAGTAATTCGATTTAAATTTTTTTATCGAACATGATTTAAAGTGATGATGTAATCAGCTAGTGAGTTCACACATGCATATAAAATAGACTTCAAAGAAACAGATAAATAAACTCTAACCATGAAATACCCTTGCCAATGGAAAAATAAACTTTATAACAAAAACAAGCTCATAAATAAATTATATATGTATATATATTTATTTTTATTTTGTACGAGTAAAGATATTCATCATCCAGAATGAAATAGATACAGAGATAAAATTAAGATTAGATGAAAGCTAATTTTAAATGAAGTAATAGTATGATAAGAGTAAAAAAATAATAATACTTTAAAAGGTTGAGAAAAGGAATCTTAGGTGTTGGGCCTCAAGTGACAACAGACATATCAAAACCTAATTATAAAAGTAATGATTTATTAAAGCAGGATAAGGAAAATTGTAAAGAAGAATAGTGAAATCCCCATTTAAAACTGTATTTCAATAAGAAAGAGATAATATTATTAAATCAATTATTAATTTAATTGTGATGAAGCACATGCTCTGGCAGCAAGTCTCCTGGTTGTCCATTTACCCCATTTTTATTATGTTTTAATATAATTTAAGTTTTAATTCATCCCTCATTTACTTTTGCAATTTACAAATTTTAATTTTAAATTCCTTCAGCTTTTTTGGTAAATCATTCATCACTTCACTTGGTAATTTGTTCCAAACCTTTATACCCTTACCTACAAAAGAAAATTTTCTTACTTCCTTGTGCATGAAATTGAGTGCCAGCTTGTGGTCATGGTCATCTTCTCCGTTCCATGAACTATTCCTAATTCTGCAACCAATATCCTTCCAACCCCATCACCAAAATATGCCTGATACATTCCCAGCACTCTCTTCATCCTCCTCCTATCCTCAAATGACACCAAATCCAGCTCCTCAGCCTATCAGATACTGTCTGGGTACTGTGATAATTTCCTCAAACAAATCTAGCTGCTCTTCTATGCACACCCTCCAATTCCTGTACTTGATACCCAAAATGTAGGCCCAAACTACACCATATTCAACTAAAGGTCTGACAAAGTTTTTTAACCTGGTACCCTAATTTCTCTGGTACATCTTCTCATCACCCTCTCCCAGGGCCGGCTAAAGGAATTTCGGGGCTCCCTGCAAAGTTTGATTTCGGGGCCCCCTATTTCATTTCTAGAAGTACTTTTGCCTACACTTTCAATAATAGAGACGCACTGAGGTTTCTCTAAATCTGTCTACAAACGGGCCAGCAGTTTATTCAGTATTAGCTGGACGTGACCAACTTCGCCGAATCTTTGGTGTTTTATCAATGCATCTCATATGGATCTCCCAACTACTGTCACTTTCATTTCTATCTAAGCCCTGCTGCCCATTGTGTCAAATGAAATTATTTTTTTAATTCAATTTTATAGCTATTATTATATTTATAATACACTTTTTGTATACGACATTTCTTTTCTTGCCTTTCTTTGCTAGTACATATAGTTTTTAGGGATTGAGACATGTGAGCATGCATACACATTTTAATTCAATAACTTTTTATATGAAACGTCAAAAGATGAATGAGTTTATTCAAACGAAATTACATAAATTGCAGGTTCAGAGCAACACATGCCTTTAAATATATAGGCATATTGTAATTACATCAGATACGACTTTCTCAAAGCTGAATCTGATGAAGAACATCTCGTGGAACTCCACGCTTCGGAAACATCTATTGTGAACGCAGCTTGTTAACATTCTAAATTTGTATATTATTTATTTTAGCAGGAAGATTGTTCGTTAAGTAAGGACAAACTTTTAAGGGGATCGTGGCGGCGTCCCCTCATCCTTGGAGCCCCCCGCTACCGCGGTTCTTGCGGTAGCCTTAAACCAGCCCTGCCCTCTCCAGTAAATGAAGAAATTTCTAATCTTTTCCTACCACCTGCCCAAAGTGCTTTGCCCAGTTGAGTTTATTATTGAATGTTATGCCAAGATATTTACACTTCAAGCCTGCGACAAACAATTCTGACTCAATCCTGTAATCATAAATAGTCATTAGTGTTATCTGTATACCTAATAAGCTGACTCTTCTTCATATTTATCTTTATTCCATGATGACCTACCCAGTTAGATATTCTATCCAGGTCACCCTGCAGCTGTTCACAGTCTTCTCATGTTTTGATTCTTTTATATACATTATCTGCAAACAACCTAAATTTTGACTGTAAACCATCAACACGATCTTTCATTAGAACATCAATGATCCCAATACACTTCCCTGTGGCACTTCCATATTTACTTCCACCTCTTTTGATAACGTATTTCTTACTCAAACACTTTGCTCTCTGGATTTTAAGAATTCCTCTACCCAGCAAATAACTTATTCATTCAAATCCAATAGTTTTCAGTTTATTTAAAACCTTTTTACTGTCCACTCTGTCAAATTCCTTAGAAATATCTGTTGCTACACTATCAACTTGGCTTCCCTTGTTCAATTCATTTGATATATCTTGCATATCTCAAGGCTTCACTTGGAGGGTGAAAAGTTAGGATGCAATAGGATAAGTTTAAATATTGTATCCGAATAAAAATAGCTACAGACCTGAAAGATACACCACATTAAGGAGAAAATTCAATCGTTTGATATGCATAACTTTACAAAGACTAAATACTTTTAGAATTATAGACAAATAAACGAAATAGTCATTCCTCACATTTCAAAGATGAATAACATAGAAATGAATAAAATTAAGAAAAAGCAAGTCATAGATGAAAGCTCTTAGAATTATGCACTCTACAAAGCAGCCTAGTTTCAGAAGGATGGGATTAAAATGATTATTGGGGGGTTCCTAGAATCAGATGCATTCCAATGCATTACAGTATATAAGATCCTGAATTCGTCAAATTGACAGCAGTTGGTTAGGCAAGCTCATCCATGCTACTTTGATTCATGATATGGAAGCTGCCATACTTTGTCAGAGACAGAAAGATTTTGAAAGAATATTTGTAGTTACACAAGATGTGATAGAAAGTTTTTCAGCGGAAACTGTACTTTGAATTATTTCTTTTGGTGAGATGAAGTAATAGATCTGATACACTTTGAAACAGTTTTGTAACCAAGCTTTTTAACATTTATTAAAAGCAAACTGTATTTAAATTTACAAACATTGGGGACTTTGTAAATTTTATCTGAACAAAAGTGTGTGAACGTGGATTTTCTTGTGGTGACTTGCATCTTCAGTTTAGGATTTCGAAGTCTGGTTTACTTTTCAGTCAAATGTATTGATACCTAGATACCAGCTTAGCTTCAAACTTATAAAGAATAAATTATTTGAAAGTGAATTTGACCTAATGTTTCTTTTAACAATAGACCGTATGCACTGTTTTTCTTACAGTAATATACTAACACAAATGTTTACCTAAGATGTTGATGACATTCAGAAAAATTCGTTCTTACATCTTCGTTCTTACATTCAGAAAGAACTTAGCAAAGACAAAATTTCAAATAGTTTCAAGTTAAGGAATGCATTCATGGTTATAGTTGATGAGAGAACTTTTTATACCCCAAGCAATGTTTATCACTAGAGCTCAGATTTTTAGGACAAGTCATATTTATTTCCTGCCTTCTTTTTGAGCTGAAATGCTGAATTAAACACTGAGTCAATGTTCTTGATTGTATTTAAATGTATTTTATATAGCATTTAAATGCATATTCAGACTATTTTCCTAGTTTTGGTCATATTTCAATAATATTTATGGTCAAATGGTCATATTTTGAGGAAAAATCTTGTAGTTTTTTTAGTAGTACCAGGAATTCACTAGTTGAGCAAAAATTAAGATAATTATTCACAAAACTGTGCTTCTGCTATACAGGTGAGGGAAAAAAACTAATTTTCACTATGGTCAGAATTCACCAGTCAAGAATTAAAGTTATACATTATTGTCACTCTCTAAACGTAATGTTCTGCCCATCTTTTAATCTCGATGATGCAGCAGAAACATTCCTGTGTCAATCACCATCAGTCAATATCTCAATGAAATATCCTCGGTCATTGATAAATCTGCAGTGAACCAGAGAGTAGACCTACAGCCATACCAAAAATAAAATATTCTGAAATGTGAAGTTAGGTAAGTGAATTTAGAGAGGAGTATTTTAGTACTGATGAAAGAGTTCTATACTGTAAATTATCTGAAATTAATGTGACTTCAACAAAGAGATTTAAAATTTAATTTCCCATTGGTGACTGCCTACATGAAATCGACACTATTAATAAAATAAATGGTGTATATAATTCAACATGTTTTGATATTTAGTAAATTTAAATGTTTGGTCATATGTTTTCATTTTTAGGTCATATTTACTCAGTTTTAAGTTCATATTTGCCTGCATATTTCTCTATTTTTTGGTCATTAAGATCCAAACCCTATTTATCACATAATTTATCTCTGTTTATTTGATTGTTTTATGTGCATGGTGTGTCCAAAATATGTTAAATCATCGTCCAGAAAGAAAAATATTACTTTGCTTTGGGTAGTTTACTTTGTATACTTTTTTTGAACCAACCTCTTTTACCACACACTACATGTTTCTGTTAGTAGAAGTTTATTGTGCACAATTGCAGCAATCTCATTATTGGAAAGTACTGGATTTTTTGTTATTATTATTACTGGTTTTTCACTTATATTGTTACATTGGGGAATTAAGACAAACAAGTTTCTGCTTGAGTAATGAGATACTTTCATTTAAATGGACTTCTCCAGAATATCAGGCCCACTGAAAACACCATTGTTGTATACTTCACCACATTACACTCTAACTGCCTACAGATGGACAGAGGCGTAGCTACTATGGGGCTAGGCGGTGCAGTGCACCGGGGCCCTCACGCTCAGGGGGCCCCCAAGCATACTTCAAGGGGCCCTTAAGCGCACCTCTAGGGGCCCACAAGCGCAGTTTACAGCCTTCACGCGGCAACCTGGCGACAGCTCTACCGTCGTCTAAGGGGCCCCTGAGAACACAGGAGCCCCTCACTAAGGGCCCTCGCTGCTCAGGGGGGCCCCAACTACTGCTCAGGGGCCCCTAAAGAACAATTCAAGGGCCCCCATCCTCAGTTCAGGGGGCCCCTACACAAAGCAAAAAAAAAGGTCGCCCGTCTGGCCTGAGGGCCCAAAATAAATTTTTTGCACCGGGGCCCTTGTTGACCTAGCTACGCCACTGCAGATGGACTGATGTAAAATGTAAGCCTCAGAGAATTTACACATGCTCATCAAAGTTTAGTGTACTATGGCATTACATGAGCAATAGAAATTTATTAATCCTAGAAAGAACTATTGTATTGATATTAATAATGTAACAAGTGAATTACTGGAAGGTAATACAAATTCAGTCAAGGATATAGAAATTAGATCCCTCTATCATCAAACCAGAAAGTAGTGCCAACATAGAAAGGGATGGACACAGTACGTTGGTTGGCCATTAATCATATGTGAGAGTAAATAAGACAATTAATGGACCTAACATTTGTTCCTGTGGCAGTTAGCAAAATAATATAATCATATGTGAGGGTAAATAAGGCAATTAATGGACCTAACATTTGTTCCTGTGGCAGTTAGCAAAATAATAAATGATGACAAATACTGATGTAGGAGGGAAGGGGGAATGAGCTATGATACAAGTAAAAAATCATATATATTATTTCTATAAGGTGCTTTTTTGTCACAAGCCATGATCTTCCTTCATATTTAACCGAAATCAATGAATGAGGTGTCATTTTAAAGCATACGGTCTACACTTTGGACACATCACATTTTAAGAAAGGAATTTTTCGGAATTCGACCCTATAAGGGAAAACATTTCAATGTTTCTAAAATCCTATTTTTTGTGTTACGAGCCATTTATCACCCTGGTTACCTATCTGAAATAGTTTAATGAAATATCATTTTAAAAATTGAGATCTCTGCTTTGATGACATCATATATTAAGCCAGGAATTTTACAGAATTTGACCCTTAAAGGGCAAAAGTGTCAATATTTCTGCAACGCATTTTTGTGTCACGAGCCACTTATCTCAATTCATATCTAACCAATATAAATAAATTATGTATCATTTTAAAGACCAAGCTGTCCGCTTTGGTCACACCATACTCTATAAAGGAATTCATCCCTTAAAGGTCAAAAATATCAATATTATTTCTACAATGTGTTTTTTGTTAATTACGAGCCATTTATCTCCTTCGATACATAAACCAAAATCGATAAATGACATATCGTTATAAAGATTAAGGTCTCCTATTAGGAAAAATCAGAAAGAATTTTTCGGAATTTGATGCTTAAAGTCGTTGCGCATATGAGACAGTTCAGAGCCAAGTCCCTAGATTGCAGCAGTAGATATTGCAGATATGTCAATAAACTGTTTTTTATACAATAAGTTGTTTTTCGGGTAATTTTTTCTATTACAGAACCCATGGGTGACATTCTCTGTGTGTGCACATGTACGGAGCCTAATGGCCTCTTTATCTACTGCTGAAGAAGGCAGTGGCCGAAATATTGTGTATTTGTTTGTCCACTTAAGAATTTTAAATGTTTTCTCTCATTGCAGCCGTTGACTTTGGTATGTGGTGGGTTAATTTCCCTTTCCTTCATTATTTACATCACCTAGAAGCCGCTTCCATTTTCTTTCCTTAGTTTTGTTGCTTAAACTTATAAATTAAAGCAGTATATTTGCTAGGAATGGGGATAAGAAGATTGAGTGATTTATTAGAAATTTAACCCAGGGTATATCTGCTGTCTGGAATACCATATGTTATTCAGCATCCACAAAATTCTCAGGTAGCACTATTTGTGAAGCATTCATTGGAATAATAGAAAATATAAGGTCAGGGCACAAATTATTTACATGCTGTCAGAAAAATTTCTGGATTTACTTTTGAAGCAGAATAATTCTTCCTGACCTTCAGCTACACCTAGTGGCATAGAATCAGTACTCAGAAAAATGCAATATTTTGGAATCTTTATTTTTTCTTGTCTTCATTGCTGTTATGTACATGGTGATTACTTTCTTCTGCTACCATATTTAATGTCAGTTAATTAGTTTCTTAAATAATTGTGATACTAAGAACCAGGTTTTTTCTAGTGGATTCTCTTGTATCCAATGAAGTCCAATCTAACTTTCCAATGCACATCACAATATTATTACTAAAGTTACCGTATCAATAGAAATTCATTACACAGAGAGAGAGAGAGAGAAAAAAAAAATAAAAAAAAACATACCGTGCTGAAATTGGATTTAATGGCTTCTGAAATATGTGAAACACTAGTATTCCTTCTCGATAAGGGAGTGAGTGTAGCTTAATTGAATCACTTTCACAAAAGGGCATATGTGACCAAATGTAAACTTTCAGAAAGCTAACAAGAAACCAATCCAGAAGCCATATTAGAAATTTTTGTTTAGCTTTATATGGTATTTTCATTTGAAATATGTTACCTAACATGTCCCACGATGCCTTTTCAAAAGAAACAGATAGCTTTATGCTCAAGGGACAAAAAACACCAGAAAGGACAAATGTGAAAAAATGTCGATTACACCCTTCCAAAAAAAGTGATTCAATTATTGAACATATGTGATATGTTCTTAGACGTCACATTCTGCTCGTAAGCCATCCATAAATTACATCAAGTTAATTGGAAATGAGATGAGGGTAACAGCATATGAAATGAAGTGACAAGGATATAATGGGTGGTCCGAAGCTTTGCAGCATCACATTGCAAGTGCAATTTTAATCAAGTTCTAATTTTGAAATTGAAAAATGTCAAAATGGAGGGTAGGTGGGAGTGGAATAAAAAAACCATGAAGTGGCTGTGATACAAGTTGGAGTGAATAATTATTATGTTTGTAAATTTGATTCTGAACAACTAAGTGATGAAATAAGTTTAAAGTTGTTGGTGGGTTCAGTCAGCTAGCACTTACGTGGTTAGCTGTATTTAAGCAACGTATCACGTAACTAAATTTAGAGATAACACCTGCCAATAAACGTATCACGTAATGAACCATATGATTAGTTGACAATTACTAGTCAGCTGTTGTTTGTTTATGAAAGCTTATGTATATTTTGGTTAGAAAGCTAAGTAAATATAAGAATTTGGTAACAGGTGTGCAGTTATAACTGGAAATGCAGAAAAGATTAACTGGTGTAGTTTTTGGATTTTTAGGCAGGTTTTGCAAACCAGCTATTGGGGAGGGATTTTATTGCATAAACAAAAGTTATAATTAAATCGTTTTTTAAACAATGTGGTAGTGATACATTCGTATAGAAGAAATGGTGTAAATAACTGCCTATTAATTAGACTGTGAAAAATGTTTTCCAACTGTGAATGAACTCCATGGTATGAATGCTATAATAAACTGTATATTTTCATTAAATCCATGTAAACATATGTTACAGGTAGATGTTTTAGTTAAACTTACCATTTATTTAATAAAAAGAAAAAATCTTTAAGCATTTTTGGTCTGTATCCTGTTTTGTTTCATGAAAAGTGTGGTTAGTTTTTCTTGTAAAAACTATTTTTTTAAAATTGTGGAGGGGTAGAAGTAGAGCAAGATTAAGAGAGCGTGCAGCCTGTAGCAAATGTGAAGAAGAGGCCCTTGGTTTGCTTTAGGTATTTAAAACAGCACATTTATAAAACTACCTGCCATGATTTGATTTGGGCAAATTTAGAGATAACACCTGCCAAATAAATATTTCTATGTAAATCATTTTCAATATTCATTCAAGCAAGACATGAACTGCAGAAGTATAACAAACAAAGTAATAGAATTTGAAAACTTAATAGAGATGTACCAACTGCAAGTGGCTACAGGGGTAGAGTCTCAGTTAAAAGAAGGATAACTAGGATTTAGTAAATCAGTGGCCAAAATCCAAGGGAGAAATAGGCAAAATTATTAAAAAAAGACACAAATTTTAGAATCAAGGATATATTTCAAAGAAATGTTTATTGAATGGAAGGATAGCATAAGTACAGTAGAGGTGAAGTGGGAAGAGTACAAGGAAATAATGAAATAGGGGGAGGAAGTATTTATTCTGAAACAGAAGGAGAAGTACAGAACCTACATACTACAGCAAGGAGGTGAGTAAGTTAAAGAGGATAGTGAGAAGAATGTATTATGGAGTTAAAAGAAGGAAGCTGAAGATTGATTTATGAATCATTAATTCTGGACAACCACTGAATGATTACTTCTAAAAGGTCCTATAGCTATATAAAAAAATTTGGGGGAAGGGAAGGTATTCAGACAATTGTAGATAGTGGAGAAGAAATTACTGTGGATTTTGAACTGGCTGAGTTATTGAATGACTGGTTTAATGAGATTATTAGGGTCTATCATCCCGGGATAGGAGAGCATCTCCATATATGTACAAACAAGGTAACTTCAAAGTTTGAAATAGATCCTCAGGAAATTATGAAGGAACTCTGAAATCTGAAAAATTGCAAAGAGGTCAGTATAGATAATATTACTACAGATGTTTTGTATTTGATCTTTAGTGGTGTGCAGATTTAGTTAGTGTAATCTTTAAGTGTTTACTTTTTGTAGAAAGTAGAGGTTAGCTACAGTTCAGCAGTCGTTGAGGACAGTAGCATATTTTTGTTTTGTATTCTATCTTTAGTGGTGTGTAGATTTGGTCAGTGCAATCTCTGAGTGTTGTGTGTTTATATTTTACGAAGTACAAGTTATTTCGATTTTCTGTTCTTTTTCGCGTTTTTCAAAAGCAGAATGGTTAGGGACTGTGATTGCTGTGTACAGACGCAAGCTGAGGTGGCTGATCTCCGCACACAGCTGATAGCTGTGTTAGCGAAAGTTACACAGCTGGAAGATGCCGTAAAAGGTTGCAGCAGATGTAATATTGGGGAAACTGATTTAGCCATACCTATAACAGATTCTTCCATATCGACCGTCGTACCTGTAAACCAGGCTGAAGAGTTGGAGGCTGTGCTGCGGTCACCTGTCGGTGACTGGCGTATAGCCTCTAGACTTCGAAGCCACACACGGGGGCAGTCAAGTAGGCTTAAAGGCCAAGATGCTGAACTTGTTCGACTGTCCTACCGGTATGATGTATTGTCAGAGGCTGACTCAGTCCCACAATTGTCATCCTGTGAGTTGACAGATCCTCAGCTCGGTAGGTCTGAGCAAACACAGAAGGGGATTTTGGTAGTAGGGAGCTCTAATGTTAGGCGGTTATTAGAGCCCCTTAGAGAAATGGTGGATTACTCGGGGAACAAATCCAATGTGAATTCAGTGTGTATTCCGGGTGGCCTTATCCGAGATGTGGAACAGGCCATCCCAGATGCCATAGATGGGACGGGGTGTAGCCAACTACAGATTGTGGCTCATATCGACACCAATGATGCCTGTCGCCTTGGGTCGGAGGTTATCCTCTCTTCCTTCCGGCGGCTGGTTGAAAGGGTGAACTCTATGGCCAGTTGGCTGCAAGATATCGGCAGAACTAACCATATGTAGCATCGTAGACAAAGTTGATTTTGGACCTCTGGTTCAGAGCCGTATTGAGGGGCTGAACCGGAGGTCTACGACATTTCTGTGATGATATTGGCTGCAGATTTCTTGATCTTCGCCATAGGGTCGAGTCATGTAGGGTTCCCCTTAGCAGGTCAGGTGTGCACTATACACGTGAATCAGCTACACGGGTGGCAGGGGCCGTGTGGAATGCACTGGGTTGTTTTGTTGGCTGAGGGAGGAAGGCCCGAAACACGAAATACAGTTACAGTCAACCCAAACAGATGCAACACCGGAATGTAGGAGGAATGTAAAAGAATCTCTACAATTAAAAGTTCTCGTAATTAACTGTAAAAACGTTTGTAACAAACAATCGGAACTTGAAAGCGTTATTTGTAGCACAGAAGCGGATATCGTTATCGGTACAGAAAGTTGGCTAAAACCTGAAATAAGTTCCGCCGAAACTTTTAAAGATAGCATGAACGATTTTCTTAAAGACAGATTACATTCTCATGGAGGTGGGGTATTTATAGCTGTGAGTAAATTTCTCCCATGTCATGAAATAGACGTCGTTACGATCTGTGAAATCATTTGGATTAAACTCAATGTTGCGGGGTCAAAACTCATCATAGGCGCCTTCTACCGTCCACCCGATTCCGACATAGCTATCGCCAAGGAGTAGTAAGAAATAATGTAAACAGTATAACTAGCTGTTTTCATCATACTATGATTCTAGGAGGAGACTTTCAATCTGCCTTATATTGACTGGCGTAATTACATTCACATTACAGTTAGCAGGGATAAGGCAGCTTCTGAAGTAATTCTCGATTTGTTGTCAGATAATCATCTCGAACAGCTAGTTAATGAACCTACTCAGTGTCATAACGGTAGCGAAAATATTTTAGATCTGCTGGTTACCAACAGGCCAGAATTATTCACCGACATTTCAACGACCACAGGAATAAGCGATCACAAAGTTGTAATTGCGACTATCAAACTAATGACCAAGCGAAAAAAGGAGAAAAGGGCGGATTTGTATACAGATTCAGTAAGGCCACAAGGGAGTGTTTTAGAACCTACCTGAGGAATAATTACTATAACTTCAAGTCAACAAAGGACTCCGTTGAAGAGATGTAGCATCGATTTATACGAATAGTCAGGGAAGGTATGGATATACATATACCGAAGCGAACAATAAATGGGGAGGATGAACCACCGTGGTACACATGCGAAGTCAAAAGATTGCTCAAAAAACAAAGGAGGACACACGCACGCTCAAGAAGGAAGGGGTGTCGCAGCGTTTAGAAACCTTAGCTGAGTTAAGAGGACGTATTAAGAATATAATGCGCGAGGCCTTACACGATTTTCATTCCAAATCTCGCTCTAAGTCTTTCACAGAAAACCCAAAGAAATTTTGGTCGTATGTACGAAAGTCAATTGTACCAATAGCAATATTCCAGCACTAATTCGTGAAGGTTCCAAAGTTAATGAAAGCCGCGATAAAGCTAACGTACTAAATACTGTATTCAAAAATTCATTTAGTGATGAAAATAAGAAAAGTACTCCCATTTTCCCACGCCGCCGTGTCGAGTTGGTGATGGAATCATTACAAATAGATACTGCAGGTATCATAATTCAATTAGAGCTCCCGAAGTGGGGGGAAGCATTGGGCCCGGATGGAATTCCAGTAAGAGTATTTTCAGAGTATGCGGCGGAAATCGGGCCATTTCTGTCTGATATATTCAGTAAATCATTAGAAGAGCGATATGTACATTCAGACTGGAATTTTGGAAAATCACGCCAGCCAGAGTAGCCAGTCACTGCCATGTCTTTATGGCAGAGTATGTTGGAGTGTATTGTCTTTCGACATTTACTCCTCTTGCAGATGATGGTGTTGTTCTTCGCGGTCGATGTTGTCCTCGCGGTGGCTTCTATTGTTGTCATCGCTGTCGGCAGCTAGGGTATAGCGGCCGAGCCGGTGGTGCGGGCGACGAGTTGCGTGAGCAACTCGACGACCCTGAGAAGCTGTGGCTCCCATCCTGCCCCATCATCACCGTGTCCACAGCATCTGTGGGGACGGCGGGACGGGTTGTCTGGGGGGGTCGCGGCAATGGAGCCCGTTCTCGCGGCTGGTCTTTGGCCCTGTTGTACCCGCTAGTCTTGGCAGCGAGCTTGTCGGTCTGACAATTTGCTTTTCTGTAATCAGGGGAAGACTCCGACTGGTGGCTCTTCTTCTTTTTCTTCTCTTCCTGTTGCTGCAGCCGCTTGCGGCTGGGGCAAGCGCGGTGGCACGCCGCGTGGGGGCCCCCGCAGTTGCAGCAGATAGGATCATCTCTCGGCCTTGGACATGCCGAGACCTGATGTTCGTCGCCGCACCGAACGCACTTCTGTCTTGCAGTGCATTGGTTGGCGTAATGGGCGAACCCCTGGCATTTGAAACATTGAGCTGTTTCAGGTGCCCGCGGCTTTCTGGCAGGTCTCGTGGTCTGGCTGGCGGTGGATTTCTTCTTGATATCCAGTTCAGGAAGGTCGTCCTTAGGGAGACTTGCCATGAACAAGGCTTCTTCCTCGTACAGCAGATCGACGATATTCTCCCAGTCTAGAAGGCAGTTGGCATGGATGAGCAGTCCGTTTGCTTGCGGGCTTGCGAACAGCGGCATCGTTGCGACCCGCTGCAGGCGGCCCAGTAGTTGGACACATTCCGTGGTGATTACCATAAGTGGCGGAGTAGGCCCCTCCCCATCATCAGGGAGGAAGGAGGTGTCCATCGCGTTGGATTCCTCCTCTCCGGCGTTGGTCGCAGGCTCTGCGTCTTCCTGACTGTTTGCCGACTGACTAGCAGTTTGCCTCTTGTGCTTGCGTCCCATCTCGGAGACACGGCTCAATACAAGGCAAAACGACGTATAACTGGAGACTATGCGACCATCCTCGCTGGCTGCTGGCCAACCGAATGGGCGGAAAATCATGCAAGTAACTCCGATTTTTAAGAAAGGTTATCGAAGTGATCCTGGAAACTATCGTCCCATATCTATAACATCAGTTTGTAGGAGAGTTATGGGGCATATTATATACTCGAACATTATAAATTTTCTAGATTATAATAATCTGCTTACAACAAATCAACGGATTTCGGAAAAAAAGATCATGTTAAACACAGCTGGCCCTATTTACACACGACGTAATTAAAGATATTGATGCAGGTTCACAAGTAGATGCAATTTTTTTGGATTCTCAGAGAGCCTTTGACTCTGTGCCACACAACCGTCTTTTAGCGAAGCTTCGAGCGTACGGTATATCAGATCAGCTCTGTGAATGGATAAATGATTTTCTAACTGGTCAGTCGCAGTATGTAACTGCAGTTGAAGGATAAAGTTCTTCTAATCTAGATGTTACATCGGGTGTACCTCAAGGAAGTGTAATAGGACCACTTATTTTCTTAATTTTTATAAACGATCTCAGAGACAAAGTGAAAAGCCTTTTTAGATTGTTTGATTATGATCCGGTTATTTATAGGGAATTAAGGAATTTGACCGAATGCTTAGAAATTCAACTGATCTGTATATTATTTTGGCATGGTGCACTGAGTGGCAACTTACACTAAGTTGTAAAAAGTGCAAGACAATGAGCATAACTAACAAAAAGAATCCAATTGTTCAGAAATACGAGTTAAACAATTCAGTTATTGATATGGTTGACCCCGCAGGGGCCTGGTACGCAAGTGCCAGGTACCGGTTTGGCGAACCCGCGGTGCCCGAGCTGGAAACTTGTGAGCGCCGCAAGTTTCCCACACCGTAAACTCCTACCATGCTCCAACGACCACCGTAGGGCGTGGCGGTGGAACGTTGTGTGCCTAGGAGAACGGGGATCTTGGCTTCATCGCCCGGATCGCGAGGACGGTAAAAACCTCTATAAAAAAACCCTCAACCTCAAGGTCAGCCACGTGCCGAGGAGGTGCATGTGTGAGAGGTAGATCACACGCTAACGTGCAACCTCAGGGGCACCTGCGCACCCCTGTTGTATCAGCATTTATTTTTATCATGTTTTTGCTCGTGGGACCAAAATTCCATCTCACAAACAAAAACACCCCTGCGGTCCGGGTGTGCCGCAGGTTAAAATAAATACACCCAGTTCTAAAAAGCGGGCGAGGGTGGAAAGCCCTCCCCCAGAACAGGAAAAAAAGTAACGGGAAGGATTGTCAGATAGATAATGCAGTAAAGTGCGAACTCCACAAAACTCTGAATTCTAGTAAGGGTGTCATCACCTGCAGGGACCTTATGGATTTAGAGACCGAGGAACTCCTTAAGGAGTGGTCCAAAGATCATGTGGTCTAGGTTCGCCAGATTAAACGAAGGGTTAACGGCAGTCTTGAGAAGACAGCCACCTTCGTCCTGACGTTCGAACTCACTCCAATGTTGCCGAAAGCCATCAAAGCTGGATACTTAAACCTAAACGTTCGCCCGTATGTTCCAAACCCGATGCGCTGCTTTAAGTGCCAGAGGTTCGGGCATACGACGGCTAACTGTAAAGGCAACGCCACTTGGGGAAATGTGGAAAATCGGCGCATGAACCGGGTGCAACTTGCACCCTCCCACAGGTGTGCATTAACTGCTCCGGGTCACATCCAGCCTGGAGCAGGGAGTGTCGAGTGTACCTTGAAGAAAAGAAGGTACAGGAGTTGAAGACTAAGGAAAGAATATCCTTTGGCGAGGCGAAGAAACGGTTTAAGGCGCTTGCGCCACCGGTCTTCGCCACTAGCTTCGCCAAAACGTTGTCAACTCCCGTCAGGAAGGAGAGCGTTGCTACGCAGACGTCCGCTGTAGACACGGGCACGAGCACGACATGCTCGTGCCAGTGCAAATGTGGTGCGCAGCCCATTAAGGTCCTAACACCAAGGACCGCGGCCGTCGGTAGTAACGCTTCTGCTCACTCGACCACAGCAGCACGTTCAGCAAGTCCACCAGCCAAAGCACAGCCATCCGCTACAGTAGCTGCAGCCGTGGGTGCCTCTGCAACAGCAGAAGCAGCACCCATGGCAAAAGCTGCATCTGCAGCGGTAGTAGCAGCAGCAACGCCATCTGCCAGTAGCGGATGGCAGTTAGTGCAGAAAGTTCGGGGTCCGAAGTTTAAACACACGGACCCCACCATGTTCTTGAAGTCCCCCTCACTTCTCCTCCCAGTTCCCCAACTGGCGTGGGGAGGAGGGGGACAAGGCCTCGGCGGAAGAAAGATCCGCATGACGCCGAGGCCTTAGAACAAAAGTCGTCTTCGGACCCCGAAGATGACGTTATGCTGGTGGACGAAGAACGTGGTCCCGTTCCTCAGAACCCATCAGACAGTGACCCACCCGACCCGGGGCGGGTGGTTTTAAATAGGTAGAATGGCTCCCATACTTCAGTGGAACGTAAACGGCTTTCAGGCTCACAAAGAGGAAGTCCACCTCTTAGCACGGTCTAATCCATTGTGTCTCTGTCTTCAGGAGACACATTTTAGACCCTACACCAACCTGTGCTAAGAGGGTATGACATCTATAGAAAGGACGATACCGAGGGTGATCGAGCGAAGGGGGAGTGGCTGTGTTTGTCCGAAACACTGTCCACTCCGAACCTATTGCTCTCACCTCTGATCTACAAGCAGTAGCGGTGAAAATACACGGTCCAATCCAACTGACCGTATGCTCTGTCTATCTGCCACCCAGTGTGTCAGTCGGCTACGACGACCTGGTTGGCATTATACGACAACTCACTCGGCCCTTTCTCCTTTTGGGAGATTTCAACGCCACAGTGCGTTGTGGGGTTCCACCACCGATTGCCCCAGGGGCCGAGTGGTTGGTAGATTGATAGAGCAGGAGGAAATTTGTATCCTGAATACAGGGCAAATGACTCATTTCACCACTGCTACCGGTACGTCTTCTGCCATTGACCTTTCCTTGTGTTCCCCCTCAATTGCGGACTCCGTGCAGTGGGAGTGGATCGCGACCTACATGGTAGCGACCACTTCCCTATTTGGATGCACGTTGAGTGTGAGCGTGGAGGAGGTAAAACCGACGTAAATGGAACGTCAGTTGTGCAGATTGGCAGCTCTACTGCCGTGCTGTACAACTGCAACCCTGGGCAGTATACAGGAGAAGGTGAATCACTTGACAGAAGTGATTCACCGTGCAGCTGACGTTTCCATGCCGAAGAGCTCCGGAACGCTGCGAAGGACGCCAGTACCCTGGTGGAACGATGAATGTCCGTTTCCGCCATCCAGGGTCGCCGACGGGCGTTGCGTCCGTTTTAGGTTGTGCCCAACATCTGACAACCTAGCAGCGTTCCGTATTGCCAGAGCTAAGGCGCGTCGAGTATTAAGGAGAGCAAGAAGAGGTCATGGCAGAACTTTGTGAGCACAATAAATCGTTCCACACCTTCATCGAAAGTATGGGAGTCCATTCGCCGTATATCTGGAAGGTACTCCCGCCCACCAGTATCTGGGTTACTGATCACGGGACGCATAATTACTGACGAACGAAAGCATAGCGCAGCTGATGGCGGAGAACTTCGCCGCCATCACTTCGTCCGCTAACTTTGACCCTCGGTTTCTGCGACGAAGAGTCGCTGCCGAGAGGCGCCCGCTGTGCTTCGATTCGTCGAATACAGAGGCCTACAACTGCCCATTTACATTTTGGGAGCTGGAGTCTGCTTTGAATAGCGCTAACGACACTGCTCCAGGGCCTGATTTGATCCAGTACCAGATGCTGAGGCATCTTAGTAAAGATGCTAAGGGGTACCTTCTGGATATTTTTAATGATATATGGACCGGAGGACACTTCCCCGACTCGTGGAAAGAAGCAACATTAATTCCCATTTTAAAACCTGGGAAAGACAAATTGTTGCCAGGTAGTTATCGTAGTATTGCCTTGACTAGCTGCGTGGGGAAGACACTGGAGTGGATGGTTAACCGCCGCCTCGTCTGGTGTCTTGAATCCGTAATCTGCTGAGCCGCTTTCAGTGTGGATTCAGGAAGTTCCGTTCCACCTTGGACAACCTGATCCTGCTGGAAGCGGCGATACAAGATGCGTTCATCCGCAGCCAACATCTGGTGGGGATATTTTTCGATATTGAGAAGGCCTACGATACTACCTGGCGGCATGTTATTTTAAAACAATTACATGACTGGGGTTTTAGGGGAAACCTGCCCCGTTTTTTAAAATCATTTTTATCTGGACGTTGCTTCCGGTACCGAGTCGGTAGTGAAGTGTCTGATCTTTTTATTCAGGAAAACGGTGTTCCTCAGGGATCTGTTTTAAGTGTGACCCTTTTTGCAATTGCTATAAATAGCCTAGCAACCGTTATAAGGAGTCCAATAGGGTACTCCTTATATGTGGATGATTTTTTAATTTTTATTGCATCATCCAGCCTGAGAAGCGCTGAGCGGCAGTTGCAACTCACGCTGAACAGGCTGGATGAATGGTCAGTGCACACCGGTTTTCGTTTCTCTGCCGAGAAAACCCGGTGTGTACTGTTTAGTCGTAGTAGGACTCTTTTGCCTGAGCCTCACCTTACCTTGAGGAACACCGTTTTACGTTTTACTGACACTGTTCGGTTTCTGGGCCTCATTTTAGACACTAGGCTAACCTGGCTGCCACATCTTAAAGATGTGAAAGCCAGAACCTCTAAAGCTCTTAATGTTTTAAAATGCCTGTGTGGCAGGTCATGGGGCGCTGACCGCTCCTGCCTGCTACAATTTTACAGAGCCTTTGTACGGTCGCGGTTGGAGTATGGTTGTATTGTCTATGGTTCGGCACGGGACAGTTATCTTCATATACTAGATAGTGTCCACCATGCAGGAATTCGGCTCGCCACGGGTGCATATCGCACCAGCCCCATTGTCAGCATTTGTGCTGACTCTGGCGAGCCGCCGCTTACCATCCGCCGGCGACTCCTCATGGTGCGACACTTCCTACACGTTGCCATAACACCTGGCAGTCCCGTGTACGACATAGTTCTGCACCCCAACTACGAACGGCTCTATACCAATAGGCATAGAGCCACTAAACCGTTCAGCTACCGTACAAAGGCAATTTAGAACAATACGGATTCGAGCTTCCTTCTTTTTATCACCAGGGTTGGAGTAAATCTCCTCCCTGGCTTTTAAAGAGGCCCAGAAACGATTTTAGAATTATCGCGGCACAACAAGCTGTGTACCGCGGATAATGATTTTATCAGAATTTTTAGAGATGTCTTAAACCAGCATCGTAATTTTACCCCGGTATTTACGGATGGGTCTAAGCAGGCTAACGGAGTTGGTTGCTCCATAGTGTTCCCTCGAGCGACTTACACATTCAAATTGGACGGCAGGTGTAGCGTTTACACCGCCGAATGCTATGCCGTGTTGAAGTCGCTCCAGCATATGAAAGTAATGCGTGATAAGTTGTTCATCATATGTTGTGATTCCCTCAGCTGTATTCAAGCCATAGGTAATATGTACCCAGCAGACCGTCTAGTCCAGGACATCCAGGACGCCCTCCTTTCCCTCCAATCTCGTGGAAAGGAGGTATTATTCTGCTGGGTACCGGGCCATGTGGGAATCAGGGGGAACGAGGGCAGCAGATGAAGCTGCCAAGTTAGCCTGTGACAAGGTCCGAATCGACTTTGCACCGGTCCCAAAGTCAGACCTTGCCTCGGCGGTGAAGAGATTTATCTTTGATATTTGGCAGAGGCAGTGGCTGGAAGTCGAGCATAATAAGCTCCGGCAGGTCAAACCGACCGTTCAGCCGTGGAGCAGCTCCTTCCAGCGGGCGAGGAGGGATGAGGTTCTCCTTACTCGCCTCCGTATAGGGCACTGTCCTCTTACTCATAGTTTCCTTCTCCGCCGAGAGGACCCTCCGGAGTGTGATGCTTGTGGCGTACCTTTGACGGTACGCCACATTTTAACCAAATGTGAATTGTTTTTAGATTTAAGGGCAGACGTTGGCTTAGGCAACGATCTGTCCCTTATTTTAAGCGATGACCGTGACAACGTGGCTAAGGTTTTATAGTTTTGCAGCTTGGCCGGTCTTGTCCCAAAATTTTTGGGCAGATCGGCCTAGGTTTTAGATTTGATTAGTGGCCATTTACAACCACTAATCCAAGTACTGTTTTTACATGTGACACTGCTTATATGGCTGGCCTCTTTACAGCCAGCCAGCTTACGCGTTTTTTAAACTGGTTGGTCCTTCTACAGCCACCAGTTAATGTATGTATTTTTATATTTTATTGCCTATTTTCAGTTTTATGTTTTACGCTGCTGTCTGCGTGGCCGATCTCTTACAGTCGGCCACGCAGACGGTATTTTAGTTAGTATGTTGTAAGGGTCTTGGAATTTTGGCAAATTCTAGTTTTGCTTAGGCGGGACTTAGAAATTTCAAGAAGTATAGTTTTCAACCTTAAGGAATTTCCCTGTAATCTTGCTCATAGTTGTAATTCATTATAAAAATCATTTTAAAGTGTAATTATCATATCGGGAAACGTTTAGTTTAAGAGGTATTCCCATTTGTTCATGTTTTGAAACACGCGATCAGAATAGTTAAATTCTAAGATTCGCAAAATCTTTAAATCCAGTAAAGCTACAACCGATCTTTTATCACCAGCTGTAGTTAGCACTATCCCCGATATTTTGGCAATAAAATTAAGTAATTTAGCAAAGACTAATTAGCGATTTTAATTAAGAGAAAATAACAAGCTTTTTATCTAAAAGAGATATCAATTTGAATTTTGTATCAGCAGATAGCCCTAATTAAGACGATTTCATACATATATGGGTTTTCATAAAAAGTTTAAGCATTTGTCTGGAAATTAAGTTTTTGTAAAATAGATTGTCGCGGATTGTTGTGCACGCGCGTAAAAAGTTCTAGAACGCTTAGGGATTTTACCCAAATTAGAATGTATCACTACGCGGAGTCTTAAACAGCTAAAACTCTAAAATTAATTACTCTAAATTTCTCAAGAGACTGCCGTCGGACTTCTAGTGGATAAGTCCAGATACTATCAAAGTTTAAACATTTTTAATAGTCTGGATCGTCAAACAAATTTCGTACTCTTTGAGCTACGCGGAGGAAAAAGATGTGATACATTTGCTGACGTCACTGGTTCTCGTGGTTTCGATAAAAGAGCCGGTCTGTTCTTGCCGCGGTCTATTCCAGTCTGTCTGTTCCGGTCTGTCTGTTCCTGCCTGGCGTCTGTTTCGGTCTGTCTTTCGTCGCGCTGGTTGTAGCTCGCCATGCCGGCTAGTTCAACCATGTTGGGTCGTGTCGGGTTATATAGTAACTAACATGAACTTTTAAATTTGGTAAAGGGGTTTCGGTCGGTCAAGTTTCTCTCCACAACGTGCAATTTTTGGAAAAGAGAGTTCGATATGCCTGCTCAACTGTAAATGCTATTTTGAACTTGTGACTTTGAAAATAAAACTGTGGATTTTTCTAACAGTGAACTTGTGTGCTTCAGTTGTTAGCATAAAACCCTTTTCTCTATTTGTGGGTAACAAATATAGTGGCGACCTGGGCATTCAGTTGAGTCATCCTGGCTACATGGTCAAATTAAAATTAAATCAAATCATATTTAAGCAAGTATTATTGAGAACTGTGAGTCTACAAGAGTGTAAGTTAAGGCACTTAGGCGATACTTCCACCCCGGTATGCAGTCTACGGTCTTACATGGGACTGTAAGGCTCGCGTTTGATTAATTTCAAACGGTGGAGGAGAAATTGCCGACCTACATATTACGTGTGCACTTCGGGGAATAACCGGCACGAGTGCAACTCCCTCATCATGCATTGTTCGGCGACTACGACACCACCCGCTCACTGAGGCCTGATGCAGCTCCCGATACCAGATGAGCGTCGCTTCGCCATGGTACATCTCGGGGGCACCACGACTTCACACCTGTGCCGTCTACCGTCCGGCCTCATAGCGGATCTACGAGACATGCCCGGGTGACTGACCACACCAACAGCTGTTTCCCGCGGCTCCGATAACGGCAGACCAACATGCTGCAGCTCATCACGCAGTTTCCAACCAAGTTAAGTAAAAACTTTTTCCAACATTTCTTCGAGAACTTCATGTGATTTTTTTTTAATAATACTGCCTCCACATATGCAACAGCATTGCATACAGTGCACTATATTATTGCGTTGCAATCATTTCATACTTACTGAGGCAGACTATTACAGTAAATTGTCTTCTATTTGTTCCGGCGCGAACGTAACTTTTCAACTCTATTTTTGTTTACTTTGTGTGCAACGAATTTCTTTACCGTAGATGCGCCATATTTTTCATCTTGATATAGTGCAAAGAGTATATTGATGTTAAATACATCGCACCACAGACAGTTTTTGGTAAAAATTTTTAAGTATTGGCTGTCTGATACCGTGTTCATCTTTGCTTTGTTTTGATGTCCAGTGCTTTTCGGGAATGAACATACATTGAGTGATTTTTCAGGTTAGACTTAAGTTTTTGATAATTTCCGTGGTTTTTTTTATGTGCAATTTGTTTAATATTATAACGCTAGGTATTACTAGTCATCATGGCATTTGTAAACAGTTGCCCAGCTACTAACATTCCGCTGGATGACAAACTAGAATTTCAGTGGCCATCGTTTGAATCTGACGAAGTCAAGGCATTAATATTATCCCTGAAAGAAAAAGAAACTGCACTATTAACAGTTGCTCATGTTCATTATTTCGGTTACTCCGAAATTAGTTTCTTCATTATTGATGTCGGGTTTTGCTGTAGGAATGCTAAGAATTTTTTAGAATCTAAATTCAACTCACTGTCAGATCATCTGCAATCTGCGGAAAAGTCTGCAAATGATGGCTACATTGTTAGTTTCACAAAAATTTCTCCAGCGAATCAGTTGGAAAAACTTCTTGTTCCATTTAAACAGAACATAGATGATCGTGATTGTTGGAATAGAAATTACATAAGTGGGTATTTAGATCAGCTAGTGCAATACAAGCAAAAGGCTGAAACACAATTTAGAGCTTTTTTAGAAGATGTTCCTTCAAAAGTGGAGCCTGATGTACTACAAACTATTAATGACATGGTCAGCCCTGTTCAACAAGACGTTCAGAAGCTGTATAATTTAGCCACTTCTTATATCCATGGATTGTTAGAATACCACATTGAAACAATTAACAAAGTACTTGCAGATTTTCAAATCTTTTCTGAGAAAGTAGTTCAAGCTAGGCTTGCCTATATAGAAGCCCACTCAAAGCCATTGGAAACACCAAACACACATGCATTACAGCCAATTCTCATTCAAAACCAACAGCTGCAACCACATGCTAGCAGTATTTTTTCAGATGACCAGGTGATTGTAAATAATGTTGTTGCTACACATAGTACTGAAATTTTAGATAATAACACTGAAGGTAGTATTTCGAATCAATTTACAGCTGTTTTGGAGCAAAAGATACAAACAGCTGACCCAAGTACCATTGAGGATACTAAACACATTATTCATGCAGAAGGAGAGACTAGAGCAATTGTAGAATTGAAGAGAGGATGTTTACCTGGGGAAGTTCGCTGGATCCACCTGCTTATTGAAATAGGATATAAACTTAGTAGTAGCCCTTCAGATTTCCAGGAACTTTGTAATTCCCTTCAGGAGGCACCATCACGCTTTTAAGACTTCATACATCCCAGAAGTAAATGCTTTTCAGCCTTTGTTTAGTACAACCTCAAGAACAGCTGATCCAGTGGTACACACCACACCTCCTCAGCCATTAGTTGTTAAAGAAACTGAACATGGTTTGCCCTCATTGCAACATATGGTAACTGAACAGATGATAGAAGACACAGCTGAACCTGCCATACCCACCCTACCCCAGCCCTCAGCTGAGCAAAAGATGATATCCCCTGCAACTCCACTGACTGATGTTTGTTCTGATTCAGTACTTGACCCCCCAGATCAGCTGATTTCTAATACCCAGGCTGTAGATCCTATATTTGATGCTGTTTGTGCATATACCCCTACTAGCAATGTTTTTAAGAAGTCAAGAATAAGGAAGCCCACATATGTAGACAAATTGAATGGGCAATTACAGGCCAAAATGTTCCCTCAGAACATCAACAGTGATTTGCTTTGCCATTCCCTTCCCAGGTGGGAACCTTGCATCTTTAAGAAAATTGTTTTGGGTGCATTACTATTCAAGAACCTTTCACCTGAGATGACTGATTGGATTTCAGGTACTTTCACCTTCAATTGGGCTCACCCACCTTTGTAGATTTTTTCCCTAGTGAACCCTTTAGCCTACCAGGCCCTTATAATTTTCAGAAACTTTGGGCATTTCTTACACTCTTCCCCACAGTATGCCAGCACAGGAAAGTGGGTAGAAAGAAAGCAGATTTAGTGGCTGGTTATCAATGTTTTGGGAGGGGTACTAAAATGAAGAGTAGATTGAACCCCTTACCCCCAAACGATAAGAGCAGTATTTTGAAGGCTGTTTGTTTTGGGAGGGGACCCAAGTTTAAATGCAACTTCAACCCTTTCCCACTTAATGAGAATGCATTGTTTGATGACTGGAGGAATGTCCTTAAACTAAAATTATTTGCCCTTGATATACAGGGTCCCACACAAATATTCCAACATGTTATGGTGTATATGTTAGTTGATGTTTTTTCAGATTTTGCCCGAATAGGCAACCACATTCATAATAATAGGACAGTTACTATTGACAGTGATATTGTTTATTTTTTCCCTTCTGCTATATTTCATATGTGTTTTGCTGCCTTCTTCATGAAGCAGATAGTAGTTTTTAAGGTTATATGGGAGCTTGAACTTTTGCCCAACCTTGTGTTTTCTTTTGTATACATCCAAATGTTATTTTGTGACCAGCTACCTAGGGAAGTTATTTGCCAGGCTGGGTTTGATGTGATATTTGATACAGTAGAGATGAAGCTGAGAGATGCTGAGAGAGACTGTCAAGGAGGGGAATTTATTTGTGATGATGAAGGAGTAGATGTGCTTGTTGAATAAGGGGTGGAGATAATACTTGTGTTTCTATGTTTACAAAAAGGGGGGGGAGGCTGGAAGAGAAGAAGTACCATTAGGGGGGAATGCTACGTTATTATTACCCTGGACCAGGACATGAAGCTGAGACTCGCCTGCGATCCATCCCCATTATTATTATTATTGGCATTCCTACCCATTATTATTACTATTACTACCCTTGGGCCAGGAAGCGTCGACTTGCCTGCGGATCCCTTAATATTATTATTATCCCACAATAGTATTATGTGCTACGGCATTTTAGGCATCGACCCAGAGAGGAGATGACCTCACTTATATTTCATTGCAATAAGAACACGAAGGGCGACCTGTTTTGTGCATGAACGTGAAGGAGGTGCAGTAGGATAGTCAGGACTCTGTTCCTGTGTTGATTCAGTTTCGCAGGCTTAGCAGAGATCTAGGTTTTCCTGTTAAATGACATTCTGTTACATCTCATATATGGGCATGACACATTTCCCCATTCCCCAAACACTATGAGAGTGACTGTACAGGAACAGCACAAGCCCACCACATTTCCCCAATAGGCGCCACTGTCGTTGTTCACACATACATTTAGGATTAAGAGAAACATAGAATACACAGTACATCAACATACTCTAACGAGATTTGCGCTGAAACAACTAAGTTGTTTACAGATAATGTACTTTCTGAGATGAGATTTTGAAGTAGATATTAGTTTTGTTTTTCAGTGTGGAAGATGGAACGGAGAACTTGTTTGAGTAGATATTTACCCTTGTGTTTTAATAAGATGTAACATTGGGAAGACTTGGATAGAGCAAGATGATTGTTCCTTGCACCTAGAGAATTATTTGACGTTTATGATGATAGGAGGCATACATATGCTCCATTACCCTTTGCAACCCAACATTAATTATAGATATATATATCCCTTCCACTATAGATGATTTTGAATTTTATGCCCCCTTACATAGTAAATGAGGATTATAGGAGGTAAAAGTATACTCCATACACTGTATTACACTAATCCATTACATTCATTAAAATATACACCTACATGGGTTTACAAGTGGTACCCAGGTTTTTGAGATGATAACAATAATATTTCCCTACACTGAGAAGATGTTCCCTATGTATTTTCTCCTATATTTTTCCCCTTAGGTCATAGGACTTACAGCCATGGGCTGCCCATCCTTTAAGGACCCCCTACATGTAGAAGTATTTACCTAGATTTTGTCACTATGAACCAGTGTACTGGTCCTCGCAACTTTGTTGCCACTAACTACCCCGATTTTGTCGCAGCAGTGTACTGCTGCTTGGAAACTACGTTTCCTTATAATTTTTCCCTGACATATTTTTTAGCATTTTTAAGTGTTATTTTGGGAACTACTCTCACTTCACACAGCAATGTACTGCTGAATGGAAACTCAGTTTCCTTTATAATTTATCCTCCTATACATTCTTAGGATGTTTACTCTCATTATGGGGATCACTTTATAATTAATTACTATACTTAATATTATGATTGTAATAACTTTGGTAGATGTAGGTGATCCATCAACTTGGCATGAACCAAGTTCACCTTTCTATGTTTTTAATTTGATATGTATATGCTTGTAATTTTTGTGTACCTTTTCTTATAATTTTTCTTTGTATTACTCTTGTAACAATGCTTAATTATTGGTACACTTATAACTATAGTATTTTTCTTGCATCTTTCTTACTGTTGGTATCTATTGAGTTCCTTTGCTAAGGAAGACCTTTATTTACTATTTCATTTCCCAACAACTAGTGAGAAAGTTTTTGTATCTACTATGTTTATTGTACATTTACTTTTGTATCCACTTTTATATTTTTCTCTTATGTACATGTTAGAATTTAAGAACAGTTTGGCCACCGCTAATTCCCATTGTTTTTTCTGATTTGTATGTTCACAGACCAGCTAGCTGACCGAGTTCCCCAGGCCACTCCTGCTGCGACAGGAACCAGGGAAAATTGACATTTCTCGGCAGATCTAGCCTTAAGGCTTTTGCTTTGTATAATTTGCGAGCCTTACTGTCAGCTCCCGTTACAAGACTTGGGTTTTCACCCATTTTGGGGAGTTCTGTGATAAGTGTTTTAAAGGGAAAGTGGTAATTTAAGGCCATAACAAGATAAAACAAATGTTAAAACAAGGACGTTTATAGAACGAAAGACTTTCCTACATGGAATTTCATAATGCAATTATTTGTAAAACACTATAAATTCTTATTTCTATGTTTAAAATAGTACACATTGCTTCCTATTTTTCTGAAAACAAATTTGATGTTTCTATGCGTTAATATTCTTTCAATGTAATTTTTGTAACCATTTATGTTTTGTATTCTTATAATTTGTCTGATATTTTGTGATTATTTGTGTTACACATGTTTATAATTTTGTGATAATCTGATATTTCACATTTTTGCTTTTTGATCAAAATTTGTACAACATTTAATAATTTTTGCATTAATATTGATATTTTGAGAATGAATGAGTTTTTAAACCTTTTGTAGTAATTGAGTGAAAAAGGTTAAAGTTTTTGGTATTAAAAGAATTTTTGGAGTATGAATGGTGGAGAGAAAGAACCGAACCGACATGCGATTGTTCATTTTTTATGGGAATAGTTCATTTCTTTTGGGATTTTTCTTTTATTTTTCCAAGATATTCAGTTAGTTTTCCTTGGAAAATAACTTCAATCTTCAGGGGGCATGTAAGGGTCTTGGAATTTTGGCAAATTCTAGTTTTGCTTAGGCGGGACTTAGAAATTTCAAGAAGTATAGTTTTCAACCTTAAGGAATTTCCCTGTAATCTTGCTCATAGTTGTAATTCATTATAAAAATCATTTTAAAGTGTAATTATCATATCGGGAAACGTTTAGTTTAAGAGGTATTCCCATTTGTTCATGTTTTGAAACACGCGATCAGAATAGTTAAATTCTAAGATTCGCAAAATCTTTAAATCCAGTAAAGCTACAACCGATCTTTTATCACCAGCTGTAGTTAGCACTATCCCCGATATTTTGGCAATAAAATTAAGTAATTTAGCAAAGACTAATTAGCGATTTTAATTAAGAGAAAATAACAAGCTTTTTATCTAAAAGAGATATCAATTTGAATTTTGTATCAGCAGATAGCCCTAATTAAGACGATTTCATACATATATGGGTTTTCATAAAAAGTTTAAGCATTTGTCTGGAAATTAAGTTTTTGTAAAATAGATTGTCGCGGATTGTTGTGCACGCGCGTAAAAAGTTCTAGAACGCTTAGGGATTTTACCCAAATTAGAATGTATCACTATGCGGAGTCTTAAACAGCTAAAACTCTAAAATTAATTACTCTAAATTTCTCAAGAGACTGCCGTCGGACTTCTAGTGGATAAGTCCAGATACTATCAAAGTTTAAACATTTTTAATAGTCTGGATCGTCAAATAAATTTCGTACTCTTTGAGCTACGCGGAGGAAAAAGATGTGATACATTTGCTGACGTCACTGGTTCTCGTGGTTTCGATAAAAGAGCCGGTCTGTTCTTGCCGCGGTCTATTCTGTCTGTTCCGGTCTGTCTGTTCCTGCCTGGCGTCTGTTTCGGTCTGTCTTTCGTCGCGCTGGTTGTAGCTCGCCATGCCGGCTAGTTCAACCTTGTTGGGTCGTGTCTGGTTATATAGTAACTAACATGAACTTTTAAATTTGGTAAAGGGGTTTCGGTCGGTCAAGTTTCTCTCCACAACGTGCAATTTTTGGAAAAGAGAGTTCGATATGCCTGCTCAACTGTAAATGCTATTTTGAACTTGTGACTTTGAAAATAAAACTGTGGATTTTTCTAACAGTGAACTTGTGTGCTTCAGTTGTTAGCATAAAACCCTTTTCTCTATTTGTGGGTAACAAATATAGTGGCGACCTGGGCATTCAGTTGAGTCATCCTGGCTACATGGTCAAATTAAAATTAAATCAAATCATATTTAAGCAAGTATTATTGAGAACTGTGAGTCTACAAGAGTGTAAGTTAAGGCACTTAGGCGATACTTCCACCCCGGTATGCAGTCTACGGTCTTACAATGTTAGTATTTTATTGTGCTGTCTCTGTGGCCGACCCCTTTACAGTCGGCCACACAGACGGCAATTTTGCCACGTTGTCACGCCTGGTTGTTGTTAGGGCGCTAATGACCCGTCGTCGACGCGCCCTAAAACCCCAACAATAACAACAACAACAACAACGATATGGTTGATTCTATGAAATATTTGGGAATAACAGTACAAAGGAATATGAAATGGGACATACACATTAATTCGTTAGTAGGTAGAGCTAATTCTAGGCTGCGATTCCATTGGTCGAATCTTGAAAAATTGTAATGAACAAACAAAGGAGATAGCGTAAAAATCTCTTGTTCGTCCACATTTTGACTATTATTGTGCCATTTGGGATCCGTTTCGTAAGGGGTTGATTGAAAGTATAGAGAAAGTACAGAGAAGAGCCGCTCAATTCGTGACTGCTTGCTACAGTCCTAATGAAAGCGTCACAGAACTGATTAGTAGACTAGGCTGGGAGTCTCTGGTAGGATAGACGACACACGTTTCGTTTAAACTTATTGCTAAACATGTGTACTCCCACTTTCACTTACGACTGCAGCGGAATACTTCGTCCACCAACCTATTTGAGCCAGAATGACAGCAAAGATAAGATTAGAGAAATACGGTGCCGCTATGATTCTTATATGAATTCTTTTTTCCCTCGTACCATTAGGGATTGGAATTCACAACAAGGAGATTAGCTTTGGTGCTGAGCACCCTCTGCCACCCATAATTTTGTGAATTGCAGAGTATATATGTAGATAGAAGTAGATGTAGAAAGCAGTGGGACACCATATTGTACCTTAACTTGCTTATCACTGCACTGGAAAAGAGCAACAGCAGTATCGGCACATAAAGGAGGGGTGACATAGAGGGTTGAGAACTACAGGCTGATTAGTTTGACATCAGTGATAGGCAAAATGGTTGAGAGATTGATATGCAACTACATCAAAAATGATTGTGAGGCAGAAAACTGGGTAGCAAATCGACAATGTGGTTTTAGGCATGGATATTCATGTGAATCTCAGATGGTGGGCTGCATGTCAGGTATTTTGGATGAAGCACTATATCTTTCGAAGGCATTTGACAGAGTGAGCCATAAAATGGTATTAAATAGGTTGAAAACTATTGGGGTGGATAAAAAAAAGTGATTTTCAGGTTAGAGGAATTCTTAAAAGCATTAGAGTATGAAATGCAGTATGAGATGAGGTGGAAGTGAATATAGGAATGTCATATGGTCGTGTACTGGGACCACTGCCTTTATCATTCCAAAGAATGGTTGTGTTGATGTTATACAGTCAGAATTTAGATTGTATGCAGATAATGCGATGGATCAAAATGAGAAAAGACTGTGAATAACTGCAGGGTGATCTGTATAGAATATCTAATTGGGTAGGTCATCATGGAATGAACATAAATCTAAAAAAGAGTCGGCTTATTAGATTAAAAACTAAAGGTTGTTTGCGTTTACAGTGGGGGGAAACAATTGCTTGTTGAAGGCTCGAAGTCTAAATATCTTGGCATAACATTTGATATTAAACTCAACTGGTCATAGCACATTGGGCAGGTGGTATGAGAAGGTTACAAAATTATTGATTTACTGGAGAAGGTGATGAGAGGATATACCAGAGATGTTAAGTAACTGGGTTACAAAACTTTTATCAGACAATTACTTGAATGTGGTGGTGTAGTTTGGGGCAAACATTTTGGCCATCAAAAACAAGAGTTGGAGGGTGTGCAAAGGAGAGCAACTAGATTTGTTTGTGCAAATTATCGCAGGACCCACTCGGTAACTGATGTGATAAATGCAGGCCCGCCGTAACCGGGGGTGCACCGCATGCGGGCAGCATGTCGAGGGAGGGCGGCAAATCGAGTAATCGACAGTCGCCGCCCCGCGATAGTTGCTATCACATTGTCGCCGCGACGAAACTTGCAGCGTATTATGTAGAGGGCGACCTTTTTCCTTTTGGGGGGGGGGGCTCACCTGTTTCTTTGGGTGGCCGGTGACACTCGGGGTGGAAACAATGGGGGCGGCAATTTCAGTTTTTTTAGCCAGTTCGGAATATTCCTAGATCCCCGATTAGACAGGGGGCGGTATATTCAGTATTGCAATCGGGTGCTCAAACAGCCAGCGGTGGGCCTGCATAAAGGCTCTGGATTGGGAGTCTTAGGAAGGCAGCAAGAGGGTGAAGAGAATGCTGGGAATGTACAAGGCGTATGTTGGTGGTGGAGCTTGGTCAAAGACTTAGGAGTAGTGCATGGAAGGGAATGGATGACCTTGGGCAGAAGCTGGCATTCAATTTTATTTTTTGCATAAGGGAGTGGGAAAACTTTATTTTGTGTGACCTATCTGTATATTTGTTATGTATAGGTCTTCGTAAAATTATATGTATTATTATATTTTTTGTAAGAGGTTTCACGTTTGGAGTAATTTGTTTAGAATGTATGTGCTTTAGTATTGTTTGTGCTAGCCTCACGCAGCAGAGCGTGAGGGAGCAGGTTACAAAAAATAACAGAGGGTGTTGCAACAGCCGTGAAAGCGACTCTCGAGGTGTGGAGGTCGGCTGGAGTGGTTAAGAGTGTGATATAATGTTGTATTTAACAATTTAAATGTTTGAACTGAATAAATGTCTTTTGAAGTGTGAATAAATGTTCTTCTATCGTTCGTGGCCGAATTGATGAATTGGTTTGACCCAAAACGTGATGAACACCAAGGGAAGCCATAAAATCAACCAACAAACCCTTTGCAGGTGTCAGAAAATGGACTGAGTTACCAAGGGAAGTAATCAGTAATTTACCGAAAAACACTGAAGAAATTTAAAATTAAAATTCATAAATCATAAAAGTAGATGGGAGGAATTTAACACTGAAAATATGTAAGATAAAAATAATAGCATATGATAATAAAATAGTAATAATAATAATAAAATAGTAAGAAACTTGTGATTAAATGATTAAGGAATTTTCCACCGGAGCACGCGCTCCATCGTTGTAATTGGTGAGCATGAAACTCAAGCAAATGCATAGTACCATTTATAGATTTGGGAAACGTAATTCTATTGAAATATTTCATTAAAAATGTAGAATACTGAAGTTTTAAATCCTCATGGCCCTTGCTATCAATAGCAGCAGCCACATCTGATTTCAGCAGCTCAGCGAACTGTAGGCCTACCAGTTCATTCCCAACTGTCTTCCACATCGTCTGGATAAGCACTGATGATAATTGGTGATCTATTCAAGATTTCTTCTGCTGGTAAAGACTAATTTTCTAAGTATTTCAAATACACTGGTCACTTCACGGTATGTTTCCATGCGTTTAGCTAATACAGACAGCATGTTATCGATTATTACAATAAACATCTGAATCTCCAAAAGATGTCTATCTAGGTATTAGATTTTCCACAACTTCATGGAGTGTAGTAGTGCCGCTGAAATAGCTGTACTTCATTTTTTGTTTACGTTTTCTTGAAGTCCATTTATAATATTCTTCACTGCCAATTTGGACTTTCGCTTTGCCTCGATATCAAAAAATTTGGCCCAGTTGCTTGGACATACCCGTATAATGAATTATAAAGAGCGTATCCCGTGTTAAGGTCTTTATCAGACAACTGCAGAGAAGCGTTAGTCGCCTACAAGCGCTCTAGAATTTCGTTGCACGCAATCGTGATTATTTCCATTTCTAATTTGTCCATTTCACAAACTAGTTTCTTTTTTTTTTTTCCTGTCATCAGTATTTCGACTGGCTTGATGCAATCCTCCATCCTTTCCTATCTTGTGCTAACCTCTTCATCTCTACATATCTCTTACAATCCACGTCCTCAATTATTTGCTTCATATATTCTAATCTCTGTCTTCCTCTACAGTTCTTACCTTCGACTGTTCCCTCCACTAAAAAATTAATAAATCCTGCATGTCTCAAAATATGACCTACCAGCCTGTCTCTTCTTTCTGTAAGCTTCTTCCGCAAACTTCTTTCCTCACCCATCATTTCCAAAACTCGTTCATTTCTTACTTTGTCTGCCCACTTAATTTTCAGCATTCTTCTGTAGCACCACATTTCAAATGCTTCAATTTTCCTTCTTTCCGGTATTCCTAAAGTCCATGTTTCGCTACCGTAAAGTGCTGTGCTCCACACATAGAGTTTTAAAAAGTTTTTTCTAATTCCTAGATCAATATTTGAAACTAAAAGATTTCTCTTAGTTAGTAAGCTTTATTACAACGTTCTACTTTTTGATAATCGTTATTAGATATGCCATCTAAGACTTGTCTTATAATGCTAAAATCACATAAAAGCGCCTTTGTCTCATCAGCTCGGGCAGACTCTTTTCAAAACTGGAATTTTTGAACTAATATCTTTCAGTGTTTTTGTGAAAAGATCCCATCAACAGGTTGGATCGGGAAAAGAAAATGAATATAGGCTTTCAACGAAATCGAAGAAAATGGTCGCTTCTGTACAGCATTCTGCAGCACACTTGACAACCAAGTTTAATGAATGTGCCAAGCAGGGAATATATTCTGTTTATTTATTAATCTCCTTAATTCATGCTTGTAAGCCACTGTACGTCTCGCTTATGTTGCTGGCATTGTCATAATTTTGTCCTCGAAAATCTTTTATATTAATACCATTGTAATTTAAAAAACCTAGTAAACTCATCAAGCTGTACGGCAGTATGGCCCTCCATATCCAAGAATCTTACAAACCTCTCGAATGGTCCAGATTACGGGGTATAGTGCTTGATAAGAGTCAGTTGGACTAGTTAAGATATGTCTGGAGTAGAAGCCAATGATATTAAATAGTATTTGCACCTCGCAAATAATTTGATCTTGTATGCTTGATGCAATTAAATGGATAAATACCTCGCACGTTGTGTTTGACAAATATGACGTATGCAGTAATGCATTCTAAGAGTGTATTTAATTTCGGTCTCTATTTGACTCATAAGTTCATAGTCGACGCGCGTACCGTTCTTTCTGCGAACACCAAAATTATTGCTTGTGTATGCGAACTGCTTTCTTCATACTTTTCAACAAAATATGCACATTCTCCAAATCATATAATCCGTCTTTCGTAAACCTTATCGAACTGTTTGAATCAGCAACTAAGCATAACAAAAAGTTTCCCTTTAGTCTTCGAATAACACAACCAGTCTTTAACGTGAGCTTTTTTTCTTTGTCATACACATTTTCTTTAAAGACAAAAAAATGCTGTTCATATTCTGCACTTCGATACTTCCTTATGCAATCCAGTAATGTCTATTCAAATTTCTCTGTCATTCACCGATACCATTAGGCCTAAAACAGACGAAGCGACTACCAGCCGCACGGCGGTCGCCTCAATTCTTCACACAAAGCGACCTTTCGAGCAGCAGTCCAAGCGGCGGCCTCCTCCTCGAATAGGGTTACCAACATTTTTTCGGCTGATTATAGTGCTTTTTAGAATAAACTATAAAAATATAGTACACTCAAACATAAAATATTTCACGGAAAGAGTAAGAAAAGGACAAAAAGTTATGTTTTTTAGTTATTTATATTTATAAAAACTTCATTTTTTTCACTTCTTGCATCTTTTAACAATTTTTTGTCAACAGTAATAGTGTAATATTCTTTATTGCATTCAATTCTTAAATTAACGTAGATCAAAAGCTCATTTTTTTTTATTAATGAGACGATACTCGCTCTGCTTCTCTCTTCTCGCCATTTCAAATTCAGAATAGAAAATACCTTTTCTGTAAATGCCAAAGTGGCGGTAAAATAGAGGGCAGGACTGAAATAATCTTAAACAAATTTTAAAATATGCTGTTATTTTTGGCATGTAGTTCTGTCGGTAAACTCAGTACAATCTCTTACTTTTACCCATATTTCCGTTAATATTGTTATTTCAGAGTACAGTTCGTCCATTTTTTTTTTGTAAATTTAGGACTACTAATATTATTTCAGTCATCAAAATAATGAAATCTCATGTTTTAAATATAATTTTTGTTCTTTGCATAACCAATTACTCTCATAAAAAAATTATTAAGATATGACAGACATTTATCAGTGAAAAATAGAAAAATTATTTATATTATTGTGATTTTTTAACCAAAGAAACACACCCTTTCACGTCGTTCTAGCGTTGATTTTTAAGTTGACATAGTATTATACACATTTAAAACTGTTATTACTATCAAGTTGCTTAACTGTTTTGTGAATGTTAAATAAAAAATGGCTCGCGAAATACACAAGAAATTTAACTTTAATGTTCCCATCAGTTTCATTCATCGTTAAAATATTTTGAATATTTGTAGGACAATCTTCACCTAAACAAGTAAAACAATCGCTCAGTGACTTCCTATTCTGCTGAAATTGACGCACTTTCGTCATTGCTACCATTTTTCTATTAACAAATTTAATATCAAATAAAGAACAACCTCTAAATGAAAATAAAATAACAACAGAAAAGATACAAAGACAGCTATATGAGCAGTCATTTGTTTGACGTTGTCAATTTCGACATTAACCCTTAAATGCATGGTGTTGCATATCTGCAACATCGATTATAAAATTGTTTTCTGCGCCTTTATTGGGAGTTTTGTGAACTACTATGTGCTTAGTAGTTGCAGCAGAGTTTGTAGAAACTATCTTTGGTGTCAGTTATTTCCATGGAGGAAGGAATATATGGAGACGAAATAACGCTAAAACCGACACAGTTAGGTCTCGACAGCTCTCTCACAGTGGTTGTTAAGATGTGCGACGAGGAAAGTGACGGCCTCACTGCCGCGCCAGGTGGGTCGAGTGCCCCAGTGCACTTGGCTTTGCCAGCGGCAGTCGCGGCCAAGTTGACGACCAGGCTACGCAAACCGGACTTGGATATAGACACGGACGGATCTACACAGGCGACGACCAGGCATCTTCTACAGGAACTGCAAGTATCACGCCGATGACTACCGGGCCTGCCGATACAAGAGAAGACCCCCGCGCTTCGAAGAGGGGAACCTCGTCACTCTCAGGGTGGAAAATGAAAGTACCAAGAAGTAAACAGCACGTTGGTGGCACCAAGCTCAGCGTGCCTGTTCAGCAACTGTCTAACTCTACAGCTGGCAAAGAGAAGAAGTCAACAAAAAAGAAGGGGACTACCGTCTACCAGGTCACAACTTTCTCCTTTCAAACACCAAAGAAGATTGACCTCAAAATACCAAATGCCACTAAGCAAGTGACTACTACAACTATCACAAATAACAGGCGCAAGAGGCAGCAAGCCAGTCAACCCGACGACGAGGGCTTTGTAGCCCCACGACGCACTGCCAAACCACCCCCAGCACTGGATCCACAGCTGGTCATGGAAATCAGCAACCGTTTCCAACCACTGGAAGACACGGCCAAACCTACAACTAGGAGATCACCACACATTCCGCCTATAGTGGTGCACTTCACTGAAAGCTTTAAGAAACTACACGACTGGGTCACCAATACCGCTAAAAACCCCTTCACTGCAAAGACTGCAGGAGGAGACAAGATAAAGTTCTCATTTACCACTACTGACGACTATACAAACATAACCAACTTGCTTACCGCCAACAACACCCCATTCTTCACCTTCCCCACAGGGGCAGTGAAGCTGATGAGAGTTGTCTTCAGAGGATTACCCCGCTTCTTCCCAACCACTGACCTTAACGAGGAACTTCAGGATATGGGATTTGAGGTGCAAACTGTCGCGCAGCTCAAGAGACCTGGCACTAATGTAGCTATGCCGCTGTTTCTGGTAGTTGCGCCCAACACCCCAGAGAACAGGGCCTTATTCGACGTGGAATCTATTTCCCACCTCAAAGTCACAAGCGAAAAACTCAGAGCTTCTTCAGGGCCTCCGCAATGTTTCAGGTGCCAGTTATTCGGCCATGTTGCTAAACATTGCATAATGCAACCTGTTTGTGTCAAATGTGCAGGCTCACACGAATCCAATGACTGTAAGATACAAAAGACCCGAGATTCAGCCAAGTGCAGCAATTGTGGCAGTAACCACAAAGCCAGTTACAAAGGCTGCATCGCATTCAAGAGAGCTCGCGACCGCTACCGAGGGACCAACTCTTCCAAAACAAAACGAGAAGAAAATGAGCAACTAGTCTCAAACCAGTTAAGTGAGAACTCACAAACTTCAACTAACAACCAACTGCACCGGCAAGAGCCATACACGAAGGATTCCCGTAAGCCTGCCAGTAATCGCTAAGACGGTAAATCCTACGCAGCCGCTACAGGGGCAGGACAAAATACCTCCACAGATACTAGCATCAGCAAAACGACAGCCGCTACTGCAGAAACAGCCGACTCGAGAGCCTAAACTCCAACAACCGAAATCACAGTATTGGCACAACGTTCCGCAGCACCACAACGTCCCCGCCGGCGAAATCGCCCTACAGGAGCATCAGCTCCAATGCAGAACAACGGCTTGGACAGACTCTTTAATATGTTCGATAAGATCTTTAATATGCTATTAGTTCTCATTGAGAAAATGAACCGTCTGCCTCAGGATATCCAGGCAGCAGTAACGGCAGCATTTGCTACTACCACCAGCAATAACCCTCTCAACCATGGATAGGAGACTCCACATACGAGGCCTCTCTACCTGTGTTTGGAATGCAAACGGATTATATACTCAGTTACAAGAATTTAGAAGTTTCATAGCGGAATATAACATAGACGAATGTGTCGTGAGCGAGACGCACCTTAAACCTAGTCTGCGAGCCTCGGTAGCAAACTACCACTGTTACAGGAAGGTCCGACTCACCGCGTGTGACGGAGTCGCCATCTACGTGAGAAGGGGCATCCCTCGCCATGAACTACCACTCCCAGACCTCCAAACCATAGAAGCCGTCGCCATTGAGGTAAACACGACCAGCGGGGTACTCACTATTATCTCTGCTTACAGACCTCCTCGCGGACCGTTTCCCGTGGCAGAAGCTGAAACGCTAGCCTCCATAAGAGGTAAACTCCTCCTAGGAGGTGATTTAAACGCCAAACATACGGACTGGCATTGCAGAATCACAAATCAGAGGGAAAGGCCTTAAGAAGGTTAGCAAACAGGCATAACTTGTGTGTGTGTGGGCCACTGATGAGCTTACGATCGATCTATCCTCACAACGCTGGAAGGCCTGATATCTTAGACGTCCTTATCACCAAGAATATCAGGGGCTTCATAGCCGCCTCCACAGTTGATACCCTATCATCTGACCATCTACCAGTCATCTTCGAAGTTGGTGTAGGTAACAAGCAACCAGACAACAAACCTAATTATGACTTCAACACAACAGATTGGAGGAAATATCGAGACATGTTAACCCGCGCGTTAGAAGACTCTCCTGTGGAAGGGAACCCCAACGCAGCTTTAGAGACCTTCGAAAATGCTGTCTTGAACGCCTCCACGTCTCAGAAGACTCGCTCCGCACTCTCGCCGCAGCTTCCACCCCATCTTCTAGCGGCGATTAGACATAAAAAAAGGGTAGCCAGAGTGTGGAGGCTCATCAGGAATCCTGTCACCAGAAAACTGTTAAACCGTCTCCAAAAAGAACTAAAGGTGTCACTAGAAGAGTACCGCAACCGAGAATGGGACGCCCGTCTCTCAATGCTGAGACCAGACGACGGCTCACTTTGTTCACAGACCCGCCAGTTCACGAAGAAAAGGAGCCGGTTTCCTCCTTTTCAGGGCAAGCACGGGCAGGTCTATCGTCCGGTAGACAAAGCCAACGTCTTGGCGGACGCATTTGAAAACAACTTCCAGCCAGTTCTTCATTACGACGCCGATCTGGAAGCAGTCAACAGACGCCTCAGTGTTTTTCTCAACGCTGAGGACGATGACGACCTTGACATAGAGCTTATCACCTCACAAGAGGTTCGCAGCAACCTCGCCCACCTTCACTCCAAGAAGGCCCCAGAACAAGACAAGATCGGAAATATCTGTCTGCGTAACCTGCCACCTGTAGCAGTAGACTATCTCGCCGTCCTATTTAACACAATCCTACAAACGCAGACTTATCCGGACCGATGGAAACATGCTGAAGTAGTGGCCATCCACAAGAGTGGAAATAACCCCTCGATGCCGCAGAACTACCGTCCTATCAGCCTGCTCCCATCAATCAGCAAAGTGTTTGAGCGACTACTGCTTAGACGCCTGAACAATCACATTGCACAGCAAGGAATCCTTCCAAACCATCAACTGGGATCTCGCCGTGGACACTCCACCACCCAGCAACTGTTAAGGGTGGTTGAGACTGCCACTCGTGCCTTCAATCTTAAGGAGTACTGCGGTCTAGTACTATTGGACATTTCCCGGGCCTTCGACTCGGTTTGGCATGTCGGACTTCTACTGAGGCTATATGAGCTGGGGTTCTCAGGCAAGCTCGTTAAGCTGATTAAATCGTACTTGGAAGACCGCACTTTCTGAGTACGTGTCGGAAACGTCACCTCTACACAGAGAAGAATATATGCCGGAGTACCTCAGGGTTCGGTTCTCGGGCCGCAGCTATACTCCTTATACACGGCTAATGTGCCGACTCACGACAGGGTCCACACCGCCACCTACGCTGACGACACTGCCTACTACACGTCCAGCCGCAGCGAAGCAATTGTCACCCGACGCCTGCAGGAAACGTTACAGAAAACAGAAGACTGGGCGAGGCGCTGACGTATACAGATCAACCCCACCAAAACACAGGCTATCTTACTAACCAAAAAAACCGGGCCACACCTGAGACGGCTGCCGGATATACAGATTAAAGTAAACAACCAACTGGTGCCCTGGTCCAAAACAGTGCGTTACCAAGGAGTCACACTGGACTCGAGACTGACATAGAGACCGCACATCGAAGACCTCCGAAAACATGCCAGTGCGAGACTCCAGGCCCTGTTCCCCATACTAAATAGGGACAGTAAAGTAGCTGCCTCAACAGGTGTGCGGATATACTGCACCCTAGTCAGGCCAATTCTCGAATATGCCTGCCCGGTGTGGGGATACGCCGCCCTGACGAATCTACACCATCTGCAGACTGTTCAAAACCGTGCTCTGAGAAGAGCGCTGCACGTCGATGGCAGATTCCCAACTATAGCCATCCACGACGCCACCAGACTCCCGACACTTCAGGAAAGATTCCGGGCTCTAGCAAAAAAAAAAATTACAAATCGGCCCTGCAATCCCCAAACCCGTTAATCAACGTATTGAGTAGCTACCCAACCAGTTTGGGACCAAATGCTGGACCCCCTGAAACTTTTACAGTAAACAGGATCTTCTGATCCCCAGAAGCCTCTGCTAAAAACGCCAACGCCAGCAAGGATATGACCCATCACCCGACACTAGTAGGAAATGCCCACCAACAAACCCTCCAAGATACTCTGCCTAAAACAAGGCAGTAAATGGCGTGGGTGCTGCTAAATCCGTGAAACCTCATGAAAAAATTGCTCTCCTACTGCGCGGCAGACATCGTAGGAGTACCAAAACATTGGGCTGTTTGCACTGTCAGCTACTGAGAATATTTCATTTTCTAATATTCTAAAGTTTTCTATAATGGCAAGTTGTGCTGCATATGGTTGCACAAACAGACGAGATAGGAAAAAGCCTGGAATAGCGTTTCATGAGTAAGTCACATTGTAACTATCGTTCTTGAAGTATCTGACAGGTAACTGCAATATTAGGGCCATTCGCTATAAATTTATTGATTGCTCTCCATAGGATCATATCGTTCTCTAATTTTTGTTGGTGTAGAGTAGACAATTAGCATATGTTACTATTTTGCACCTGAAAAGCTAGCCTTATTGTAGACAAGTGTTGAAAATTTAATTTAAGCAGGTCATGTTTACATCGGGACACAGTGAATATGGTATTCTGCATTCTTTACTCACGTTTAAGTTTACACTGAAAGTGCACGATGAAATTAATTGTGATAATTTGTGCTGTGCGAACTACTAAACATGATGAAATAAACTTTGTTGTCCGAAATGTAGTTCGCGATGAATTTCTAGTGTTTAGATGTGTCTACGTAGTTTGATTTTGTAGCGGCAATATTAATGGAAATGTTGGCAGGTTGAAATGCGGTGTGTACCAGAAGAGAACAAACTATTTATTTATTGTTAGCTGTTAGCTTCTGATTATGAATGCACTGACTTTTCTAGCAAAATTATATAGGCCACTAACAGTACAATATCTTCTAAGTAAGATCAGAAACTATAAGGTTTTTTGAAGTGTTAATTTTTTTTAAACTTCTAAACATTGACTTATGCTATTCTTAAAATTTCAGATATGACTTGTTTCTGTTTGTAAATATGTCTACAACTATATTTCTAGATTTTGAAATCTTTCTTATCAGTTACTGAAATAGAATGTGAAAATATAACCTACATCAACTAAAATTTAAGGACTGTAGAAATAAACAGTTTGTTATTCAAGTTAAAAAGAATTACCTGCTCAGTAAGTTACATCCGAATTCATCATCAAATATGGATATGGCAAAAGTTTTCTTCTGGTCCAGGCCACATTTCAACCTAACCATGTCAATTTTAAGGTACAATATCTCGAACTAAGCGAGATATCAAAAAAAAAAAAAAAAAAAAAATATTCTTTACTTTCAGTTTCTCTTATCGAGGTTACATAAGAATTCGTCATCAAATTGCGGAGTCACGGTTATCGTTGAATCCCCTCATAACCTAACAACCTCACTTTTGAGACAGTATACCTATCTTGCGAACTAAGCGAGATATCGAAAATTTTTATTCTTTATTTAGACTTGTATCGTCATGTTACAAAAGAATCTATCTCCTAATTTGACTTTGGGGACATGTTTCTTCTGAATTTCAACCAGAAACTCCACTCTTTTGAGACAGTATATCTCGAGAACTAAGCACAATATCAAAAAAATTTATTCTTCATTTTTGATGTGTCTCGTCGAGTTACATAATAATCCATCATCAAATTGCGGTGCCACGGCTGTCTTATGATTTCCTTGAGGTTTTTGTGGCTATTTCCCGTGTTTCTCCTGCCAAGCAATATGGCGGCCTCCCCTCCCCACTTCTGTCCACCCGGTTTCACTCCAGTATGTGGTGAAGGCCCCTTGCGTCGTCTCCATATATTCCTTCCTCCATGGTTATGTCAAGGGGGGTTGTATTGTCTGTGTCGAGGTAATCCTTCCTCCATGTGTCGAGGTTGGCTGCAGTGTGATATTCTGCTAACATCTTTGCTTGTGTTTGGACAAAATGGTGGTGTAAAAATTTTGCATAGTTTGATGTTGTGTTTTCCATATAAAGAGCCAGTTTTGGAAGGAGAAAAAAAATCTTACCAACTAAGACAGGTATGCAGAACCATAATAATCACAAAAAATCACATATACTATCCAGCTTTGAATATTATATAACAATTTATGTATGTTGCATATGTGTAACATTGCATGAATACTTACAAACTGTGTCATTGTGGCCATTTTGCATTCTCATTACTTTTGCATGACTATTTACATTCATTGGACTTTTAGGACTGTTTAACATTATTTTATAGGGTATTATTGTTACTAAGGTAGCTGATTGTTGGTCCTTACTTTTATATAATGCCTTGATTGTTCAATCACAGCCGTATGTTGAAGAATGATATTTCTGCAGAAGAACTCAGACAGCTACTAGATTTACCTTCTGGCAGTGATGATGATAACTGAAGTGGCTTTAGTAGTTGTGGTGATGACAATCCTACACTAAATCCGAAAGAACTATTTGATTATATCAGTTCCGATAATGATTCCTCAAGTGAAGAAAGAACAGAAAGTGTTGACTTATCCCATTCATCACCAAGTACTTCACAAAGGGTGGACAACAAATATGTTTCTCACGTTATTGCACCACTAAATGATCATAATTATGACAAATCCATTGATTTTTCACAAAAGCAATCTCAGATGAACGGTACACCTAAAAGCATAAAAACAACTACAAACCGCATCCACTGTACATGGAAGAAAAAGAATCTTTCATTGACTGAGGAACAAAAGAAATTTAGGGGAAACTTAGATTATTCTGAAGAAATGAAAGGTCTGGAGACACCATATCAGTTTTTCAAGTATTTTTTCCATACGAACTATTCGAAAAAATAAAAGATGGATGTATGCTTTATATTTCACAGAAAGATCCAACAAAAGTCTTCCAAATAACGTCTGATGTGGAAAAAGTTTGTTGGAATCTGCTTATTGACGTCTGTCAGCAACAGCAGCAATGTTAGAGATTTTTGGAATGATATAATTGGAAATGATTTGGTGAAGAAAACTATGTCTTTGAATACATTTGAAAAAATTCGTTCAAATCTACATTTTAAAGACAATAGTAAACAAATTCCTAAAGGAGAGCCAGGCTATGATAAACTGTATAAAATCAGGCCATTAATTGAATACCTTCAAAAAAGCTTTTCTTCAGTTCGAATGAATGAGAGTTTGTCACTTGACGAACAAATGTGTGCAACAAAAGCGAGACACCGTCTAAGACAGTATATTCAAAACAAACCTCACAAATGGGATTACTAGTTGTTTGTTGTTTGTTCAACCACAGGATTTGCCTACAGGTTTGAGATCTACAGTGGACAAGAGAATGATCCTACTGTTAGATTAACAACATAACCGGATTTGGGAGCAAGCTCAAATGTTGTTGTCAGGCTTGCGAGATACATTCCGAAACATGTCAATCATAAAATTTATTTTGATAACTATTACACATCAGTACGTCTTATGGTGTACTTGCACAAACAAACACTTGGGAGGAGTAGATCTGATGGACAGTCATCTGGGACGTCATTCGACTAGAGTAAAATCCTAGAAGTGGTATTTCAACTGTTTTATCACTTGCTTGACCTTGCAATTATAAATGCCTGGATCCTTTATAAGGAAGTGTTACTAATGAAAAGATGATCTGAGAAACTGTTGAATCAGAAGCATTTCAGGCTTGAGGTTGTGCAATGTCTTTGTAGGCTAGGAAGATCTGGATCAAAGTGAGGTAGACCAAACAATGACATCCTGAACCAACCTGAGGGAAGAAAGAAGTGTTCCAGACCTATTATTACACCACAGGATGTCCGAAGTGACTCCACTGATCATTGGCCTATGTGGAATGCAAAAAGAAATCAATGCAAGTATCCAGGATGCACAGGATATACATTTGTTACCTGCAGTTAATGTAATGCATACATTTGTTTCAACAAGGATAAGAACTGCTTTACTAATTTCCACCAGTAGTAAGGGAAACTGAGTCATAACCGCAGTTGATCAAGAAAATTGATTATGATTCACTCAATATGTTACGGTATCCAAAAGTGTTAAATATATTTCATGTACAGCAGCACTGCAATACATCAAGACACAAGAATAACGTAATACGACATTCAACTCGACAAAGCAAACAGCAACTTTTCTTGGATACATCTACAGCTTCGTCGTCTTCCAAATTATCAATTTTTTCTAAAGAACTCTGTGAAATGATGGTATCAGCCAACATACCACTTAATAAAGTGAACAATGAGCATTTCAAATCGTTCTTGGAGAAATACACAACACAGACGATTCCAACCGAATCAACATTGAGGAAGAACTATTTACCGTCTTGTTATGAAAATGTATTGCAGGCAATCAGAACTAAGATAGGCACCAATAAGATCTGGGTATCAATGGATGAAAGTACTGATGCTTGTGGGAGATACGTTGTAAATGTTATCGTTGGAACCCTACTTTCTGACAGACCGGGTGATATATTTTTACTGGATTGTGAAGCTCTTGAATCAGTAAACCATTCAACAATTGCCGTCCGTTTCGACAACGCTATGAAACTGTTATGGAGCGGTGAAGTTAAGCGAGAACATGTCTTACTATTTGTGACCGACGCTGCGCCGTACATGGTAAAGGCTGGGAAATGTCTGAAGATGTTGTATCCTTCGATAGTGCATTTAACCTGTCTCGCTCATGGATTACATAGAGTTGCCGAGGAAGTAAGACTAAATTTCCCTGATGTTGATAGGTTAATATCAAATGTAAAAAAGATTTTTGTTAAAGCTCCAATGAGAGTGGCAAAAATTTAGAGAAGACGCACCTTCCATCCCTCTTCCAACACAACCAGTACTTACTCGTTGGGGCACATGGCTCGATGCAGTTAGCTATTACTGTGAATATTATGAAAACATACGGAAAATAGTTTCTAATTTTGACAGCAGTGAAGCTTCTTCCATAAAAATTGTCCAAGAACTGTTTTCCAGTAATTTGTTCAGAAATTTGGCGCACATAAAGTAAAGTTTTTCAGGCATCACAACTGCGATTTCGCGTCTTGAAGAAATTGGTCTAGAACTGAATGAAAGTTTGGCGGTCGTTAAAAGTGTGGAAACCGAAATAGGCCAAGCAGGGGGCAGTGTGGCTAGTTTGCTGAAAAACAAATTTGATAAAGTGTTGTGTGGGAATAAGGGATATAAAACAATTTGTAAAATTAGTGAAATTTTACATGGTGGTGAATCTGTTTTGACTGAAGACGACCCACAACTAAATAGCAGTGACCTGACTATGTTTAAGTACGCTCCCGTCACATCTTGCGATGTCAAACGAAGCTTCTCACACTACAAGACAGTTTTAAGTGACAACCGGAGAAAATTCCTCTTCGAGAACTTGAAGATGAATGTGGTGATATACTGCAATGCTGGCATCAAACAAGAATAAAAAATGGTATATACACTAATTCGCAACAAATGTATAGTAAATTTCCATTTTTAAAAGTAAAATTCTAGTAATCCATTCTTTTACAGGAACAAGAAAATAACTTTCAACAAAATTAATTTCCCAATCGTACAGTGAGTGAATAGAAGCAAATTATGCTGTCTACTTGAAAGCGACACAGCTACATAAAATAAATTATGTCCATTTGAGCATTTTTAAAGAATAAAAAATTTAATGTTTGGTCATATTTTGTATCTTTTAGGTCATATTTACCTATTTTTAAGGTCATATTTGCCTGCATATTTCGCGATTTTTTTGGTCCTAAAGATCCGAACCCTAGTAATCATGTTTTATAACTTATTTTACATATTGGAGAAAAGTGCACATCTTTGTTCAAAATGATGGTTAATCTGATGTTTATCTGTATAGCTTCAGGGATGGTGGAATAAATACGTCATTTGTATCCTTTCATGGATTTTATTAGCCTCCTTTAAAATGCAATTTGTGCAGAATTTAATGTATCAAGCTCTAGATATCCTGTACATTTTGTGTTTCTAATTGTAACTGTTATTACTAGTTTATTTTTAAACTGAATTAGTGGAAGTTAAAAAATGAGGAAAATTAGTATAGTAATATTTTAATTTTGCGACAAGAATATTATACTTGACTGCTGGTTTCACTTGCATCTTGTGAAAGGTCCTATTTAAAGTTAAATATTATTTTTTTTAAAAAATATTTAAGATCAACAATGCACCAACAAAGGCTACATAATTTAGATATAGTTTCAATTGAACATGATTCTTAGACAACTTAGATACAAGAAAATTGATTATTTTGCAAACATAAAGGCAAGAATAGTTCAATTTCTGTAGATAAAAATTTATATGGTTTTACACTTATGTAAAGAGATAAAAACAAAGATTTTCTTTATAAAGTATTTCTCTTTTTGTCACACCCTTATAAAAAAAAAACTAAACAGCTTTTCTGAACGCTTGGCTTAAGTAGTCGTAGCTAAACACGGGGCAGTATAATCGGTACTGAACATGGGCATTCAAACAGCTAGCGGTGGGCCTGATTGTCATAATGTATCAACAACGCTAAGCAACATTAAAACAAATTATTTTACTTGCTGCTTCTACTGCTTTCATTTGTTCTTTTTTCTTCCTCTTTAACCACCAATTATTACCCACCAGTGATTAAGTTTTAAATGCAGACAGTTTGTTACCCACGAAAATCAAATGGCTATTTTCAGAAACCTAAAGAGAGTTAAAGAATATTATGTAGTGGTTTAAAGGGTATTGTATTCTTGAGTAAAACCAATTAGAACGAGCCTCATCACTAACAATATCAGGGAGTCTAGGGAAGTAGAGGAACATTTTAGTAAAATGCCTATATCTAGGAAAATTTTATGATGAAAGTTATTTAACATAGAAGAATCTTGGAAATATTAGGTTTCAAACAGATGATCTCCTACAACAAAGAAATGTTGCTACTTCCAGCGTATAAAGCTGGGAAAAATTAGACAAAAATATTTGAAAGAGGAATATAAGAATAAATCCAATAGTGTAATCAAAATTGAACATAAGAAGATTTTGAACTAGAGGAATGATTCAGAGAATTATTAACAACTTTTTAGTTAAATGAAAATAAAATAGTACTAAAATTAATGGGAGAAAATAAGGAATATTAATATCATATTGGCTTTTAGAGGGAAGTAAGATTTGATGGAGAAAAATTATGTTCTAACTTTGAGATAACAGAATTTTAGAAGTAGATTTATAACAATGGAAGAATCTTCATTTGTTTGGTTGGAGATGAGAACAGTTATGAATAATAAATTAGGGGTAAAATTAACAACAATAATTGTATGGTTTTTACAAATGAAAAATAAGGGGAAGTAATTTATAAAGAAATAGTAATCAGTGAAGGCAGAAATGGTTCAAAAATATGAATGTTACATATATTTGCTAATAAAAGGGGGTTTCAGAAGTTTGAGGTGTATTAAAAGAAATTGACATTAATGAGGAGTATTAATATTAGTTTATTGTTCAAGGTGGAATTTGAGATTTATTTGGGTTTGATAACAATGAAAGCTATTGAAAACTTTGGTTAATTTTCATACAAAAATGAGGGCTTACGTCAGCAAAATAGTAAGACTTTTAAATTTTTTGAAACGATGTTTTGGTATAGTTTGAAGTATATAAGGGAAGGTTTTTGAAATTAGGTTTAATTTTGACACAGTCATGAGGAGGTCGCCAGGCCACACAACATGGAAAAAAATCAAGATTTCACGGAAGAACAATTTTGATATAACCAATATTTCATGGGCAGATTATGTAATGTCTGCGTCAGGTATGTATTGATGGTGACGGAAGTGAATTCATCAGACAGAGGCCAGGCTTTGTGGTAGTGTAATTTATAGCAGCAATGTTTGACTAGGGCAACTAATATGCAGGAAATGGTGTATGCTGGAACTTTGAAATCTCTTGTACAGTGACAGAATACCAGTAACTATCTTTTCATAACTTTTTCTGAACATTTGGGTGGTTTTAAATTAAATTAATACTGTACTATGAGTAAATGCCGTTTTCTTAGAAGTTAACAAGCAGTCTGTTTTAAATGGACCAAAGTAAAATTTATACAAAGTGCTGTTTAAATTCACCCGATACTAGACATTTTGACATAAAAACTTTCAGTCCTTGTAGTTAAACCTTGATCAATGTAAGACCGTCTTAGAGAGCAAAGAACAAAATTGTTGAACTGATCCTAAGAACAAAAACCCTGCAATAGTCCTAATAACACTTGCATGGTCAAAGCTCACATAAGAACTAACCACATAATCAAACAATCCATCCATTTTAATGCAATACAACCCATTGCTTACATTTACAGAATAAGTTGATTTCACGACATTCCCATCCAAACTTGCTGGTGAAAATTTTGTACACTCAGCATGATATTTGTTGGAAATAAAGTTTGTTTTATTACCTGAACAGTCATTAATTCTATAACTGGTATTTTATTACATTTTGTGAAATTAAGGTGTTGCCTTTCGACACTGGGCACCTGCGAGTCTCCTTTCATGAGAACAAGTTTCTTTTAATTTGGCTAAACAAAGGGAACTGTTGGTCCAATATCTTTCATTGACCTCCTACAATGCATAGTGTTTCCTTGTATTCAAGTCTCAAACGAAGATTAATCAAAAGGTGAACAATCTTGTGAATTGTGTTTCCGATTGAACCAGCCACCCTGATTTTGATAACCAATCAATAAATGATAGGTGATTTTCCAATGTTGTTCATGTTTATTCGACTATGACAACAGCAAATAAAACTAAATCACGAAAACACACATAATATTGTTTTTATTGTGAACGATATATTTCAACAGCCACAACCCTAAGTATATAAAAAACAAACAATGTATATGAAAACACTATTATAAATATCTTTATAAATAAAAACAACATATGCATAAAAATCATGCAATAAATGAATTCTTCTAATACATCAATGTGCGCAACCATCAGAATGACTTTATGCAATCTGATGGTTAATGTATCATACAAATTAAGTTGATTGAAGAAACATAACTTCCCATTTTTAATATTTAAAGCATATATTTAGTTTTTAAATGAAAAAGAAACTTTAAGATGAAGTACGCATTGCTACACTAGATACAGCTGCTGCCATTTGCTTTAAGGGCTTAATTTAAAAATATATTTTTGGTCTAGCAACGTATCATCAAGTCTCTAGATTCGATGGAATAAGGCCCATTGTCCATAAAAGACAAGAATCTGTCCTCACTGTAACTGTTGATTCTCCACTGTAATGATTGGAAGTACTAACAAGAACGCCAAATTCCAATGCTCGTGCATCTGGGGAACAAAAACCAAATATTAATGTCCTGTATACAATGTTACTAAAGGAATAATAAAATGAGTTGCAATGGAATAAATATAATATTTTTCATCTTTAATATAGATAAGGAAACTGGCACACCTACTTTTCCCATTCACAACATTATTTAAATAAGAAAAGAAAGGGAAATTAATCCACCACATAGGAAGGTGGACAGATGCGATGAGAGTGAACACTTATGCTCACAAACAACTACACAATATTTCGGTGTGAACAAGGCAGATGCCGAAATATTGTGTAGTTGTTTGTCAGCATAAGTGTTCCCTCCCATCGCATCCGTCCACTTTGGTATGTGGTGGGTTAATTTCCCTTTCTTTTCTTATTTATATCGCCTAGAAGCCGCTTCAATTTTCCTTAGTTACAACAGTATTTAAAGAATTTATGTAACAATCCAGTACATGTAACATTTTTTTTTCGAAACACTTAAATTAATGTGCATTCAGTAATCACATTTTGTTAATTAAGTATCCTTCATTTTTGTGAAGAATTCATAATTGCTTCATATGATACTTACATGCACTACAAAAAGTAGCTACTGCTGAAACTAAACTTTGTTAGGATAAATATAAAGGAAATTTATCAAAATGTTACTGTTTACATATCATATCCAGGAAGACTACTGTAGTGTAACATTTGTGAGAAATGGACACACTAACACATAAGCGAGTGTCATTTCATAAATTGATCTGTTTGTACCTGCCATTTAACAGGGACTCATAATATTCATCAGGTACATGGTTTGAATGGTTGGTGACAACATTGAAGAAAGCTAAGTCTGTATCAGATTTAAACATCCTCATCTTTTCATATATAAACACTTCAATTTATTATATCACCTCTGCCAAATGCACAACAATGTCTAGTCATTCTCACAAATGTTATACACTGCTTTGATATGTTTAGAAAGCTTTCATTCATGAAAATAATTAGTTCTATTACAAATTAAAATTCTTAACAGACACAGAGGCTGATAGGCTACTTGGCATTCCCCACTTCTCTCACTCAAATTCTATTCAAATTGATAAAAAACAGATTTTTTAAAATAATTATTACAACATTTTTATGCTATTCAAATGATCCCATTTTGTTTCCTTTATTAATATTTTCTTACCAATTAAATAATTTCAAAACATTTAATTTATTTCTGGATGTCAAGTGAATTACAAATACATCACATAGTTAATAATTAATGGCCTATTTGGAAATCCAGATCTCAAAAGAAAACTTTCTTGGTTTTACTTCCTCATATGTGACTAAATTTATGAAACCAAAACTTTATATTTAAATTAATCTAACTAACTCCTTCTTTATAGATAGGCCAATAGCCTGTTCTGACTTCAGTATTCCGATATTCTCATGATGGGTATATCAATATCCTTTCTTCCTGTATGATGGTTAAGGAAAAATGTCACACTATCCTTCATTAGAATGTGGATCATCCAATTTTCCCTTTCTTTTTCAATTATATTTATGCTAGCAGTTTAGCTTTGATCTTTGTTAAGATGATATGAACCTAATTTTTTTAATTAACTGTCATATAAAAGACAACTTCATTGGGTTTTTTTTTTATTTATTTTTTTAAAAAAGAATACACCGATAATTTTAAATTGATTGTACGATGCAAATTCTCTTGGTAATTTACCACTTTCATTTAACGTATATTTGCCTTTATTAATCATTACATCTGGAATTGGACCGTTTCCTACTAAAGCACTAAAATCACTAGCTACTATTAGTAAATTGCTTTTACTTATTTTATCTATCACTAGTTGAAGGAATTCATAAAATTGTTCATTCTTCTAGTTTTATTCTGGGGCATATGCAATCTTAGAATCATGTCGTGGTGTAACTTACTATTTTATTTTTGCCTTTTCTATCCACTTATATTGCCACTCCTGCTACAGCTCCTTCATCTCGTGGAACTGCACTGTAAATCATTGTATATTTATTGATTTCTTTCATTCCCTGCTCCTTTTTTGTCTCTTCAATTACAGCAACATTAATTCCCCCTTCTGAATAGCTCTCTGATATGTTCTTTTTCTCTATTTTATTCTATTTTCAAATTATCTTCAATTCTGAATCGTTTGTCTTTTGACCTTCATACAATCCGCCCACGTTACCTTCCTCTCCGAGGTTTAAGAATAATATATGTTTTCAATGGAAGGGTTACCAGTTCTTCGCACAACCCTCAACCTGGGAGGTCAAAGACTCTTCTGCTGTGGTTACCATACCTTAGCTAAGGAGACTCAGTTACAAGGTGTCAGTAATCTGCCTTCACCCACCTCCTTATCATTCTTCAATTACATTAATAAACTTATTTACTCCAATTAATGTTGAATTATGGTTTAAGTTTTCAGTTTTTTCCCCCCTTGAAAGCTTAAATTCCACTTGGCCAATAAATACAACAAGCAAATTCGTGGGGTATACATTCCATAAATATGCCACAAATATGGAATGGTAATTCGTATGGGATTATAAGGGATATGTTCCAAGGTTATAAAAAAAAAATCAATTTACTAAGAGATTTTAAGCAATATATTTTAATTACTATGGTCACACTTAGGCAATATTTTAAAGAATTTAGTATTTTTTTCTTGTTTTGCTATTTTTAAAAGGTTTTTCAATTTGGATTGATATTCAGCTGTGGCACTAACAATTTTTCTTTTAAAAAAAAAACTTTCTTCCATAGACGGATCAATTTTCATGAAGAAATCACAAAGCTCATTTGCCATCTGTAGACCTTCACTCAGCTTTTTTAATTTAAATGTCACCATTTCAGTGTTCGTTGAAGCCTCTTCTTCAATGGTTTGTGGTTAACATTTCCTCAAAGTCGATTTAAGTCAAATCTTCATCTTGCAATTCAAACAACTCTTAAATGTCAATTGATTCTATCTATTCAAAACCATCTCATCCTATTCTATTCACAACTTGAGTAATGTTTGCAGTTAACGTTTGAATTTGTGCAGTTTTTTCAATCATTTTCAACAGTGAGATCAGGCCACAGCTTTTTCCAGCATGATTTCAAAGTGTATGGCCTCAGTTCTGAAAACAATTCTTTTATTGTAAGAATGCATTTTGCTATGTCAACATTTTTTCAGCATTGCATAACATTCATATCGGGATTGTATTCCATGGTGTCAAGTATGACTTTGAAGGTTTGTCTAATGTAATAGAGCCTGAAGTCCTGGATTATTCCTTGGTCCATAGTTTCAGGTAATGTCGTGTTAGGAGACAAGAATATCACCTTTATATTTGGATGCATAGTTTCAAGCTAACGAGGGTGACCTTGTTCAAAACTAAAATGGCCTTAAAGTCTAAATTATTTTTCTTTAAATAAGTTTCAACTTCACTAACAAAACAATTCTGGTACCAGTAACAGAAAATATCACTTGTTAACATGCTTTCTTATTTGCACACCGAAACACCGGCAAGTTATCCTTGTTTAGATTTTACAAAGCACTGGGATTTAAGGATCTGTAAAGCATTTGTGGCTTAATAACACAATCACCTGATGCATTAGAACATAGCAGCAGTGTAGCTCCATCTTTTGCTGCCTTGAAACCAGAGGTTCAATTTTCACTTTTGGATATGAAAGTTTTGTTTGGCATTCTTTTCCAAAATAGGGCAGTTTTGTCTACATTAAACACTTGTTCAGGTTTGTACCCATCATCAACAATTATGTTTATAAATTCTTCTAGATATCTTTTTGCTGCAGTGCTGGTAGCAGATGCAACTTCTCCAACAATTCTGATGCTTTGCAACAATAGTCGTACCTTGAATTTATTGAACCAATCCTCCAATGCTTGAAATCCTCCACTTATACTTTCATCGCCAGATTCTTTAAAATGTGCGTAGCGATGCTGTGCCTTCTTACAGATCATTGGACCACTTAGGGGCACTCTCTTCTGGTTATGGTCTTCAATCCATAATAACACAGCTTCTACTTTTTCAATTGCTGGATAACGAACAATCTTTGTTAAGGCTGAAGTGATAAAATTCCGTATTTTCTCTTCGGATTTCTTGATGAATTGTACAGTTGATTCATTATTACTGAAAGAACGTGACATGGCGCAAACTCCTCGCCAAGCCGTAAACGGTCAAGTGTTTCTATTTTTACTGTAAGCGGCAACACAACTTTTTTCTATAAAGGAATTTTTTTTATTTTTATTTTTTGCTAGACATTATAAATTGCGAAGAAAGCAGAAGAGACATGTGTTATTCACTCAGAACTATTGTAACAACTGACTAGTTGAAGTAATAATAGATACAGAGCCGGTCGTGGTGGAGTGGCTTTGATTAAAGGTCATAGTGGAACATGTAACACAGCAGCAGTGACGGGTTTTGACAATGATCTTTAGGTTTAGTGGCAATAAGATTTGTTTTTTTAGTCGTTTCAGTTAGAGTGACTCTCAGCACAGGCCAGCAATATTCAAACGATACTGATACATTAGTAAAGGATACTGAATCCACTGAATGTACCGAATGGATCCGTGAATATAAAAAATGTCAAGTGTTGAATAAAGAAGGTTTTTACAATTATTTTATCTGTGAATACGGAAAGTTGTCAAAATTATTTTATCTGCAAATACTGAATCTGCGAATAAAGTGCTTTGACTGTAAATCAACATATGGATATAGACAGTAAAATAATGGGGTTATGGGTAACTCAACAACATGAAACTATGTCTCATTACCAAACTGGCCAACCTCAGGCCTGCAGACCACAAAAGTGACCTACTAGCGAATTTGAATTAGCCTACCAACAGCAGCAGTTTAGAATATGCTAGCTCGAAAACCTTTGCAAAGGTCTCATTGATGTTTTTTATTTTTTGATTATAATTAAAAAAAACCTGGAAATGTCTCATTGATGGTTTTTATTTTTTGATTTAATTTAAAACGTGTGTTACATTTATATCTTTGTTATATTTAAATATCTATCTTAACTATATGCAAATATTATGTGGCTCGCAGTATCTTAGAATCGAAATTGTGGCCTGCAGGCTAACTTATTCTACAATTTCCATTCTATCTCCAAAATTGGTTGGGCAGCCTTACACTAGCGCAGTGGTCGGCAAACTGCAGCTCCCGAGCTGCCTGCGGTTCTTTGAGGATGTTAGTGGAGCTCTTTGATAATATTTTTTTATGCATCTTTACAGACAATAATAGTAGCAGTAAAGTCCAGGTAGGCTTCCAGACATCATTATAAGCAACTTCCATTATCAACCTTTATCGATAATAACAACGAATTAAATAAAATACCACAATAGTTTTAAGTCAACTGTTAAAGCGTTGTCGCTGACCCCTAGCTGTAAGATCGTGTTATATTAGTGATTGGGTATACCAAGATGACTGACACGTGGATTCTTTGGGGGTTTTCCTATGATGCCCTATAACTTGCGCAGAGTTTCTTCATATATCTTTTGCTCTTGGATTCTTGCTCTTCGGACCTATCCTCTTCTTCTCTTGTACTGCCAAATAAACATGAGCATCGAGGGCAACTTGTATCTAGGAGAGGAAGTGGACAACTATGAGTTACTTGAAATGAAACACTGTTTCTGGAAACCTCATTTAATCTGTACTGAATCGTAAATCATCTACAGTAGATGTTGTACAAGATAGGGAGGTATTCCGTAACCCATAACACTGATCCTAGGGATGAAATTTAGCCCTACAGTTCACAACTAACAGAGAATGGTAAGGTTAGTGCAGCGACTAACCGTTCCGAGGCCTAGATGTTAATTTGTTCCTCATCAGTGAAGAAGTGAGACTGATCAATGTATTCTGGCTTGATGGAAAAGTATTGGCTTGCGTGCTCAGCACTGCACGTGTAGCTTGCAACCTGAACTGTCGATCGGCAGAAACTCGAACAATAGGACGTGCTAACTCGGTGTCTGGCTGCAGTGAAACTTAGCAAACTTACACGATTTTGATACTAAAATATTGTACTAAATGACGTCCTGTCACAGCATGATCACGTCAGTTATTTTCTCTGTCTTGATTATTATAGTGTTGTCTGATTTAGTAATTCTTTGTAATTTTAAAATATTTGTATTTTATTTATTTATGCATTGTATTGTATTTATTCATTTGGTGTTTCATTTGATTTTTTTTTTATTATTTAATTCTAGTAATATATTTTTAACCTCGCTGCTAAGAAAAGAATACAAAAACTAGCAGATGAGATTTACGAATTCAATAGGGAATGAAGTGAGACTTTTGCGTTCATTGCGAACTCAAATGGTCTTCCCACTTATTTGTGAAGGGCACATTGCGAATAATAAGTCGAATGTAGAAAGATACTTTCAAATGAAACATTTCTCATTTACCACAACATATACCGTTGGTAACATGGGAAACAAAGCAGAGGAAAAATTTCTGAAAAGTTAAAAAAAAAAAAATCAATCTGCTAATACCGTTAACATTGCTCATAGTGAGCCAGGAAATTGCTAAGAAAGGAAAATCTAGTACTGGTAGCAAATACATTAAAAGTTGCTTTATAAATGTATCCAAAGAACTCTTTGCAGATTTTAAAAATACACCTGACACCTTAAATAAATTTGAAAATGCTAAAACAGTAACAGGTAGAATTGCTATGATGACCTCAAACATAATTAATGAACAAGTTGAAGATATTAAATCAGCCATACCAATTGCTGCAGACAAATCTTGCGATAAGCAAAGTACAACAGAATCTTGCCTTTTCGTGCAGTATCTTTCATCCTAAGGTCCCAACGAAGAACTTTTAGAACTACCGACACTTAAAGACCACACCCAAGGAGTGGATATTACAAATACTACCATTAGTTGTATGGGGAAAAAAATCACATCCCACCCACTAATATTGTTTCAATGACAAAAGATAGACCCAAGCATATGTTGAGTTCCGAAAAGAGATTTCTTTCCATCTTAAAAGCAAAAATTAATTGTGAGATGATTACTTTTCAATGCATAATCCAACAAGAAGCTCTTTGCGCTCATATGTTTCCCAAAGAAATTGTTCAAGTTATAAATTTAGTGATTAAGATCGTTTAACAAAATTTTACCACAACAGCTTCATTACCGTCAATTTAAAGAACGTCTTATTGAACAGCAAATGACTTTCAAGAGGCAATATGCTAAACTGATTTGTTTCTTGCTTAAAATAAATCGAACTATTCGTTGGTGATAAAGATGTATATTACTCAGAATTATAAGAACATTTTATAGTGGACATAGGGCACATTTGAATCACCTTAACATTAAATTGCATTTTTGCTTCTTGATGAAGTTATTTCTTTTGAAAGAAAAATGGTTCTTTTGGCTAGTGACAAAGAACGGAGAATTTTACGGTATTTTTCAAGTTTAATGCAATATCAAAACCAAACCAATGGTACACTTGATAAGGAATTTTTCAAAAGAAGAGATTTCAAGACTTTCCATGAGTAAAATGAAAGCTGGGATTGTTATAGATGCTCTCAAAGCAAAAGTAAACGAATGAAGATTTCATTTGTTCAGAATTGAAAAGGCATCTTTTGAAATGAAACCGCTAGACTTGGATAGTAAAAATTTATTAAAATCGAAATTATACTTCTTGTTACTGAAATTGATTATCTACAAGAAGAAAAATTCATTTTCTTTAAAAAAAACATGTAATTGCTATCAAAAATTAAAAGACACTAAGAGCTTGACAGGTTCATACAACGAGTTGAAGAATTTTGCATTTTATTTTTTTAGTATTTTTCGTTAGACATACATGTTTCAACAAACGTTGTCCCATAAGAACCTTATTTAAAATATATTGAGAAACCAAATAACCGATGAGAAGTTGCATTCATGTTTGTTATTAAAAACAAAAAGTTATGCACCTAATTCAAAATGTTCTAAAGAAATGCAAGCATATTTTTCTCATTAATTAAAATGCTTAATATCTACAAGCTAATTATTTATGTATACAATATTTACATAAATGTATATATGATGGTCTACTGATTATTCAATAAATCATACTTAATTTTTTTTATTGAAATGTAATTATGGCTCCTAAAAATTTTTCCCGACATTTTTAATGGTGAAATTGACTCTTTAACTTCTAAAGTTTGCCAACCACTGCTCCAGGGTGACAACTACAAATATTAAAATATCTATTAGAAGAACAGGACAAGTTATGAACTGTGTTTATTTTATTTATTTATCTTTTCTGGTCTGTTTGCTGATTGGTCTGATGAAATGCTTCAAAGTATAGTGCCATCGGTAGTTTACTGCACAAACTAAAATCGTTACATTGACCAAGATATGAAGACGGTAAATTCGCCGTCTTACATATCATTGGGAGAACAGGAGTCAAAATTAGTTTGGCCACCCTGACGGGGGTTTTCCGTGGTTTTCCCCAGTCACTCAAGGTGAATGCTGGGATGGTTCCCAACAAGGCCACAGCCGACCTTCCATCCTCCTTCCCTCCCCTTTAGATTTAAGTCCACGTGACTCTCCAACAACCCGCCTCCCATGCTTTCCCTGGGAGGAATGAAATGTGAAAAAAATAAATAAAAAATGTATCGTTACATCTGTCCAATGATAAATGTGTGAACTTCAAACTTCATTTCATACCATCTTGAGTTAGTTTGTATATAATGGAACATCTAGTTATTTTAAGCTTATGGGGTAACTTTGACCCAAAACTGACTTACTTAAATAAGAGATAAGTCCAGAAAAAATGGTCAACTCCTAAAGTATGTGTCATCAAGAGTTTACTGCAGAAACTGAAATGGTTACATCTATCCAATGATAAAGGTGGGAACTTCAAGCGTTTGACTGATGTTAGGGCCGAAGTTAGTTTTCATTTACCACACACATTAATTAAGTTATCTGACATGGGATCGAGAAATCTCTAGTCAAGGTCTGTCTCAGAAACGGTACTCCTATGTTCATGTGAGGAATGTTTCTTTCATGTGAAGTAATCTTAAATTCTCAGTAATCCAGAATCCATCTAAAACTCTAAAGTTGCCTTGCCAAATAATTTTAATTAAAATACAGCAGAGGCAAAATGCACAACTCAAAATTCTGTCACTTTGCAAATCGAATAAGCTTCTGAGGTCCCCAACCAAGAACTTCACAGCCATGTTTAATCACTTATGACCTTAGACCTGAATTATTTGACTGTTTTCAACTATAGTTCTTTTCTCTAAAAATGTTAACTGTGATCCACCATCTTGACACTTCTTGTGTAAGAAATAGATGGACATGCATACCATAACTGGTTACAACATTCCTTGAACCACAAATTGAGAATTATTTACTGAAAACTTCCACATAAAATATTAAAAGGTACAAGTTATCCTAGCTTATCAAAAACTCAGTTGTTTCATTTTCCAACAATCTCACACTATAAGCATTATCTTCATTTTTCCACTATCAACCCCATTTAATAGCATTTCCTCCCTCCAGAAACAGCTGTACGAGATACAGTAATACCCCTCTTCACGTGAGGGATACGTTCTGCAAAAAATCACGTTAAGTGAAATTCGCGTATATTGGGGTTTACAATTAAACATAGTCAAAAGTGAATTAAAAAAAAAAAAAAAAATAAAAAAATAAAAAAAAAAAATAAATAAATAAATAAATACAAATCATTTGAATCAATCACTTTAATTCTAAGAAAACTTTATGCAGTATTACATAATTATTTAACGGAATAATACATCTATTGTCTTTTGGGTAGGGTTTCTTTTACGATCTTAAAATAAGTTCATAACACCCAACGCTGTTTTTAATTGTTTGACACATGGTCATCACCAGTATCTATGCTCTGCAATATGTCCAAACCCGGATAAATTTTTGAAAGAGCATTTTGTATTCCGCTTGAAGATAAAATTCTCTCCTCTACTTGTTCTTCCTCATCGTTTATGGCATTATTCCGTAACTCGATCAGATCTTCATTGCCAAGAGGTTCGTCGAGAGTTGCTACAAGTTCTTCTACCGTCACATCTTCAAGTTCAGACGTCTCAATCATTGCAGCAATGTCTTCAAGCACTTGTCTGTACATTTGGACAATTCTTCTAGGTGCTTCCACTACATCTGGCCAAAGATAACGCCACACCCCGTTCATACAACTCTTTTAACTTTGTTCCAAGACTCGTCTATGTTGTGAATAGCCTTCATGATACAAATATAAATGCTTACGGGATTATCGCTGCGTTGTTATATTCTTAGTTCTTCTTTTCCCGACGTTTCGACCTAGTCTTCGGTCTTCTTCAGGGGTCTTCTGCCGAATCTGCTAAAGATTGTGCTCTTCTGGAGACTGGCATGGCTAATTGTTTATTTGTACTGTCGATTGTCTGACTGTCCAGAGATGTTGTTTACGATGTAATATCTGTGGGTCCAGAGTTAATTATTTATATAGCACACATTTCCAACTCTGGCTAAGACCATAACCACCATCTTTATTGAGGTTGTTTGGATGTACAAATAAACAACTAGCCACACCGGTCTCCAGAAGAGCACAATCTTTAGCAGATTCGGCACCAGATCCCTGAAGAAGACCGAAGACTAGGTTGAAACGTCGGGAAAAGAAGAATTAAGAATATAACAACGCAGCGATAATCCTGTAAGCATTTATATTTGTAATATGACGCCTGCGAAAACAACAAAATCATTTATAGCCTTCATGATGTTGTATGACTTCCACCACTCTCCCATACACCGTCTTCCTTCCATGTCAGTTTCATGAATTAGCTGGCTAAAAGTGCGGCGATGGTTTGAAATTTGCTATTGCTCCCTTGTCCACAGGTTGTAATATTGACATAGTGTTTGGTGGAAGGAACTTCACGTACACTTTTAAGTCTCTTGGTGTATCAAGTGAGGTTGGATATTCTGGGGCATTGTCTAAGACTATTATAACTTTACGTTCAACCCCATATCTGTCACAGCAGGATTTGACTGATGGGCAAAAACTACTAGAATACCAATCTTGAAAAACTTCCCATGTAACCCATGCCTTTCTGTTGGACCCTCCACACGACTGGTAGGCTTGTCTTGTCTTTACCTCGCATTGCACGGGGTGTTTGTGAATGGTAAACCAGTAAAGGTTTCAGTTTGAAATCACCTGTCCCGTTACCACCCAACAGAAGTGTTAGTCAATCTTTTGCAGCTTTGAAACCGCTTGCTTGACGTTCTTCTTTGCAAATGAATGTTCGAGATGGCATTTTTTTCCATTAAAGCCCGGTCAACATTGAAGATGAGACAAGCAGGAATTTTTTCTTGTGCTACGAAATATTGAAACTTGTCTGGAAACTCAGCTGCAGCTTGAGTGTCCGCACTGGTGGACTCACCTGTAATCTATCTGTATATTGTGAAGTTTGGACATTATTTTAACCGATGAAACCAGCCTCTGCTGGCAGCAAAAGTTGGAGTGGAACTCCCTTCACCTTATTCTGCCTTTAACATCTCATACAAAGATTTTGCTTTTGTGCATATGAGATCTTGACTCAGTGGTGTGGTGTTTTTATTTAAATCTTTGATCCACACTGCTAGCAACTTCTCCATTCTTTCTAGGATGGAGAGAAAGTTTTGTTGCACTTATAGGTGTTGAACTTTCGCTGTAAAGTTTAATTTTTTCCCGATTTTTAAAAATCGTTCTCATTGTCGATTCTGACAGACCAAAATCTCTGCCAACAATTGTTGCTTTGCCTCCATTTACCATTCTTCTTATCACCTTCATCTTCAATTCCAAAGTTACACTCTTTTTTTCTTCATAGGCAACATTTTTAACGTAGCGTTAAATTATGTATCTTCACCAAACATTAAAACATGACTGCCAACCGAGATAAACATATGGAACAAACGAAACAAAAGAGGGAATCGCCATAGAACAAAGTCGTTGGACGGGGAACCCCCAATACTTCAATTAGAATGGTCAGAGAAAGTGGGGATTCCCGTGACCAAAGATAAGCCAATAACTACATTATGTACATACATATTCTCAAGTAAGCAATTCACGTAATACAAGGCATTCTAAGGTGAAATTTGAAATTCGCGCTGAAGCAAAACCGCGCATAACGGGGTCGCGTAAAGGGGGGTATTACTGTAAACTTAATATTAAGTTAAAATGCTATCATTTATGTCCTAATGGTTACCTTTTCATTTGGTGTAAGAAACAAAGCATGAAATGTTTAAGATTTAAGAATTTTGCAAAATTCATAGTGCTATTACATAAGGAACAACATGTAAAGTAAACCCATCACTAACCACAGATGAAGATGGCAGGGTTGTGACAAGCACAAAAATACAAACACGTTAAAATATTTTGGTTTAAACATTAATCATGTATAGATTTGAGACAATTAGCAAAAGTGATCAGATGTGTAGCACTGAGGCTCATCACACGAATCTGTGTTGCGACTTGCTTCAGAGATAAAAAATGAAGATGTAGATTTCAGGAAAAAAAAGCATTTGGGTTTTATGGGAAGTAGAAAACCATTTATGCATCTTGTTTTATTTGTAGATGTTAGAATTAAGAGTACCCCCTTTTTTACTTATGGCTTTACACCTCGTTGACGTCGATGTCATTAGAGGTGGGAATGGAGTGGAGGCAAGGAACGGGAAGGAATTCAGACATGGTCTTTCGAAAGAAGCATCCCGGCATTCGCCTGGATTGATTTGAGGAAACCACGGAAAACCCAAAGCTGAATGCCCAGGCAGGGATTTGAACCGGCGTCATCCTGAATGCGAGGCCAGAACGTTAACCGTTCACCCACCACGCTCGGTAAAATTAAGAGCCATTTATCAGTTTCTATTATAATCAGTAATTCTGCTCTGTAATAAAACCACACAAGTTCTTTTAAATCAAACTTTCAAGGCTCAATATACTCACCAAGATTCCATTTTAGACCAGTGGTAGTCACAGAGTTTGCTCGAGCACCAATAGGAATTAAACCACACCAAACTTTGTCTGTAATTAATTCATGTGGAATGATGATTTCATGAAAGCCAGGAACTAATAACCATGAGAGAGAATCGTCAGATAAGATATAGACTGGTATTTCTTTATGCTTGTGTGCTATCAGGAAAAGAGTGTTAATGTTTCCAAGTGTTTGGTCCAGTCGTCCTGAATTTTGAGCAACAGCAACCAACCCATCAATCTGTGAAGAAAACATGAATTATAAGTAAATGAAGGAATTTTTTAATTAGAAGCTACATGAAATAAACCATGTATGTTTAAAGGGATAAGCAGAATCATCGTAGAACACAAACTGATTACTAATAAACTCAATTCTAGCCATTTTATCAAAATTAGTTAACGAAAATAATGCACAATAACCTGCAAAAATGCTACCCTCTCCCAAACCCCACCACGTGTAATTAAGTTGCGGTAAACTTTCATTTGACTGTTATGTTTGCAAAACTTGTTGGAAGTTAAGTAATTATCAAATTTATTGGAAAAACTAAGTGAATGTTGAAATATTTTATCAGGAAACAAAACCTAAATAGCCTGCCAACTCAGGTGTAAGTAGCTACTGGATAATCAGCATTAAGTTTATACTGAGCAACCATTTCTAGTTCTCTGTTAAGTTTTGTTTTGCTAATTGTTACAAAACTTAATGAAATGCTTACCTGCCACTCACAATTACAATATTGAATCAATTTTGTACATTAAAATAGTTAATTAATCTTATATCTTTAAGCGAGCAATTCTTGTATATATATATATATATATATATATATATATATATATATATTGAACATTAGGATAGGATAAAAAACCACCGCTTGCCAAAGAAAACTAATCCCCTTCTTTGGTAAGCGGTGGTTTTTTATCATATCCTATTGTTCAATATATCCGCTTTTAGCGCCTTTGTTTCCTATATATATATATATATATTTTGGAAATGGCTACAACGATTTAGATGAAATTTGATATTTAGATAACGTAAATAGTTGTCTTCCCTACAAAAAGGCGAGTTTACAAAATACGAACAATTTTTTCTCTCGGTAATGCCACCTCGTAGACAATTCAGGTACCAGAAAGCCTACAAACAGTTTCTCTTTGATCTCAAAGAATATTTAAACGAACAGTTCTTGTATACTGGCTGACCCATGGAAATATTAGCACTGCAAGTTTAATTGTAAAACATTTAAAAAGGAAGATAATTAAAAATTTATTATTGGTTTTGTCAGAGGTGATACTTTACAGAAACTTCTTTGAAAATAATATTACCGGTACCAGTTATAAAGTAATCATCGTTTACTTTTTGACCGTAAAAAGTGGTTGTTAGATTGTCATTAAATACTACTACCTTAATTATAAAGCATTTAAAAAGTACCTGGGTGACCGATCTTCGCTCGGCATCTTTTGATTTCTATTCAATATACAAGATTTCGAGTAAAGTTTGATAGTGAAGTGCATAATTAAATGTTAACTTATCTACAAATTCCTAAAAAAAAAGTTGTGTACGAGTGCACATACGAAAAAAACGGGTTCCGATAAATAGAATCTTGCCTTTTGAAGCATCTGACCTTGTGCTTTTTCAATGTTTTATTTTTTTCCTAGTGGTTGTTGTTAGGTTGAAATATGTCCTGGACCAGAAGAAACGTCACCAAAAGCACAAGGAACTATACCTATAACTGATTTTTGACATGCTATATCTCGAAAACCAAGCGAGATATCAAGAACATTTCTTCTTTATTTTCGATATGTTTCGTCGAGTTCTATAAGAATTCATCATCAGATTGTGACGTCACCGTAATGATAGAAGTGCCATAATTTGCTTAGACAAGAACATCATCAGTGCTAAATTCATTCACTCTGATAAAACTATGCTCATAACTCGCAGTAACCTCACACCTTTTGATCAACCGTGCCTTTCAAAATGATAATAAAACAATTTCCATAAGAAGTAACCTTCGTTATAAACATTAACACGTCAGACGCTTCAAAAGGCAAGATTATATTTATCAGAACCTGTCTTTCTGTATGTGCACTCATACGCAGCTTTTTCAGGAATTTGTAGATGTAATAGTATTTAATTATGCACTTCATAATCATACTTTACTCGAAATCTTGTATATTGAACAGAAATCGAAAGATGCCGAGCAAAGATCGGTCACCCAGGTACTAGAACAATATAAGGAAAGTGCTTAAATTAAATGACTCAACACAGACATACACATACCTACAAATTCCATGACTGAGCAACTACTTAGAAAATCTTGTGTAAATTGGACCATTTTACTCGAGCTATGTTCACAATACATCTCATGTACAGAGATAGGAAGATGCCATGCTGAGCAACTTCTTGGGACCTTTAACCATGAAGGTCTGTTGAAATGGTAAAATCAATTTCAGTCTTTCAACCCCTCGACATCAATGTCATCAGAGTTGGACAGAAACTGTGAGCTGGAAATACATTTTTGAGATACAGTGAAAATTTGTGGTCATGAAACAAAGTCATGTGATACCTACACTAATTTTACATGCTGCCTTGGAAAGTTTAAACTACATGTTTTGTTGGACATCTACACCCTAACAGAATATGAAGTTCTGTGCCAAATTTAAGAACTGTCGCAACTGTGAGACCCAAGGTTTCAGCTTGAGTACCAAAGATCCAAAAATGCTTGACTGTAAATTATGCATTGCAGATACCCAACACTTTTAAACAAATCTGCCATTACGGTCAGAAGAAAACAGAAATCTAATAAGTATGGCAGAAGTTATGCAAAAGCGTCACAGTAGCTCATCACAATTTTTGCACAAAATGTTGCCAGAATTAGGAAATTAGTGCTAGAGAAGTGTAAGAAGGAATAGCTAAAAAGTGTCCTGTGTTATGAACAATGAAATCATTCTTAGAATCAATAGAAAAATCTGTTACAATGCCTAAAGTCAGCAGCAACTCAGAAGTGAGAAGATCAAAGTATAGAATGATGAAGATAATGAAAAGGAGAACATTTTTAGCCAATAGCAAAGCAAACAAAAGTATAGAGCTATAAAGCATCTTTTATCCTAGGAGAAAAGGCAAAATAGATTTTTTTTGTATCACAGCCTCAAACTTTGGTAATAGATTTCAGGTAATATAAAAACAAAAAACAATGGATGTAATACCATCATTTACCAAAGTTAAAGGCAGGAGAGCTCCAACGGAAAAAAGTGATGGTCACAACAACACAATATTACATGAAAACCAGTGATGGAAAAGGTTGATAATAAAATATATATATAGTGAGACAACAGGTGTGAACACATCAATAGATACCATATAGGTACTGCTGGTGTGTTCACATTTTTTTTTTTTTTTTTTTACTTATGGCTTTACGCCTCGTTGACGTTGAGGTCATTAGAGGCAGGATGAGATTGGGGACAAGGAATGGGTACGAATTCGGCCATGGCCTTTTTGAAGGAAGTATCCCCGTATTCGCCTGCAGTGATTTGGGGAAACCATGGAATACCGAAATCTGGATGCCTGGACGGAGATTCGAACCACCGTCCTCCCGAATGCAAGGTCAGAGCGCTAACCGCTCACCCACCACGCTTGGTGGTGTGTTCACATCCATCAACATGACATATTTTTTAATTATTTTTTTTTATTCTGTCACATGATTCAACATTCTCCTGAAAGAGAATAACTGTTCTGTGTAAGTGTAGTTGCCTTCAACTATGATAAGTGAAGAATTTACTGCTACCTTTTTTAAAATTTATAAGTACACATCTCTAAATATGACAACTATTCACATTTCAATTTGAAACATTATTAGGAATAACTGAAAAGAACAAATATTGGCCTATACATAAACATCATAATAACCTAGTTGTCATTAAACAGTAACTGTGATCTCAAAAACAATTTGTTTAAAATTTCTGGTAAACTTTTATGTGAAACTATATAAACTGACTTGAGAACAGTATTGGAAAGATGAGTGAATTCAAGATTGATTTGTAAAAAAGGATAAGAACTACAAATCAACTAATTTTATAAAGATAAATGAACTTGCAGTGATGGCTGCAACTGAGAAACAAATTAAAGATTTTAACCCTTTGACTGCTGATGGCGGATTGTCTACCTGGCGTGCTGAGGCCTGCAGCATAATTCCGCTACCTGTGCTAAGTGCTTATTCCTGGAGCCGCCAGCGGGGATGGAGCAGCCCGCGCTGCCCTACCCGCCCAGTGCTGAATATTTCTGGTGAAGCACTGTGACCTCTCATGGCTGATACAGTGTAAATGCTCTCTCTACATAGTTTCTCTGCAGATTAATTACTGCAGAATCAAACTGAATCATTAACACTATTTTTTGTCACTAATGAGTATATCTTGCTTGTAGTTTTTACTCGATTTTTGCAGCTTATGCCAAAAACATCGTGATTCATAAATTTACCTCAATAGTTTACTGTTCTTTCTTGAATACCTGTTTATAACAACTGCAAATTTCTATGGGTTTGTTAGTGTACTAACTCAAGAACGAATGAAATAACCCATAGCATAAATATTAGTGTACGTTGATTTTGTTGTTCAAAACATTGTATTACGTCGCCTATAGAAGAAAGAGACATGTAGTTCATCTTTCATATCGCAGTACAACATCGGAATTCAGTTGGAGCAAACGGCAATAACAATTTTACTTTACTTGGTTAAGGAAATGTAATTCATACACGAAGGCTACAGCTTACAAAACCATTTTTACTCCCATTTTTGAATTCTGTTCTTATATCTGGAATCCGTGTCAGATTGGGTCGATCGAAGACAGAGAGAAAATTCAAAGAAAAGTGGCTCGTTTTGTCACTTGTACGTTTAGTACTCGCGATAGCTTCACGAAAATTCTCAACCATCTACAGTGACATACGGCTCTATAAATCCTGTAGAGTGTTACTGTTGAAATTCAAAGATCGTAGATTCAAAGAAAATGCTATTTTACTTCCACATTTACATACCACGTTCTGACCATGACTGTAAAATTAGAGGTATTCAAACTCATACAGAGAGTTAAAGGTATCCGATTTTTCCTCATACAATTCACGAATGTAAGAAGACACCTGAAAAATGATAGTGGTACAAGCAGCCTCCGCCACACACCGAAATTTGGCTTGCCGAATATCTATGTAAATGTAGATTCCCAAAAAATCTCGATGTTGACTGAATATTCGATTATATGGAATTTTGTTTCTTTGATGAACTTTGTTCCACATAAGTACTCAACAGATTTTCCAAAATTTGAAAGCTGTGAAGTGTCTGTCTTTTGTTAGCATATCAAAATAGCTATGAAATAATACATTTCTTCATATCCAGTATCTTTCCACTTTGATATTCGAGAATGCACTGATTCTGGAGTATTCTCCTTGGTGCATAAATAAAACTGATTCATTTCGTCGGCTATATATGTCATCAGTTCTTGTGTAAAGAATAACATGAAAACTGACAGAATACTTGGCTCATTCCCTATTTGACACACATGTCCCGATAGCGTATCATCAAATGCGTGACTAACTGGCCGAAAATAATTTTCTTTCCAGTAAAATTTATAGCCAAGACGTAATTTCTTCATAGGCGTTTCACTCTCACTTTCTGATTCTTCAGATTCAGAACAACTAACATCTCTTGTTGAAGCATGAGACTGCATTGTCACCCCTGCTTACATGGATGGTTTAGGACTACAGTTTTCCGATTCTGTGGAAGAGCTATCACTTTCATCAAAATCAAGTGGTTCATCCTCACTGTCGCTCCTCGTAAGAATCTCAATGATTCTTTCCGTAGTGCACCCACTACGCCTTGCCATTTTCTTTATAAAAAACAGGACACAAAGAACACTGATGTAAATTCCGATGAATAGTGAAATGTAGAGCGAAGCCTAAGCTCCCAGCAGACAAACAGTCTGACGACGAGCTAGCAATCAGAACTGTGAAAGGCTATTGAGAAATGGGGCGGGAAGTCCGCTGTACAACTCAGGTAGCGGCGCATACATACTCGTCATCAGCACTCAAGTAGCGGCGCGTCTATAAGAGTCATCGGCACTACGGGGCCGGCAGACGGGTGCGACTTAGCTCATCAACAGCGCTCAGGGGAAAATCGGCGGCTGCGACTAAACTTGTCATTAGCACCCAGGGAGCAGCAGGCACCATGACGAATAAACTCGTCAACAGCAGTCAAAGGGTTAACATATCTTGCTAAAAAAATAATTTGGTGTAACTACACAAATAAATATGATGCATAAAAGTTATAAAGATAATTAAAACTGCCCCCTAGTATGAAAGTAGTGTTTTAAAATCACATTAAATAGTGAAAAATTTTGGCAAAAGAAAACAACAGATTTTTATAATAAGATTTAAGGTTAGTTCACATCCTGATTATTGCTAAGATTTACTGCAAAAAAAATAGGGTGAAAGCAATGATAATGTTTATTAAAGAACAATACCAGTAATTGCAAAGTGCCATTGGAAACTGGTAACTGAATTGGAGGCTGGGATTTCTCCAACAGAAAAAGTTGTATATTATAATCCACCAATCAGCTAAGTACAGACTGACAGTACAATGTACAGTAAAATTCCGGTTATCCGAGTTCCAATTATCCGAGCCGTTGGGTTAACCGAGGCAAATTTTTGAAATATGATAGGAAGCTATTATGAAGATATGGAATATTTTTCTAACTAGAGTGAGTACGATATCTCATGCTGAAGGTTTAAAAAGAATAGAAGCAGCACTTGATTATATTGAGCAACAGGAAGAAAGCACAGCAGCCGACAGAATGATGCTACAGTGTTAGTGCTATACTTCTGCTAAGAAGATAAAAAAATTTATGACACAGAAGACAATTAAAGATTTTTTTTGGCAAGGTATCATAATTAATATAAAGAACAACTTTATTGTTTCACAAACTAGTTTTATACTATAAATAAATTCAGTTTCAATACGTTTTTTGATTCATTGTAACTTCTTTCCTTGACCTCCGGTTATCCGAGTTTTTCGTAATCCGAGGTGGTCCCGGTCCTGTTTACCTCGGATAATCGTACTTCTACTGTACCTCCCATCATAATGATAACATCTGTACAAGACGTGATTTATGGAAAAACTGTGGAAAATGACCCAAGTGCATTGTGGATAGAATGTGTGGCAAAAACTATACAGAATTCCAACTTTTTAATTGTCAGCTGTGATTTATTCAGGAGGCTAGCAAAAACAAAAAAAAAGTTATCGTAAAATGTACAAATTGAGTATCCAACTCTTGAAATTTCCCTCACCATAAAGTAATTGAAGGTGTTATTGGCTCACGTCTAATGGGGAAATGCTTGCAATTGATCTTCAGAAATCTGTTGAACAAAATTAGTAAGGCATGAAATAACTCAAGACAGCACGTAATAATACACAGTCATCCTCTTTGTAATGATGTCACAGAATATGTAACGAGTGCCAACTTAAAAGTCATAACATCTATTTCTGAAAGCATCATCAGCACCATTACTCTAAAAGAAAAATATAAATAGTCTGGAAGAAGTAAGCATGCAGTAATAATTTTTATTGACAATAGTATCAATTGAAATTCCTTTAGACAGTGGATACAAGGTAGAACCAATCTCACTCACCTTAGACATAAGCAAGTAAGCCGTAACGGCCACAGACACGAACAAACTTTACAATATTTGGGTTTAAACCTTAATCATGTGTACAGGTGAGGTATGATCCAAATTATCATTATTTATTTTGTTATTGTGTATAGTCTTTCCAGTAATTTTCGATTGTCTACATTTCCCCCTAACTATTGCTACCCTCACTCTTCCCAACTTTTTCATATTTAGTAGTCATGCAATAAGTCTCAGTACGTACACAAATGATTCTTTTTTTTGTTTGTTTTTTTACTTATTGCTTTACACCTCGTCCATGGCTAAGGTCATTAGAGGCGAAATGGGGGATGGGACTGGGGACAAGGAACCGGAAGGAATTTGGCCATGGCTTTTTTTGAAGGAAGCATCCCGGCATTTGCTCGGAGTGATTTGGAGAAACCATGGAAAACCCAAATATGGATGCCCGGACAGGGATTCAAACCGCGCCGTCCCGAATGCGAGGCCAGAACGTTAACCATTCACCCACCACGCTCGGTCACATATGATTCTCTTGCCATACGTCTCACCTCTACACATGTTTACAGTTTATACTGAATACTATAAAGTATGTTGTAAGTCACATCCGTCTGTTTTTGCCTGTGGCAAATAATTTGTGTAATAATACAAAAGTGGGTAGAATTAATTATACCTCGCACAAATTTATCAATAGTTAAGATAATAAGAACAATTCAAATTAAATGTGACATACCATTCTATATTCATTAAAATAAAAATAAAAAAAAACTACATGAAATAAAACTAAAAATTTAAGCAGCACACGGTGTACCGACACACACATTTATCTTTACACAACATACACCTGCTGTAACACTGCTATAGAACCTGATGAAGACAGCAGAGTCAGCTGTCGAAACGTCGTGTTTTTACACCACCATCCGGCTGGACACCCGAAAAGATTTTGTCCTATCTTGTTTTTCGTTCAGGTTAGGGAACATCCATAAACCATGTAGCTCCCCCTCCCCACGTAGCCCGACATGCCTTCTGCTTCTATCCCCTCCCCTCCCCACGTAGCTTATTTCCCTTTTGATTCCAGAAGACATTTTGTACTGCTTTCTCTTGTCAGACTATTGTAAATTACATAAGGATATAATTAAATTAAGGAAATAAATATTCAAACGCTGTTGTGGGTTCTGTACCTAATTTAAACTGTGAAAAATAAAATGAATGGATGCTACATGGCCTGGCTCCGTAGCCTCCCCCCCCTTTCTCCCACATAGTGCAGCGTAACCTTCCAGCCAATCCCTCCCCTCCCCCCTTCCCAGCACGAGCCACGCAGCTTATGGACGCTCCCTCAGCAATCCATAAAACAAATAACATTTGCAATGGAAGCTAGACAAACAGCTCTAATGTGCCCTAAATTGATGTGATGATGCTGGGAAATTTTTCACATAAAATAGTTTTTCTTCTTCTTTTTTGCACAGCAAAAATCCGGAAGATCAAAACATTCCTAAAATTATACAAATTCAAAAACTGAAATTATAGTTTTGTGTTGAAAAGTGCACACACACATTGTCATATAATTAAGAACAGCCATATAAGAATAAAGACTTTTTTGATGTTACTTTTGAACACTGGGCTTCAGAGGACTTATTTTAAAAACTTATATAGCCAAGAAAAATTGTTATTTTATGCTAAATGGGACCAATAACAGCTAAGACATTAGTTAATCTGAAAATAATACTTAATTGGTGTGAACATTAGTAAGCAATGAACTAGCAGCAAGCAATCATCACGACAATGTTCCAATATTCAGACGAGATGATATGTTAATTGTGATCATAAAGTATAGCTAAACCTAACAAAATGTAACTGTATTTGTATTAGCCATAAATAACAGACATTGTTAATGATGAATAGTGTATTCCTAACAGTAGCAACATTCGTTCATAAGAATTACAGACATAATTTACATAATTTCAAAAGAGTTACTAATTAGCTTGATGAGTATTGTAGTTACTTGTATTTATTTAAATCATGTAGATAATCTCAAACTAATTTCAACAAGCTATAGAGACATTATGTATATGGAAGCAAACAGTAATCAACTTTGAAGGTGATAATTAATTTATTGATAGACAATTATCACAGAAAAAAATTAAAGTACACAATTTATTAAACATTATAAGATATTAAATAAAAACTTAGATCAAAGTTATATTCACAAAAATAAATTGAAGATTTTGTAGACAAATAAGCTGGATCTTTTTGTCCAAGTTTTAGGCAATCTTTCTGCATATTTTCCTTGTTTGGGAACAGTGGCGTAGCTAGGGGGAGGCGGTCCTCCCTAGGTGACACCAGCATTTCGAAAATATTAATTGCAATTTGTGTGATACAAAAAAAATTGTTTTTGATAGACTTCTTTTATCCTTTGTTGTCAAAACAAGTATACTTTTATTGTTTTGAATTTTTGTTTTTAAGTTGATCTAGCACTTTTTCAAATGCGATCCAGGGGGCTGTGCTCTTTCATTATAATAGAGTATAATTGGCAACACCGCACACTTAAACAAAGAAAGCATCTCTCTGTAGCTCCAACAATTGAAATCTTTGTGCTTGCTGTCGGTCACTGTTGGTTGGTTTATCAGAAGCGGCGGTGAATATAATATAAGTTTTCTTGTACGTATGTTGGAATAAGCGTAGGTTAGGTTTCCATTTCTGGTGTTCGCTCATCAAGTTTGCACAGACATTTACGCATGGCAGGAAATTCATTTTTTTTAAATTGTTTTGCTTATTTAGAATTACATCAGCTTTCAAGCTAAGATTCACAAGTGCCTTGAAGTATTTTCTAGTATTTTTTTAATTTAATATCTGACAGATTCGTATTGTATAAATTGAGTACATTTCACATTATCCAATTTACACTCTGCGTATCTACCTACTGTTGACAGTGCACCTATACTCGACATGAAATTGTATCGTGTTTGAATTAATGCAAATATATTGATTCAGAAAACTGTGCATTAAACTAACTATACCGTCAGCTTTCAAGTCAATCCAAACAGGTCCAAGTGTTCGTTGCTTTTATCGTCTGTCATTGGTAGTCAGTTTTTGTAGAGCATGTGAAACCGTAACATTAGTAAGCACTTTAACCCTAGGTTCATGTAAGTTTGCTATGCTTTATACTGATCGAGATATGCAAATATGATCGCGATGAAATAAATAAACGTAACTCTCTGTCGGTAGGCCATGGCCGAATTCCTTCCCGTTCCTTGTCCGCAGTCGTATCCCACCTCTAAAGGCACCTCTACACAATCGGGCATGATGGGTGACTATAAAAGCGCACGATTGTGTAGAGGGCATAATCCTCTGTGAGTGGCCATCATCGCCGATAATCATGAGCGATCGGTTAGTTTTCGGTACATCAAAGGACTGCATGCCGATGATGGTGCGCATGTCCACACAATCGCTCATCATTCAGTCGCACGCAGAAGCCCAAAATACGACTTATTTCGCAACCAATGGAGTTATTTTTTGCACTAGATATTCAAAGTCGCTTGATGAGATGCGATCGAAGTTATCAAATTCTGATGATGGTTCTGCCAAAAGTTCGGCTAGTTGTTTATTCATGGTTTGTCAGGGAGAAAAAGAAAACATGTATGGTCGTAGAAGTGAAAACGAATCACAGGCAAGAGTTGCCTAATACCTAGTACAATAATAGGAGGCTCTGCACCTTGTTCAGTTGCGGTGAATAGTCGACATCCACCATCTGCTCTTCCTCTATCTATTTTACATGATTTTTATTGTTTTTGATGCTCATTCCGATAATGATTATAATTATGTGCTAAGCAAATAGATTGCAGCAGCCTGTGTTATTTTTCTTTGTGTATCGTTTCTGCCTGGTACTTATTTAATGTTTTACAGTTATTTCTGAAAGATTATTAATCACTTTAGTTACACGGTCGCCTTTTCTTCTTTTTTAAATACGTTATAGAAATTATCTGATTAATGAATAATCACTTTAGTTACACGGTCGCCTTTTCTTATTTTTTTTTTAAATACGTTATAGAAATTATCTGATTAATGAAAGATTCGTAAGCCTTTATCTGTACTTATCATAACTTTAATTCAGTAAATTAATTATTTTACGATGTTCAACCAACACCAGCCGAAACTACACAGATAACATTTACAATGGACTTCCTTCTGAGGTTGCACGATTCGTAAATGGAATTTCCAATGATTGAGTTCAATATCATGTCTCTATAAAATTATGATTGTGTAACATACAGTAGCTTATTAATCCATAATCACCACAAGCCGCTATCGCTTTGACATCCATTTTCAACAGACAACAGTCAGTAAATGAAAATTCACAGACAGCAACCCATGATCGCGACGATGATGGCCACTTTTTTAATCCCCCATCATGGGTGATTGTGTAGAAGAGCCTTAATGACCTCAACGTCGACAAGGTGTAAAGCCATAAGTTAAAAAAAAAGACGACAGGTACCTAAATTCTTAGTGGTTCCTTAAATCGACAGAGATGTCGAACTACTGTTCCTCAGTAAAAAAAATATTTGAGCTTTAATCATAAACTGAACGTACATTCGAGCCGTTTACAACATTTTTATTTATACGGGAGAGCGACACTAGGAATCTAAAATTTACACGTGGAGGCGGTCTTCAGTACATACAATCTCATATTTAGGAGTCTGTAGCTATGTATATCTTAGGCGGGTAGTAAAATAATTCACTTGTTAAGTAATTCATGTAAAGACGGGAGATATCACAAAGGCCATGTTCTTATATTACTTGACCCTTTTTTTAAATTACCTTGTTTTTATATTTTATTTATTCTTCTATTTTTATGAAGGGACTTAATGTAGAGATGCTTCTCTGACTCTACAGTATTCCCCAGGGTCTCACGACTTGTAGGACCCGGTTTCTGGTTTCGTTGCGATGGGACCCCATCAGGCCTGGATTAAAACAGCGCGGGACCCCGCAGAAGGCGTGGGACCCGTAGCATTTGCTGGGGGTGACTCTCTCTGTAACTAATGCTTGGATCTGGTCTACAGTCACCCATCTGCCAGTAACAGCCACCCACACAATTTGGTGGCCTTCACGTGCTGATGTCCATCTGTATGGATCTGTGCCTGCTCTAGGAGTATCAGATCTTTCTTTCATCACTGTGTAACAAGTCTGTATACTGACATTACACTACAGCCAATCCTTCAGGAGATTTCACATTATGAAGCATCCTTTTAAAACATGTTAATTCTCACAGTTAGACATTTGGGTGTAGAGGGTTCACTCTTCACCTTGGCATATTTGGCCAACAAGAACTTGTGTACAACAAGGTGTCATGTTACACCTTACTGTTCACCGTCCACTTATACGCAGAAAAACAGCAATTTACATAATAAATAGCACCGTAGTTCTCATATTATTGCATATAAAACTTTCAATTTTTAATCATTTAATACTCTTCATGTGGGAATCAGTACCTGATTAACCATGTAGCAGGAGGTAGCAAATGCTACGGGCCTCGCGTCTCCTAGGGTAGCCGGCGACCTTTTTACTAAGCTTTACAATTTCCCCCCGGATGGCAAAAATCAAGGGCCTCTTCTTCACATTTGCTACGGGCCTCGCACTTTCTTAATCCGGCCCTGGTGGGAATACGGGAATACTTGGAGTCAAATTTCATTCATTTATTTTAATTAGCGCCAGTTTGTATATCAGTTGCTGCGTGTAAAGGTCGAGTTGCAGTTTGCCAATACTGATCTGTACTGTCACCGCAAGGACAGTCGGCCCAGTGATGGCTCGCCCCTTCACGTCCACATTTTTCCTCAGCTGGCCCGTGTTTCTACCCCGTCTTTAGTCACCTTTAACATTTTCAAGCGACTATTTCAGGGAATCAGTGTTGGGGATGACAGGTAGTTTTGTCACCCTTCTTTATTATACTGTACTTTATTTTGCACAGATTTGGTACGAAAGTACATTAAAATACTATATTATCTGACTCACTTTATCACCTAACTGGCTGATCTTTTATGTACAAAAATAGTATCCCAGCACAGTATTAACAAATCATCATCACACTGTACCAGAATGAAAGATTTCTGCATGTTTCAACGCAGTCACAATGAAATGTCAATCACTTCGCACTTGACGTGTTTGTTTTTTGTTTGAGGTTCTTTTCGATTCACTCAGATTTTTTTGTTAGTACAGAATGGGATTATAACATATTTTAATTTAAATACAGATTTTGTATGATAAAAATAATAATTTAATGTTACCTCAAAGTTCTAGTCACAGAGTTTCTTATTAGGAAACTCACAGTGCACCTATATTGTAGTCACCTAACTTGAAAAGGTGACCTACAGATTAACGTGAAATTGAACCACAGAGCATTCTAGAATCTTTGCATTAACAGATAAAAGCTTTGCAAGAGGTAAATGTCAATTTTAAGGCCAACAAAAATTACAGTTGAGGCCGGGATTTGAACCGGGTCCTTCAGTACCCAAATTGCATGCAGTAACCATTTTAGTCACCAGTCCGAATGTAGGTCTAATGAAAAATAAGTTTTCAAACATGATGAAATGAACATACCATCTATTTTTGCCATCCAAAAACACGGAGTTCCCTCGTTACAAATGCAGATCTTGGCTGCAATTTTTGTGGGTCTTAAAACTGATATTCAACTCTGGCAAAGCTTTGATTTTTTTTAATGCGAAGATGCTAGGACTCTTCCTACATTTTATGAACATCTGATGAACATGGAAAAGAAGTTGATGAAAAAAAGACATTTTTTAAAGGCAAATAACAACTTGAAAACAACATTTGGTCGTAAGGGAAGGAAATTTTCCAAACTCTCTCTATGCACTTCTCCACATCCAACAGGCCGACACTGGTCCTCGGTCAAAACATAAACCAATCCAATGACGGCCAGATGTCGGCAGTGTCAGACGACACGCCGAGTCATTTGGACAAACTTCGATTGAGTGGGCGCCAACAGTAAAAAAAACTTGTCCATGCAGTGACGGTATCGGGCAAGTGAGGCCCGATCTTCAGAGGAGTTAACATTAATCTAAAACCACTTTCGATCACCGGTGAGCAATACGAGGCTAATCTTGCCATATTGACTACTGAACATGAAGTAACTCAAATTGTTAATTTTGAAGATGTGATTTATGAGTTTAAGAGCTGTTAAAGCTATAAAGAGGAGAATGTGAAAGCAAATGTTTTTGGTTTATTTGTGTATCTTTCAAATGTTGTTAATATTACAATTTTATTAACTATTATTCTTGAGTAACAATAAATGTTTATTTAATTATGTTTTATTAATATCATATTTTAAACTTACAAGATAATATTTTACTTTGAATTTAAGTTTTCATGGGGTGACACCATCGATATCAGCCCCGGGTGTCACCCACGCTAGCTACGCCATTGTTTGGGAACATAAATAATGTTTTTGGTGTTTTAATTGATCTATTTACAACATCACTTGAAAACTCATTTCAGCAAGAAAATAAGTAAATGGCAGCTTTGTTTACAATGACACGACTTGAGATGTGACATCACAAGTAACGAATTGACAGCTGGGAGTGTTTTGGTGCCAATATTTAAAATTGGCATAAAAAATTGCAGAATTTTCTATCATTTGCATTTGCTTTTTTTGTTTTATGTTTAATTTTCTGGCTATAGTAGACACACAGCTACAATACTATTTCCCCAAAATCAGTCAAATACCCCATGTGTATAGTATATAAAATATTTTGATCAAATGATGGGATCAAAATGATGGCAAAAGGAGGGAAAGAAATTGCCAGAATTCTATAAAATGAATGACTTGATCACTGGGAAGATCTCTATAAGATGAAAGAAATGCATGAGTGTAGTGTAAATTGAGTAAGGTCATCTATGATTGATTATCTGACAAATGAGGAAAATGGTTATGGATATCAAGTTATACCATCTGAGGCCTTAGACAATCACATTGACTAGTAATAGCCAACTTGAGAAGAAAGACTCAAAGACAAAACACCCAGGAGAGAATCCCAGGCTTATATTAGGAAGAATGTGCCAGGAGTGGCAAATGAGCCCAATAAGGAAGAGTGGGGGAAGTTTAAATGGACACTTGTGGAGGTCACAGAATGTGACCAAAAATAAGGGAAACAACATGGTAGCATTTCACACGTAAGGGTATGGAACTAAACAAGAGCGGAGCTTTAAGAAAATGGTTCACGGCTAGAACCGAAGAAGCCAGGAATAAAGATTGTCAAAAATTAAAGAAAATGTAAGAGCTAGTAAGAATGATAATCTACATATAATTCAGAACTTGAATGAGATGAAGATGAGGAACAAATATTTCGAAGACCTATTGGAGAGATGGCGAAGTTGTAAAAGCTAACACCTATTATGGAAGACGACAATACAAGATAATGTAAAACTTCAAATGCAAAGTAGCCAAGGATACATTATGGAAACTGAAGCAAATGATGTGGACAAAGTATCAGTGGACATGACTAGAGCAGCAGGTGTTGTGGGAATACAATCCTGAGATTAATGAAGGAAGGAACAGAATAGGGTACTATTGTGTTAATATTCAAGAAAACAGTTAAAGGAAATTACAGAATTATTGGGGAATCACACTTTGGCAGCCTGTTAAAGATAAAAAAAAAATCAAAACTTGGAGGAGGATAAGGAGATTGGTGGAAAGTGAGCTACAAGAGAAGCAATATTACTTACTACCAGGAGACCAACAGTGGACTTAATGTTTCTGGATCATAGAGGAAAGACATAATTAATCATGGCTTTTTATTAGGCACTGTTAAAGGACATGACAACTTTCTCAGAAAGAAAGTTGGGAAGCATTGAAAGCACAAGGCATTAACAGAGGGCTGATTGAGAGAATTATGAAGGATGTGACAGTTGGGTGAAACTGGGTGTGGAAAGAAGCATGGTTTAGATTAAACTACGGTCTTCAGAAGACAAGTGCTCTCTCTCCATTTCTTTTCACTACTGTTGTGGACAAAATAATAAAGGAGGTGGTCTGGAAGACCCGAAAGGAAAGCATGAAAGCCAGGTGTTTTCAGATCATATGGGAAAGCTTCAAGGCAGGAGTATAAGAACAGCTGTTTCGTGGTAGTAAGCAGCAAAATGCAATGAACTCTTCACAGGTTTGCTGCCGGATAGCGTTTGTGAACGACAAGCTTTCAGCGACCAACTCCATCGCCATCTTCGGGTCTGATGTTAGCGCTGCGGCAACCAGAGCTGCAAACCTGTGAAGAGTTCATTGCATCGACACGCCAGGAAAGTCTTCGTTCGCACAAGCAGCAAAATCTTACAGAATTTAATTCTCTGTACAAAATAGTAAGTAGTAATTAAAACCCTGCAGAAGGATAGGGCTGAGAAGGACCACAATTGAAGAGGTGAGGACAGATACAGAGCACAGGCATGATGTAAAAGTGCAGATTTTACACGACTTACTTTGTGGCAATATTGGTTCAAAAACAAGAAGATGAAAGAAAAAGAGTATTATCTAAGGTTAAGTTTCAAGGGAGTGTGTTTGGAATATCTAGGCCATATAAATTGTGTAATGAGCATGTGAGAAAACCAGGTGCAAGGGAACTAAAATATCAAGTCTCTAGAGGTAAGAATGACTTACTACAGGGAACAGGTACAAACTGAAACTTGAAGGGAAGAGATCTCTATGAAGGCTACAGAACAAGCAGACTACTGGAAAAAAAGTGTGTAAGACAGAGGAGTAAAATGGACAGTAATGGAAGAGGAGGAATGATGGAAGGACTGAAGACACTGTAACCTCCTTGTTACTGTTTAAATTAATACATCACGTGAATATGCTTTTTAGCAATTCTTTTTAATCATATCTGAGGTTCAATTCAACAATAATTATTACAAATTCAAACATAAGTTTTATTTAACAATTTTTTTTCTTCTCCTTTCTCTTTAACAACCAAACAATCAAAGATACTAATACTAATTGAAAAACTAAGACATTTATATTATTCCAACGACATACAATGTATATATCGTCTGTGGAATACTCGTTACTGTAAATTTAAAAAATATATACACAAATCATTAATTATTTCTTAACATAATTATTCCAAGTATAATTTCTTAATTTATAAAAAAAATATGATGCATCAGAGAATGAAGATGTGTCACAATTTGCCCCCACATCGAGGCATAATTAACACATTGACTGCCACGTGAGCCAATGTTGGCTCACAGTTGCATGGGTTATGATGCCACGTGAGCCATATTTGGTTCACGTATACATTGTGCATGTGAGCCGCGTGAGCCATAACTGGCTCACATGCAGAGTTGTATTTAGAGGCCTCATGAGTCTCATGGGGCTCACAGATAATGCGTTTCAACTATGGGTTTAAAAGTGGTGGCTCCACTGAACACTCTGATGTTCTTAGCAATCAATATTTTTGCATTTGGTAGCCCTGGTGATTCCTAACTGCAACCGTCAGAGATCAACTTTCAACGACTCAGCTGTAGTACTGTTTTGTTTTGCTGATTGCTCGTGTATGCTATTTGAGGTTACGTTTGTGTGTTTGGTTAGTTTCCTAGTTTATTGTTATGGCCAAAAGAAGGCAAACTTTTGAAGAACTTGAACAGCTAGTGAATGAGGCTATGCAAGATAGCTTATCAAGTTATCAATTTTATATGTAGCTAATATAAGCAAATAAACTAAGAGTTTGAATCATTTCTTGAAAAACGATTTTTTTTTACCTATTGTGTTTTAAATGATGTGAGCCACATGTGGCTCACGTGGCGACAGATCATAATTGTGTTAAAATATAGTTGTTGGGCCACGTGAGCCATATATGGCTCACACCTGTTATCAATCCAGATCAGTCATAACTTGATATTTTATGAAGTAACTTAGTTCTACATGATCAAAAGAAGACATCTGATGCAAAAAATCAATTTGGCCTCACAAGTAATATTTGTGATTTCAATGTGGCATAGCAATACATAGTCCAAGTTTCATTATGGCAGTCAATGTGTTAATGCTGTCAACTACTTTTCTATTACTACAGCACAGCATTTATTTGCCAAGATGTACCAATATCACATCGTTCATTCTCATTTGTTTTGTAAGATGTAAATTACACATTATTTTACAATGTTCTTGCGCTGTAATAATGTTCAAACCATCAGCCAAATTATTCATACACAACACACCATTCAGTAACACAACATAAAATAATTAATAATCATAAATCTCTGTCTTTTGTCAGGTCGTTCATTACTAAAATTGTTTATCAGTTTATGCTGACCATTATACACTCTCACTTCATTGCTCATTTATATTTATACAATTTTAGGTCTACTACAATCCTTAAAAAAATAGTCAGATAGTCCCCCGCTCAAAATTGTCTCTAAAATTTGCTTTCCCCCAAACTTTATTAGATACATTTTTATAATTCTTATGATTTTATAAACTTGTTTAATTTTTTTACAGCACTCAATCATTTATTTTCGCTAACAAAGATACAAAGAATCCTGTTGCTGTCAAGTAGGAACATTAATATCAATGAAAACTCGACTGGAATAAAACTTAAAATATTTGCAATTCAAATGGACTATGCATTTAGATCCCTTACCAAAAAATAAATTTGTACGTAGTACGAGGTAGCGAGTTTACTCGCCCCTCAAAGTTAATGAAAATGCTTCTTTCTGCATTTCCGATCTACCCTTGCAAACTCATACTCAAAAACCAACTGTCTTTTTGGAAATAAAACGTCTTTGCCAACACTAAAGATGGTTAGAAGCTTATAAACAAATCCTACCATCACCCTGAAAAGACACAATTTCATTAATTCTTCTCTCCCATCCTTTAAAAATTTCATTTCAAGTCGATGCTGGCTATCCGGCTTTGTGCCTTGGACTGAAAATTCCTTGCCCTCTCCTACCTTGTTGCATTCAAGATACGTCGCGAAGTTGATATTATCTTCCTTTTCAGATACATTCATTTTACTATGGCTACCATTTATTATATCATCAAGTGTCCATCTTTAAGATACACTTGCATTATTCATTTCTTCTTCGAAACATCTTATATAAAATATTCTCATTTCATCTCCGTCATTTTCTTCATTTTTCTCTTCATATTCTACATTATCGCTGCTTGACATATCTTCTTCACTTACGTAAACATCAAACGGTAGCCCTGTACTACTCCTATCTAATTCTTCTTCTCTGAACATATCTTCTGTAAGACTGTTTTTCTCCGCCGTTTGAATTTTTTTAAACACGGCTTTCTTCTTTCTACAACTATCCTTCAACAGATCGATTTTAGAAAACTTTGATATTTCGATTTTAGAAAACTTTGATATTTCGTCGTCTTTCGAGTTGTTTAATTTAACTTCCACTTCTTGCTTCCAATCCTCCCGAATTTTACTTAGTTCATCCCTCATGACTTGCAATCCTTTTTCTATCTTCTTTTGACTCAAAGCGATCTTCTGAATAGCTTTTTCTTGATTAGCCTGGTTATGACATAATTTCTGTTTTCATTTCTTGATTATCTATTTTTATTTGCATTAAAAGGGACATTATTATTTGGGTATCGCCACTCCTTTCTCGAGTGTTTGATGTTTGACATAATTCTGGTGAGATCGTTCTACTTTCATAATTTTTTCTCCCCACATTAATACTACTTTCGTTACTTAACTCGCTATTCTGGTCATTATTGTTAATACTGCTATTTTCAAAATATTCATCAACCCCCTTTTGTTCGACATTAATATTGGGACTGCTAGTATTCTCAATCTGAACATGCCTACCATTGTTCGCATCCCCAATATTAAAACTAATAACACCCGTACTGTCTGTTTGCCAACCCGACATATTACTCGGATCTTCCAAATCACTTTGAATATTCATTCTAACTAAAGTGGTGCAGTTATTTGCCATATCTAAGGTTCTTTTTTTTTTTTTTTTTTACTTAACCGGCACCAAAAAAAATTATAATGGTGAATTAATCAGTCCGCCAACACACTACAATGACTGCTCTATCAAACTGCACAATAGACAGCAATGGTTAAAATCTGTTTGCAACGCTGTTAATATTTCCACTTAATTCAACAAGAGAGACCAAGAACACCAAATTCATTAACTAAACTCTTTGAGAATTCTGTATTGCATACCAAAAATGCACAACAGAACAAACCCACTCGGAAACAGCGCTGAAATTAAATCAGACATGCACATACATATACAACAAATCATAAATTTCATATAATTACTTGTAAACTAAATGTTCCCCCATTTTGTTTAATGCCTTTCTTTTACTTCTTTCAAATTACGAGTTTTCCACAGACTCCTAATTCTACATTAGACATTTTACTGTTATTCTTTTACAATAATTCTATTTTTTTTATTATTATTATTTTTTTTTTTACTATACTTCCATTACCATTTCACTTTAATTCAGTTTGAATCCACAAAACTCTCTGTTTCTTAATCAAAATTGAACTCAAATATACGTTCTGTTTATGTTTTTTTTTTTTTTTTTTTTTTTAATTTCAGTATAGCAAACCTAACTATCAATCGACTGTCCACTTTAACTGCCAATCCTTCTAGTAGTTACACGTTGACGCCCGGACCAAACCAAGGAACAAATTAGTACTTGCCTACTGCGTCGCTGTTCCGTAGTCACTTCTTTGCTACGTACCCGAGTTGTCGTATCAGAATTTCCGTTTACCTCTGTTTTCCGTTATTCCAGTAGTTGACATATGCAGTACTTCATACTGTTTCATAGACTTTTCTCAATGATAACTAATTGCATCATCACATCAGAAGATTCCAGTAACATTCTGGCAGCGGTAGCCAAATATGTAACCTGTTCGTTACTTTTAAATTAATACACCAGGTGTATATACCTTGTAGCAATTCTTTTTAATTATATTTAAGGTTCAATTCAATAATAATTATTACAAATTCACACATTAAGTTTTAATTAACAATCTTTTTTTTTCTCCTTTCTCTTTAACAACCAAACAATCAAAGATACTAATACTAATTGAAAAACTAAGACATTCATATTATTCCAACAACATACAATGTATATATCGTCTGTGGAAATACTCGTTACTATAAATTTAATAAATATATACACAAATCATTAATTATTTCTTAACATAATTATTCCAAGTATAATTTCTTAATTTATAAAAAAAATATGGTGCATCAGAGAATGACGATATGTCACAACACTAAAGAGGACTGTGTTCCTGGTAGACTCGACCATAGATTGTAATCTGTCCAAGATGATGAGTGCTGAAAATACTTGTTCCTAATATTTTTAAACAAATATAAGAATGTTAATATTAAAAAAAACTATGCTCTATAATGGTATAACACAGTAAAACACTTACAAATTCTGATAATATGGTTGGTCATTATTTGTCCAAAAACTTTCTCCCAAGAATGTTGATAAGTGTTTTGAAACTAAGTAACAAATTTAGATATTCCGTTACTTTTTGGTATATCAAAAGAAAATCATTTCTACAATAACTTAAGGTACTATGCAATATGAGAAAAGATTCTTACCCTCATATTATTCTCCTTTGCATGTTCTATTGCAAATATTACAGCTTTAGTAAAATCATTCCGATTCTGGTCTGGAGTTTTCACAACACAAACACCTTTCTGTTTATAGTATTCCAAGACATCGTGACAGACAGAATCCAAATCTCCAATTATAAAGTCAGGTAATTTACAGTTTTCTTTTTCAGCAAATTTAAACCATCGATTTGTGCCACCATCAACAGTAATACTCAAGGAAGCTGGAACAAAGTAAAAATAAGATAAACAATTTTTTTTAAAAAGAAATGCAGGAAAAAAACCAGTTATAATTAATTAGAAGACTGTTCCAAAGCTCATAAACTAATTAATCACTATTCTGAAGAATGCAGAGAATTTCTTGACACATCAGAAATATCTGAAAGCTTTCCTTCGATTCTAGCTTCACAAATGTAAATGATAGATGTAACAAGAATGTTTCCTTCAGTAAATTTCAAATTACTGTACTTTATTGGATTCAAACAATTTCAGGTTCAACTTTACAATTTAAAATCACATTCCAAAACCCAGGAGCAATAATTATTTTTATTAAATATTAATTTCTTGTGATTTCATACAAAAGACAGTAACATGGAAACACTAGATACCGTAAAATACAAATGAAAAGGAAATTGTATGAATATTCACAGTTTTTCAATTTAAATCAATATACAGTCAGGTATGTACCAGACTGGAGAATATGGGATGCTGATGGGAAAAGAAAGGCACAATGTAAACAGAAACTGTAGATTTTTAATGTTTCACTCATAAATCAGTAGAATTTCTGACTTGCACAACATAATTGGCAGATACACAAGAATAAATTAGTTCAATTGTTGCCCGTTATATAGATATAAATAATACCTAGCCTCTAATGCTACTAAGCCACACTACCACTTCTTCTCTTGAAATAGGCCTCATTGCAAAGAATGTAATATGCATCCACCCATCACAACCATGCCACCACCAAAACCTATATCATCCTAGGCCATGTTCCACCTCATATATCAGTTCACTTGTCTCCACTGACAAATTTATTATATAGGTAATGACCTACATGTTGACTAGCCATAAAGTGTCAATAACAACATCTTACATAGATCTCACTACATTCTTATGGCTTAATGCCTCATTGATGTCAAGATCAGCTGAGGTCTCACTAAAACCAAACATCCATCTGCATTATTAATCACAGACGTCAGTTTACTCCCAGAATCTAGACAATCCTATTGCAGCCCATGCCAGCTCCCACATCTCTCATGACATCAATAACTGTTTCACAGTCAGCAAAGTCATAAGAGTATTCCCAGAAACCACATCTTCATCTGAACTACAGAGAGAGCAGTTGGCTGCATTAACTAAAGGTGTAGAAACTAAGCTTCAAATATGAGGAAATGAAGTAAAATCACTCAAAATGTGGGTAAATACTAACTTGTTGTTACACAATAAATACATTTTAAAAGTTGTTGATATTTTTCCATGTGTTTTTAAGTTGTGTTGGATAACAACTGCTTTCCACATACAAACTGCAGGTACTTACATAGTAGAAAATCTTAACACTAACAATTTATCTGTTCATCTAGCTGACATATTTGATTTCATGCAAAGATTATCGCATGGTAGCCTACCTTAACTGATACAGAGCATTTAAGATAGTTTAACTTTTTGCTGCTAGCATGGTTGATGCTTATAGAACTCGACAAAATAAATTGAAAATAAAGAATAAATTTTTTTTTTTTTTGATATCTCGCTTGGTTCTCGAGATATTGTATTTCAAAATTGATGTAGTTTGGTTGAAAAACGGCCTGGACCAGAAGAAAAATTTCGCTATAGCCAAATCTGATGATGAATTCTTACGTAACTCGATGAGACAAATGGAAAATAAAGAATAAAGTTTTTTGATATCTCGCTTAGTTCTCGAGATATTGTATCTCAAAAGTGATGAGGTTAGGGTGAGATCCGGCCTGGACCAAAAAAATTTTTTTTTTTCACCAAAACCACCATATCTACATGGTGGAAATGCACTATAGGTGTTTTATTTTCTCCCTAGTGATTGTTGCTAGGTTGAAACACGGCCTGGACCAGAAGAAAAAACATCAAAAGCAGAAGGAACTAAACCTATGGCTGATTTGTAACACGCTATATCTCGAAAACCAAGCGAGATATCAAAAAATTTTATTATTTATTTTCGATTTATTTCGTCGAGTTCTGCAAGAATTCATCATCAGATTTTGGCGCCACGGTAATGATAGAACTGCCTTCCTGGGTAATAGCATGTATGCACCTATCGGCATTTCGAGTGACTATTTATACATATTTGAAACTTACTGTCTACACTTTTAGTCAAATATTTTTGCCTAAGGAAAGTGTGTAAAACCAATAGGACTATTTTTTGTAAGTTATGGCGTATCAATGTGTTACCAGTTCTTTGGTAGGGCCTATTTACCATTTCTCCCACCATTCAAAATGATTGAAACTAGAAACTACTTACATTAATGTCCCATGGATTCTTAAATATCACCCAACACACTAATGATTTCATATGAATGGAAATTTCTAAGAATTCCTACACTACAGACGGCAATTTGGTGTCATACATTTAAGAAAAATAATTCACCCTGCTGGCACCTTGTTTTACTCTGCTCAGTTATTGCATGCAAATTACTGACAAATTATCAAAGCACAGGTGGGTAGTGTGTAACACTTGAAACCAGCATTGAGGAAGATGTGGATTCGATAGTTCATCTGGTAGTCTTAATTGATTCTTCTCTGCATGGTTTCCTCAAATCATTACAGGTGAATGTTGAAATGGTTCCACGACCAAGTTCTTTCCCACTGCTTGACCTCAATCCTCTTTTGTCTGTAATAACCTCAACATGAATGTACTGACAAGCTGTAAGGCCCTAACCAAAACATTAACAAAGGTGAGTTTCAATTTCTTGTACAATAACTTTAAAAAAGTAAAAATTTCATACACTCATGAACAAATGTTACAAGCAGACATAACCAACAATGTTTAAAAAGAGATTTGATTGCTTGGTCACACTTTGAGCTGTGGGTGAATTAAATGTTGCCTGGGACAAAATAAGGTGAACACTTTTAACAGAAATTATAATATCATAATTTTGTTTATCCACATATTATATGAAGCAGCAAAATGTTGAGGGGCCTGTAATTCTTCATTGTTTGTCTAATAGTGCAGCCTTTGCGATATACATTTACTCTCTGCCATAACAGTGAATCTCCTCTGGATCAATCTGAGACTACAATCACTCACCCATAACACAGTGACTTTTCAGAGAGCATACAAGCTACATATCTCTAGTTTTAGGATTAAAACATACATGGATATATCATGCAACAGTTTACATTGAATTCACATTCCCCTAACAACAGTAGCTCTAGTTTTGAAAACAAGGGCAAGCATTTCAGTTTGTTTTGACAGGATGCTGAAACTAAAATTTGGCATTCAAAATTCTCATTCATTTCATAACCTTATTCCATGAAATCAGGCAAGAAAATAAACTGTTTTTCTAACCCAAAATATAGTTCAATTAAGTTTGTAAATTCCTTATGCTTTATACGAAATACTGCCTACCTTTATTCCAAAGAGACAGTGCACGATTACGAGGGACTTTAATTTGTTGATTCAGTATCAAAGTAACAAATTTAAAGCAAGAATTATTGACACATAATAGCTTTACAGGATCCCAAAAAAATTTATGCATTTCCCCATCTACCTGCTCCATGTTATTAATTCCATTCACATACATCTAAACAGAAAAGAATTAAAAGAAAACAATTAGTTTACAAAAGAGCATAAATAAATATTAAAAATTACATAAGATTACAATTGACATAATTTACATCAGTTATTAATGGGGTTTGCAATGGTAGTCGCGATATGGGCAACATCGCCGCACTGACTCTTATATAAACACTAAAACCTCCACTCAATATACAACTTAACAATGTTAAAAATAGATAAATAATCACCACAAACAATACATTAAAGGTAAAAACAAGACTGAGTCGGTTATAAGACCATTGGTCAAAGATAACATTTATCAATAATTAGATACGCTGAAGGTTCCAGTATTGAGACATTTCAGCTAAAAATTTAATATCTAGTTTTACAATGTGGTCCATTCATATTCTAACGATAAAACAGAGCATATCTGTAATGTATAAAATTGTTCAGCAACTTTTTTTGAATAAAAACATTATGCACTTATAACAACAAGAAAAAAAACTGAATATGCAGCTTCGTTAGTTTAAAACATTGTGTGAAATAGATTCCACATTCCATTAATATCTAGAGGTGTCAAATAAAACATGTAACAATCACTTCAAGGTCTATTTTTTATTAATTCAAATGCCGCTCATGTCTGTGTGGAAATTTCGTTACAAACATTCACATTTCAGGAATTTAACTTTAAACTGTTTCACAGTTTATGGTAAACTGTCAGCAGCTCCCTCAATAATTTATTTTAACTCCTTGTGTACCTAACCTACAAATGGAAAATTAAGCCCCTCCGTTATGTCTAATATTGAATACTAATTTATCGTTACATTTATATATTTCTTTTCATCTACTAATCCAAATTCTTCGCCAGTCTCCAACGTACCTCATCAACTATGCGTGGTTTACACACTCATTTCTCCCTACCTCTCCCAACTGCTGCCAAACCAGTTAAACCATAACAAGTGTTTTGTATTGATATATAATTTAATCTTCAATCTCTTTAATGCAGAGAGCAGTATAACATTTACAGAATAGCTAAATTACAAGTTAATTGCATGTATCATAGGTCTGTGGTAGCTAAAGTAACACACGGACAATTATTTTATGTTATTTACGACGCTGTTGTTAGGCCTACCCACGCGTTTGTTCGGCCATGAACTTTTTAGATTTATTGGGTTCCTATGGATGCGAGCGTTCATCTAATTCCCGTTTTCTATATTGTCGAGCATATTTACGACTCACTTGAAACGATATTTTTTTTTTTTTTGTAAAGTTCAATTTAATATTGGTCATTACTTATATTCGACGAATAATTTTATTATCTCACTTTGGCTCCTAGTAGCGGTGCGCGAGATCTTTACAATGACACTTGGATGAACCTCCTAGCTGAACGCGTTTTCACGCTACACAGGTTATAATCCCACACAACGCTAATTCCAAACAATCACCTACATGCACCTAGGGTTGCCACATACAGGATTATAATTTACGGGATATTTCTGGGGTTATAAAGGTTTTTTTAGTGATACAGGATTATAATTTCCAGGACATTTTTGGGGTTAGAAAGGTATTTTGGTGGTATGTTTAAGGAGTGTACAAATATTCAAATTATTTTAAAAAGTTGTATTTTAGATAAAATCTATACTACATAATATATATATATATATATATATATATATATATATATATATATATATATATATATATATATATATATAACCTCTTATAAGATTATTAGTTCAAGTTTGGTTGAAAATCACTACGTCATAGTTGAACAATCTATATATATTGTCTCTGGTCGTCGGTAAGGTGGAGCGCTCCTCAACCTCCCGCTGCGAGCGCGGCATGGCCACCGTGGTATCTTAGTTTTGAGAAAAAAAACCTGGTATACAGCAATTCCGGGACAGTAACGCTTAATTCCTGGATACGGGACAAAACACAAAATTCCGGGACATTCCCGTATTTCCCGGCTATCTGGCAACCCTACATGCATCACACCAGTCGGATGACGTCACAGACAAAACAAATGCTGCACGACAAAAATGTACAGACATGATCTACCTATTGTGGGCTAAATCGTTATTAGCGCATTATTAGAATTGTAGTTATTAGTGATTTAAATCTGACGTTATTTCGTAACACAAGAAAGTCCGACCGACTGCACTATACTCAACGATCTGAAAAACTGAATAGTTTCATGTGTAAATTTTGTTTAAGGGTGACGGACGAGATTGGGTGGATGTTTGTAAAGATAATGTAAGCAATATATTTCTCTTCATTTTAAAATATACGTGCACAGTATTCCATCAAAAATCTGAGTTCCTACAAACAACTTTTGAAATTAAAATAGGTTTTCACGTCAAAAAAAAAAAAAAAAGGTTATCTCAGTTCCATCCTTTTTGGTACACATTCTTACAGCATTGTTAAACTGTCCCCTCCACAAGCAGAAACGTAATGGGATGTCGGGGGTACTAACGACTAGGGTAGTTATGAAGGTCATCTTTGCGGATGCAGATGCGAATGCTCAATGCGGAGAAGGAAAACTAAATTTAAATTTAGATTTTATCAAAAATAAACTTAAAACGAAAATAAATATATTTTTTATCCCAAATTCTAAATTTTTGATGAGCAAAGTCTATTTCCATATTATATTGCCATATCGATTTATTTTTTCCTCATCTTTCAATAACAAAAAACGTTGGTCGATTTCACAAGTGAATTAAATTATTTATATAACTTCACATGCGTCGAAAAAACAATTAATATTATAAACTTTTCGGAGCCCGCTGCTCTACTAATTCAAGCATTAAGCACAAAGGCCACGCCGCCGCACATCTCCGTGTCCACCACCCACCTTTCAACCACTCTAGTGGTCCATTCAGAGTTTAACTTGAAGGAACTACGATGATCCGATTTTCCTTGTATGTAGGACTTATTGGCTGATGTTGGACTCCGAGACGATTAACATGGGCCCTTGCTGTCCAACAAGCATGGCGTTGGCTCATGATTGGAGGAAACATCCTAGGAGTGTGCAATAAAGTCATTGATGTGCCGCGAGAAAATACGACTAGAAAAGTGTGCTTGCAACATTTCGTTGGACTCCTTCGAGTAAGGTGAATGGATGAACGCATCTTACTGCAGTTTTAGATGCATGCCCTGTAAGTTGGACCGTGATTAGGATGCTTTACTTTCCATGCAAGTTCAAACTTGTAAATTAGTCACGTTAGTAATATCCACCGTTCAGTTCGTTATTACTTTTAAAGAATTACGTTGTTATTAGCGAAGCGACGGGTTGGGGGGGGGGGCAATCTCGTAAAAATGGAAAGAATAATACATATTGCAATGTTAACAAAAACTCCGTTATACAAACGCATTAAAAATTGCTGATGCGGGAGGGTAGGTAGCATTTCAGGCGAAAGTTCTGCACTTGCGAATGCAGTGCTCCGTTACATCCCTAATAACCTCGTGCACTGGTCTCTCAATCACTCGCAAGTCACATTTTCAAATTCTCTATTGCTCGTCGGACTTCTAGCTCGCACTCGAACTGCCGACAGACACCTAGGACTCCAAGCTTCGATCTGCAGATTTCTTGCACCATAGTCTCGAAATAATGAAGGAAGTCTAGTAGCCATAGGTGGAAAACACTGTTTAAATCTTAGTGTAAATATCTTATGTCTGACAGGATACTATTTAAAATATTTCGAAATTTGTCCCCACGTCATTTAATAGATATAGGTTAGGTTCGCATATTGTAGGTCAGAGGTAAGAATGGGCGGTTTAGAAATAAATGTGAAAGAAAATACTTACTGTATACAAAAAAAGTTTGAATGGTCTACAATATAGTTAGAATTAAATAAATCTCTTTCTGTTTTAGGTGCTGACAGTTTGTTGAGCCCCGGTGGAAACTTCAATATAATTTGTAATAAACTTGAAACTGTTCTCATAAACTTATAATGATTATAAGGAAAATTATCCTCTTGCTGTAGAATGTAGGTTATCTTCCAGTAATTCATAGATCATTCAGTCTTTGTAAAGCTGTAAATTTACCTACTGAATGGGAATACAAAAAAAATAGTAGAACCACTATCGATAACATTTTTATGGAGGAAAATAAAAAACAAAATTAGATAAATGTGGAACTGTCCAATGGAAAATGGTTTTTCAGGCCGAGGTGTTCAAATAATTACTTCGTATTATACAAATGTAAGCATTAACAGTAACGTTTCAAATGATTTCTCTTCTGTAGTAAGTGCTTTTAATAACCGCTTCTTAATGTTAGCTGAAGAAAAGAAACAGTTATTGGTAATATGGTGGCAGTAATAATACTTACATCACTGTCATAAAAATCAGCATATATATCCCTACTTCCCATCAGACAAAATTAAATATAAAACAAATATTATATCCCTCAAAATTAAAAAGTCATTTGGTTACAGTGAAGTTTTCTCCTATATACTGAAACAATGTAGCACAAGCATTAGCAGACTTATCATTCTTATTTGTAATAGTTCTCTTAAATAATATATCTTTCCTGACTCACTCAAGATGTTATAATCTAATTATTTAAAATAATTATGATGCCTCAAAGACTGATAACTGTAGACCCATATTACTTCTTTCAGAATTTTCAAATATCTATGAAAAACAATGAACAGAAGAGTGTATGCACATCTATATAATAAAGACATACGCAGAAAATCACAGTTTTATTTTAGACAGAGGTGTTTCGATAGAGTCAGCTATTTTTCCTTGTATAGACAATATATTGGGAGCAATTAACAAAAATTATTTTTTTAAGTTTCATCAATGATCTCATATGAATATTAAGTCACATTGAATATATTGGGCTTTTTGCAGATGATACTAACATATTATTTCTACGCCTTGAGTAAAAAAACGGTTAAAACACAGCAAATGATGCTCTAAAGAAAATTAATAGATGGTTCAGTAGAATTAAATTGATACTTAATATGGAAAAGATACAGTTATTTTAATTTGTATCAGAAATAAAGCAAAAGACAGGTATAATGTGATATAATAAGGAAAAAAGAATTGTAGGAAGCAGTTTCACAAGCTTCTTAAGATGATATATAAATAACAATTTGAACTGGAAACAACGTATGCATCAACTTAATAGAAATACTGAATTCTGCGACATTTTCATTAAGAATAATAGCTGGAATAGCTGACACAGAATCAAGGAAATTGTTGTGTTTGCATATTTTGACTTCCTGCTCACTTATGGTATCTCATTCTGAGGAAATTCTTCACAAAAATGTGGTCTAAGAACTATTTGCGCGGAAAGCCTATGGAAATCGTTCATAAATCCGTTTAGAAACACAGATGTCCTTACAATGCCAGCACAGCGTATATACTCCCTACTTTATTTATAGCCTAACATCCCAAACTCTTGAGTACTAATGCCTATATACAAAGCTATAGTACTACGAATAAATATAATAATATGTGGCCATTGAAAAATTTCGTGAAAGCTATACGATGAATATCGAGGTTTGTAGTAGAATGAAAGAAGAACCGGCTCATTTGTAGCAATTGTTTCAACCATTATCTTTAAATGAGCAATTCTTGTATACATTTTCTATCTCGGAAACGGCTCTAACTAATTTGAAGAAATTCCATATAAGATATCGTTATGATTTTCAAGTTTAACCAAATAGGTGTCATCTCTACAATTACGAGATTTTGTACAAATCGAAAAGTTCTTTTATTTGGTATCTCGGAAACTGCACTAACACCATCTCGTAGTTTTTCCAGGTACTACTACTTACGTTATTAAAAATTTTCTCTTCAGTTAGAGCAAGAAACTATTATATTTTTAAACGAACAATTTTTCGTGCTCGTTCACTGAATGGTAATATAATATTGTGGAAAGAAGTTATTGCAAGTATATTTACTAATGAAAGGTATTTTATTTAGAAGAGTAGTGATAATTATCACTTTTATTGTTAAAATCCGTTTTCATTACATACTAAAAGGTATTTTATTTTTAAGAGGTATGATTAATATCACTTTCGTTGCAAAACATTTAAAAGTAGATATTTTTAAAAAAATAGATGTTGGTTTTGTCAGATATATTTTTCAAACTTCTTTACTTTACAAAGCTTCTTTGAAGGAACGTATGTGTCTTTAATATAATTTAAAAAAAAAACACTGATTATACAAACTCGTGAAAAGCCACGCACAGGTGACCGTGCAAAAAACAGGTTCTGGTGAATACAGTCCTTCGCTTTGAAACATATGACCTTGTGCTTTATTAATAGCTATTAAGAAGTTTACTTTTATTGTGATTTATTTTCTTACCATTTGGAAATCACAGTTGGATCAGAGGGTGTGAGGTTACTGCGAGATATGAGCATAGTCTTATCGGTGTGAACGAATTTAGCATTGATGATGTCCTCGTCTAAGCGAATGATATACCCCATGGAGGAAGGAATTATATGGAGGAGAAGTGACGTTAAATCGGTGAAGCAAGCACTAAACTCTCCCGCATGGTGGCAGCACCGGCAGCGACCATATGGCGCTTCCCAACAATTAAGGTGTTCACACTTCACATTGTGGTAGATGCAGTGATTGTTTCATTTAGTATTGTGTATAAGTGTTTTAAAATGCCAGCTTGTGTTGCGTACGGTTGCACAAATAGGCCAGACAGGAAAGAACCTGGAATATCATTTCATAAGTAAGTTGAATTGTAATTATCGTTGTTGAAGTGAGCGGTAGACACCGCAAACTTTGCAGCACGTCTATAAATATTTAGTCATAGCTCTCAATGGGATGACTTTGTTCTCAAATTTTTCTTGGTGTAGTGTAGAAAATCAGCAAACTTGCTATTTTGCACATAATAGATTAGCATTATTTTTTAACGAGTGTTTAAAATGAGATTTAAAGGGGCGTGTTTTACTTCGCGATTCAGTGAATTTACTATTACGATTTCTTTCGTCACGTTGCTGATTATACTGACAATGGATGATGAAATTAACTGTTATGTGAGAAGCTGTGAGTTTTATTAATTTTTTAAATAGCTATTTCTGGCCATTGACTTAGGTTATTTTTAAAGCTTCATATAAGACTTGTTTCTGTTTGTAAATACGTCTATACCTATTTTTACCGATTTTGAAATCTTTCTCATCTATTTATGTCGAAACAGGTTTCTTGCAGAAATAAAAATGGGCTTCATAAATAAAGAAGTTATTGACCTTTGAACAAAATCAATTTGGGGAATGTGTTTCTAATTTAGTCTCTCTTTTTTTTGTACAACATTCTCCCCCCCCCCCCCTGTATCTAAATCTAACTGAGAGATAATTTTTTTACAATTGTCCTAATAAGTAGGGCTGTGAAATTAGACAACACATCTTGATCAAGAGAATGTTCATTAAGGTGACTGAATAAACATTTTATTTCTGGTACCAGCCTACAAAATGTCTGGGTTGCTCATCCCTAGAGTGGGTCCTCTTACTTTTTTTTCTGGTCTAGGACACATTTCAGACTAACCACAAGTGGTAGTAATAAAACTGAAATATCCATTCTGCATGTCAACCATGTAATCATTGTGGCTTTGACAGAATTAATTTTTGGTCCAGCCTGCATCCAAACCTAAACCCCTCAATTTGGATGTTGTATATCCCCCAAACTAAGCAAGATATCGAAAAATTTTATTCCTTATTATCGAGTTTTTTCGTCGTGTTACATAAGAATCCATCATTAAATTTGACTTTTGCAAAAAAAAAATTTCTGCATTTCAACTCAAGACACCTCACTTTTGAGACAGTATATCTCGAGAACTAGGTGAAATATCGAAAAATTTTACTCTTTATTTTTTATTTGTCTCGTCTTTTTAAATAAAAATTCATCATAAAATTTGACTTTGAATAATTTTTTCTTCTGAATTTCAACCAAAACCATTTCACATTTGAGACAGAATATCTCGAAAACTAAGCAGGATATCAAAAAATTTTATTCTTCATTTTTTATTTGTCTCATCGAGTTACATAATAATCCATCACCAGATTGCGGCGTCACGTTTATCCTAGAGTCCCCTTGAGGTGTTTGTACATATTCCCCGTGTTTGTTGGGAAGCGGTCAAGCCCCCACCACTCCGGCCATGCCCCCCCACTCCTCCGCCGGCCTGCTTCACTCCCATGCGTGGTAAAGGTCTCTTGCGTCGTCTCCATATTATTCCTTCCTCCATGATATACCCTAGCCACTGACGCTGGCGCTACAAGAATATTCAGGGAATCACGATGTGATGTCACTGGAACACGAGATTTTTGAAGGTTTATTACACTTTTCTATCTATTGTTTTTTCTTCACTTTTCACTTTATATCTTTCATTTATTTATATTTTTTCACGATACAGCAGGAGAATTGGGAAACTATGAACGGAAACTGAAATGAAAAAAGGAATAAGTTTCTTTATTTTCAATTTTTATTAATTTTTCGGCGGAAATGTGACTGTTTCGCGAGAATATGAGTTTTATATTATTTTTTTTAATTTTATAATGTTAAACTTTAATAAAAACAAATAATTGTTTAAAAGTGACTATCGAGAAGTGATTATCAAGAACTGCTTATCAATCGTCGCATTGTTGATCAGTTAGGATTCGACCATTATTGTTTAGGCTTAGTGAACAATGGCATTTTTCGACACTGGCAACGGCGAAAATATTTTGTAACTACCTCTCAGACGATACACATCGTACTGCGTGCTAGTGCTATTTAAACAAGTGATGTCAAAAAATCAGCTTTTCAGATAATTTAGGTAAGTAATTTATTTCATAGATACACAAATGTTTTTGAATTTAGCAGACAGTACTAGTGATATTTATACTGTATTTTATAGAGGCGGCAAAAAGTCTAATACCAGTCTTGAAAGTGATACTTACGACTTTACGGCAAATTCAGAGAAAAAATAGTACAAGTTAGTATTGTTATTTTTTTAGAAAGAAATATAGGATTAAAATTAAAATAATTAAAATATAGTTGCTATATAACAATCAAATTAACTTAATTTTTAAACTAACAATAAAATATGTTCGTGTAATTATGTACCTACTTACTGTGTTTTTAAGCAATATGTACATAATAATTTATGATATATTTTCGTTGTTTAAATTTTTGACATAATGAGTAAGAAAAGAGAATGCAAGTTCAAGGATGGGCTAAGAAGTGAATTTCCTTTTATTAAACAAACCAAATATGATTACATGGTAAAATATGAGAAATGTAATGGTAAATTTTCTCTTTTTCACGGCGGGAAGAATGATATTTCATAGCACTTGGAGACACAGATACATAAAAGATATTTAAATACTGCTGCATCTTCTTCCAAAATACAGGAATTTTTTCGGAAAACAACTTATGGAGACGAAGAAAAGAAATTAGTATTAGCAGAAGGACTTATCACTTTTCAAGCCATTAATTATAATCATTCCTTCAGATCTATGGACTGTGCATCGCAAGCAAGGGCGCTGAGTCTGTGGGTGCTTGGGGGCTCCTGCACCCACGAGAGGTAAACAATGGGTGCGGAGCATACATGAGCATAGACACCAAAACTATTCAGTAATCAGCTTTGGGTGATACCAGTATTACCTACCTCTAATTCCACGTGATAAGGCAAAACGTCTCGACGAGATCGCGCTTGATTTACGATACAAGTATGTGCGACTGCCCGTTCAAGGGTAAAATAAACACTACGTTATATCATACCATCTAGTGTGCAATAAATAAGTGTTGATTAAATTTGTGAAGAGCATGCACAGAAGCAAACCAAACAACTCACCCTGCGCGCAAGTATCGGGAATGTTATACTTGAGCACGAATAAGCGGCCGGTAGAGCCACTCGTGGGTACATTACTCACTCTCGTTCAGGTATAACATTCCCGATCACTTGGCAGCTAAAAAGTCACACCAAAATGACTTTTCAAAAATATTTTTTTTCTGGGTGTAAATATTATCCTCTACAAACCTCAGCATGCCTAAAATATATTTTTTTAGATATTTGTGAAGCACAATTTTGAAAAATTAATAATTCGGCTATGTCCCCATTCCCATCAGCCAGGTCTTCGACTTTGTACTACTGTTATATAAATTTCCACGGTGCCTCAAATACCTACCCAAAAATGTTTACCAGCTTTCCTACTATATGATTCAGCAAAGATCACATGGTAGTGCACGTAAACTGAGAATTAATGTATGGTTTGAAACTCAAAGAAATCACTGATATATTTATAAATAGAGCTGTAGCTCTCCAAAATGCGTTTACATAAATTATTAAATATTCCTTCTTAAAAAATTAATAATGTTGATTAGTTGATCATGCACTTCATTGAACAATTGTGTACATTAAGTAGGTACTAACAAATATCTCCAACTGGTAAAAATTATATTATTTTAATAAAGTTATGTCCACACTGTTCAAACGACATTTCTTTTGCGTCAGCGAGCCTTTGTCTGAGGACTGATGCCTCCGACCCAGCCGTCGGAGCCACCTTGAACAGCTTCAGGATGGGACCTGGAGACCACTGGGGTTTTTCTCGCGGTCATTCCAGCTGAAACTCGTTACACCACCTACGACTGAGAGCTTCTTGCCATCTATACAGCCATTCGTTTCTTTTAGCACGTTCTTGAGGGCCGACATTTTTGTCATCCAGACAGACCACAAACCAATCACGTATGCCATCTCGCAGTGACCAGAGAAGACATCTCCTCGGCAGCTGTGCCACCTGGACTATATATCACATTTCTCCACTGAGATTATTCACACACGGGTTGAAGACAACTACATGACTGATGCACTCTCCCGCATCAACTCCATCGTCAGGCCAACGACGATCAGCCACGAGGAGATCCACCGCGCGCAGATCGACGATGAGGAGATGTCCACACTCCAGGAATCCACCTCGCTCAACTTGAAGTCTCTACATATCGGCGGCCTCGATATAATTTGCACCGTTCTGGAAAATCGAGTAAGAACCACAGTCTCAGGCGAAGAGCATTCGACGCCGTTCACGGGTTTTCGCATCCTAGTGGCTGATTCACTACCCGGATGCTCAAGGAACACTACGAGTGGCCAGGCATCAGACGGGATGCACTCCTATGGACTCGAAGATGCCTACCATGTCAGCGAGCTAAAATTCACCGTCACAACCGACTGACACCGCTCAACACTGTTGTTCCCAACAACCGGTTTGACCATATTCACTTGGACCTCATCGAGCTGCCGCAGGTCGCATGTTGCCGGTACTGCCTCACCATCATTGATCTCTTCACCAGATGGTCAACGGCCATCCTACTCAGCAACTTATTGGCCGATACAGTTGCCTTAGCCTTCTACACACAATGGATCCGTCTGTTCGGCACTCCACTTACAATCTCCACAGATCAAGGTCCACAGTTCGAGTCAGTTCTCTTCACCGCGCTATCGCGCCTGATAGGAGCTAAACGAATTCGTACGACGCCGTGCCATTCTCAAGCCGATGGACTCGTTCGCTAAAGGCTGCCCTGATGTGCAACACGCACCTACCTTGGTGGAACCTGCTGCCAACCATTCTCCTCGGCCTACGCACCACCTACAAGGAGGATCTGTAGGCCTCACCAGCTGAACTGCTCTTTGGGACACCGGTTCGACTACCTGGCGAATTCTTCACCTCTGAAGACTCTTCAGCTGATCCACAGTTCTTCCTGGAGAAGTTCCGAGACGACATCCGCACCGCCAGGCACATACCAACAGCTCACCACACCAGGGCTCACCTGTTTCTACTGAAAGACATATACACCTTTACCCACGTCTTCAAGCGTGAAGACTCTGTGAAGAAGCCTCTTGAACCAACTTACACAGAGCCACATGAAGTCACCAAGCGCATCAACGACAAAGTGTTCGTCATAAAAGTCAACTGAGATGAAAAGACAGTCTCAGTGGACATGCTGAAGCCTGCCTTCATCGCCAAAAACGGACCACGACCAGACCGACGCACCTCAGGCTGAACATCAACTAGCACCGACGCACACATCTGTATCGATGGACCGACCCATCAGAACCTACACAAGAAGTTCCCGTGCAGACTCCAGTGCCGATGGCAAGATGGGATTTTCGTTCCTTACTCTCCCGGAGTAAGTCACTGGGGGGAGAGTGGTTGTGGCGGAACCGAAAGTGGTTGTGGCGGAACCGAAAGTGGTTGTGGCGGAGCTGAAGTACAACACTTCGCCACCAGTCGGCGGCGCGATCGACCACGGTATATCTCTTTGCCGTCAGCCGGCGCCCTGAGTGAGCAGACAGGAACGCCGAATTAACCAGGTGGGAGACAGCAGTACTACTAGGAGTGAGTCGGCTGCGAGCCACATTATGTATATGAACTTGTATGTATGTTGATATTTGTGTCGTGTGACATCGCGTACTGTTATTTGTTGTAACCTCTTGTACAATAAAATGCTATGCTTAAGTATGCCTTGGCACTTAATTAATACCCTGTAGTGTGTAGTCACCACACATATCACTGTATTCTAGTGCGCTCTAGCGGAATGTTTATAAACTTAGTATGCCTGTACAATGCCCAGTGACCAAAACATAAAAGTAGCTTTTACATTGTCAAAACATAAATAATTAACGTTGATTAATGACACATGAAACCATAAAATGAAGATACAGAGGCAGGGATTCGAGAGTGGAAGTTCAACCACTCTGGTGATTTCTCTACATTGTAACTAGCGTTACAAGAAAATCAAGATGGGGTTGGTACAACTGCCTGAGGCTCTCCAATCTGAGCCTACTGCATGCCCATAAGAGCTCTATAATACCTAAAAGCCAAGCTCCCAGTCCTCCACTACATGCAATGTAATGGCATCCAAAGGCGCAGCCTTAAAAATACTACCTGTTTGAGATACATTCATATAAATCAACAGTATTAAAAATATTTACTGTGAGTGTTTAAATGTATGTGGAAAATTCTGGAAATGCTTCCTGTTAATTTAAATTCTGTATTACTTTATTTAAAAACATATTTTAGTATATCTTTTTGAGCGTCTCCGTCTCAGAGCCTTTAACAACGAGTTGCTTCTGGGTTATAGATACAATTATAAACAGTAACAGCTTTTGGAAATAAGAGATGTTTTAGAGAAATTGTCGGTATATGGAATGAAACCACCAGCATAGAGGACAGGAGGCAGGTTGGGATGAGGCAGGTTAGGGAAATAATAATAATGGAGGAAGAACTTTCAATGTCAAGATAGAAAATAAAGAAATGTATGGAACTCACATGTTATAATAGGGATGAGAGAAGTCTAAAGAGGCAGGTAACAAGATAACACAACAGAGTTATTAGGCAGTAAAGCAATAAGGTCCACTTGAACAGTGGCGTAGCTAGATCAACAAGGGCCCCGGTGCAAAAAATTTATTTTGGGTCCTCAGGCCAGATGGGCTACCTTTTTTTTGCTTTGTGTTGCTGGTAGGTGCCCCCTGAGCTGAGGCAGGGGGCTCCCTGAGCAGTGGTTGGGGGCCCTCCTGAGCAGTGGTTGGGGGCCCTCCTGAGCAGTGAGGGGCTCCCTGTGTCTCAGGGGGCCCCCTTAGACGACGGTAGAGCTAAAAAAAAAGGTCACCAGTTTGCCCATGAAGGCTCGTGGGCCCTCTGAACTGGGGCTCCCGAGGTATGCTTGGGGGCTCCCTGAGCGTAAGGGCCCCGGTGCACTGCACCGCCTAGCCCCATAGTAGCTACGCCCCTGCACTTGAACCAATGAAAAATAAATCAAAAAGGCAACAAGATTGCACTTGATTTCATGCTTAAGGGAGTGGGGAAATTTTCTTTTGTTGGTAGGGGTGTCAGGGATTTGAAAAAATTACCAAGTGTAGTGATAGATCATTTTCCAAATGAAGGAATTTAAATTAAAATTTGTAAATCAGGATAGTAAATGGGGGAGGAATTTAACATTCCAGTTATAAAAGCAAAATTTAAATCTTATATATATATAAAAATGTGTGTTTCCCTATATTTCACTTTTCAGCCACCACTACCTAGCACAGATCACTGGTGTTTGTGTGTGGTGGTAGCATGGAGTTTCGTATCGTGCAAAACTTTGGAAAAATGCTGATAGCTGTGGGGGTGTGGGAGATATGATGGTTAAAAGTGGTCGATATAGGGCATTTTCATATTTCGACCAAAGACTCGTATCTCCTTTCCTGCCACAACTACATAGGATAGACCATTGGTTTTTGATAGTAACATCGAGTCTCCCATCGTGCACTATGGTGGTTATATATCAATAGCTATGGAGGTATGTGAGATATGGTGGTTGAATGTGGTTGACCTGCGCCACTTTCACATTTCTACCAAAGTTGTATGTGTCCCTGTGTATCACTTTTCAGCCAAAACTATCTAGCGCAGATCACTGGTGTTAGTGTGTGGTAGTAGCACAGAGTCACCCATCGATGTTGGCCGAATTTAGGTGATTGTGGAAGATATGGTGGTTGGAAGTGGCCGATTAAGGATATTTACGTATTTCGATGAAAGACATATGTGCTCGTGTATTTCACACTGCCACAACTGCATAGCACAGATCAATGGTGATTGTGTGTGGTAGTAGCATCAAGTATCTCATCATGCACTATGGTGGTTAGATGTCGACAGCTATCAGGGGGAGGGAGATGTAGAGGTTGAAAGTGGTTGACCTAGAGCACTTTCGCATTTCAACTAAAGACGTTGTGTCCCTATGTTTCAACTTGCAGCCAGAACTACCAAGTGCAGACCATGGGCATTTGAGTGTGGTAATAACCACGAGTTTTTCACCATGCACTATGGTTATTGCATGTTGGTAGCTGTGGAAATGTGGTAGATATGGTGGTTGAAAGAGGTGGACCTCACATAAAAATAGACATGCGTCACTATATTTCATTCCACAGCCAAAACTACATAGAGCAGTCCGCTGGTGATTGTGTGTGACATTGACCTCCAGTCTCCCAACGTGCACCATGGTGGTATCATGTTGATAGCTATGGGGTATTAGGGATATGATGATTGAAATTCAAATTGGTCGACGGACGGCGTTTTCCTATTTCTGCCAAAGACATGTGTTTCCATATATTTCACTTTGCAGCCATAAATACCCTGTGCATATCACTTATGTTTGTGTTCAGTGTTAGCCTCAAGTCTCCCATCTTGCACTATGGAGGTTACATGTCAGTAGCTGTCAATACAAATTCTTTATAAACACAAACGGAGTTGTGAGCACCAGCCAATATATATATATAAAATATATAAAAGGGTAATTACTAATTAGATGACTAGGGAAATTGTCACCGGTGTGTTGGCTCCATCACAATTAAATGAATAATAATAATATTAGCTGAAGATGGGTTTATGATGAATTTCATGGGTCCAGATACTTAATGATGCATCTAGAAATTTATTTGACTTTGTTAGAAGACTGAGAGAAGAAAATTTACTCAGATATTTTTTGATAAGGACAGAAAAGAAGTTACTGACGATTTGAGAATGGAATAAATATCAAATAACAATAAGATCAGCAAGGATTATCATTCAGGGATTGGAGGTGTAGGGTGTATTATGGGACAAGGTTCTTCACATATTTTAAAATGAGCAGACTACAAAATTTATAACAAATGACAAGGATACAATAGGGGAACCAGGGAACCAGGAAGTTTGGTAGGGTCAGTGTGGATAATAATACTACAAATGAGTTAAATGTAGGGGGATATAATATTGTACCAAACCTTGTAATATTATTTACTTTGAGTTTGGAAAATGATACCTACTAGAGGAGTAGGAAAGTGCAGTATTAACAGTCCACAAAAAAGTGGTATCAATTAGGTTTGAAAATTATAGGCCAGTTAGTTAATTTAATTTAATTGCAATGGAGCACACGCTCCGGTGGTAATTTCCCTACACACCAAACTTCACCTTATCCTGCACCCATTGCCCTCTACAAATTTTAACTTTAAATTATTTTAACATTTTCGGTAAGTTATTCATCATTCTTCTTGGTAACTCATTCCAATCGCTGACACCCTTACCTAAAAAAGATAATCTTCCCACACCCTTGTGCCTGAAATTGAGTGCCAGCTTGTGGTCATGGTCATCTTTTCCCTTCCATTCACTACTTTTCATACCTACTCCAATATGTTTCCATGCCTCATCACCAGTATACGCCCTGTACACTCCCACGACCCTCCTCTTCCTCCTCCCATTTCAGCTCCTTTATCATATCTGTCACTGATTGCATTCTGCGATAATTTCCAGAAAAAAATCTAGCAGCCCTTTTTTGCACACTCTCCAACTCCTGTCTTTGATACATAAAATGTGGGTCCCAAAGTTTTGTAACCCAATTCCTTTACTTCTCTCGTGCATCCTCTCGTTACTCTTTCCAACAAGTGCATAATTTTGAAACCTTTTCCTACCACCTGTCCAATGTGCCCTGCCCAGTTAAATTTGTTATCAAATGTAATGCCAAGATATTTACATTTCAAGCCTTCAGCAAGAAATTCTTTCCCCACCTTCTATTCACAATTAACCTTTTGTTTTTTTATTTATGTATCTAATTAGTTGACCCTTCTTAGCATTTATCTTCATTCCGTGTTTACCAGCCCAACTAGATATCCTGTCCAGACCACCCTGCAACTGTTTACAGTCCTCTGACATCAGACACTGGTTAGTTGATGCAGAGATTGATATACAACCATATCAGAAATATCTGTGAACCAAGAAACTGGTTTACAAAATGGAAACATAGATTTAGCCAATACCATGTAAGGTATCCCTCGCTCTATTTTCGGGATTCAGTTAAAATCCGGCCGAGTTTGAGGTTAACTTTAGTACACGATACCACAGGTAAAATCGAGATAACAACACTTCGAGTACAGTAAAGTAAATCAATAGCACATAGCAACCAGAAATAAGAAGTTTCAGGTAAAATATAAGCCATAAACTTACCTAAATGAGCGTAATCCGTAATAATCCATGAAGCAGAAAACACAAGTTAGTTTACACTACTATAGCACTAATATTCCACTAAATTAAACACTGTAAAGCACTTTCATAATTAGAATTTCACCTTCCGATATTAAATTCACTAATATCACGCAGCTCCAGACCGATTTAAAGTACTAAATATGGAATTTAATGCATCTCCACATGGGAGTTAGTTCAACATTTTATTCCATCACATCTAAACAACTTCAGAGCTTTAAAAGTAAATATAAACAAGTAAAATAACCAGCCAGTTAATATTCTTTAAGTTTCCGGTAACCATCAACCAATAAATCGAAAATATAAGTAAATAATAGCCAACCGGTAATGGCGCCGTAAAATCGAAACTTTAAAATTTAATAACTCATAAACTAACATGGTTAACAGACTAAAAACTTCTCTAAAGTGCTTAAAATAAATAAAGGTTCAATTTAAATTTAGTTTCAGGACATGACCGGCTGTAAATAAAAAGCAGAATATTTGGTTGCACAATGGGAAACAGTAAAATTTAGAAATTCCATAACTCCCGATAGAATTAACCAATTTGAAAGATTTTTACACCACTGAGCTCAGCAGAGGCCAGAGAACGATTTGAAAATAGTATTAACTTCAGATTTTAAGGTCTCGTGGCGAAGCATTTTTCCTATGACGTAGTAGAATATTTAACATTACGTGATTCAAATATGCTTTTAAATTAACCAAACTTAAAAATTCATTTTCGCTGGTCTGGAAGCTTTAAAACCCTAACCAAACACTTCACGACACTTGTCTTGTTACGCTCTTCATTCTGTGAATTTCTGGTAGTACACAGTTAACAGGTTCTTTTTCCAGATACACTATTGTCTCGGCCAGTAGGTCAGTTTGATATAAGGAACTCGGCCGCCATGTTTTAGGCAGTCTATCGAAAATCTTGGACGGAGTAAGATGTAGAGCTCCGGTGGACGAGTTCGAATATGACGGGCTAGAAATGCGTGGAGCATGATGGCCGACGGAGCCATGCCTGACCGGCGCCATTTTCAAAGTTCGGCACAACCTACATTCAGACTAACAGTTTTCGGCATGTGTAAATAGAAGATGTAAAGTTCCTTGGGGTTAGTGCGGTCTTGCTCTGTTTCATAATTTGTAATCTTCGGTTGATGATTTTACTCCTATAGCCTTTGCTAACTGTGAACTTTTGTAACTTATGTGAAAATTTCCAAGAATATAATTCAGTTATTCAACTTTAGACTTTTATTTCTACAATAGTACCTTACTTACAGGAGGTAAAGCTGTAAGTGGCGACTGTGGTCTTTTGAACAGTTAGCATCCTACATGGCTTAACACGGTAATAGAACTTTTCAGAACTTTGACAAACTTTTGGAAGACTTCGAGTTCAGGTGCTGAAGCTGATACCCCACCCCGTATACCGGCTACACCCCTGACAACCATTGATGTAAATCTCAGCAGGCTGCATGCAAAATATATTAGATAAAATGGGAAAGGAAGGCTATGTTGACAGTGCATCACTAGTTCTTTCCCAGGCTTTTGATAGACTGAACCATGAAATGGTGCTAACTGTGGAAACACCATTGCAGTTGATGAAAAAGTTACTTGCTGAATAGAGGAATTCTTAAAGGTAGACGCAAAAGCATTAGGATAGGAAAAACAATATCAAAAGATATCAAACTGGAAAAGGGTTATGGATTGGGACTATTGCTGTTGACTATTCTAACGAATAGTTGTGAGATTTCACCAGAAGATGGGGACGGAGTTTCAGATCACCGAAATATTGTGTGAAAACACTTTGATTATTCAGCTAGTCTCCCGAGAAGACTATATCAATTGTGATACTTTTTTACAGTCTGATATTAGGTTGATTCATAAAATACTATGTAACAGGGCTAAAATCAGAGGAGACTGAACAGCTACAGGTGAATCTAGGCAGGATGTATAACATAATATGTCAATATAGCTTACCAGTTACATAGCTAACAAATAAAGGCTTCACTTGGTTGTAGAGTTTGGAACGAATTGCTTGGTGAAGACCTTAAGTGTAAATGTCTTGTCATAACATTCAATAATAATCTCTTGGGCAGGTCACATTGGGCAAGAGGTCGGAAGAGATTTTTAAAAAAATTCATTTATTGGAGAGGGTGATGTGGGAATTTGGCAGGAAAGTGGGAGGAATGGGTTACAAAACCTTGGTCTGCTCATTACCTGAATTTGGTGATATAGTATGGTAACCACATTATCAGTGTCAAATACTGAAGTTGAATTGGGTACAAAGCAGGTCAGCTACATTTGTTTGTGGAAATTACTCTAGAATACAATCAGTTATTGATATAAGAGCTGAGTTGGGAGTAGTGTTGTAAAAAAACAGTTTTTTTCTGACTTAAAAAAAACTGTGAAAAAACATGTTTTAATTCTGGGACATGTTTTTTTTCATAACTACTAAATTTCAAATTTTTAAGGCATTTATCGCTTAATATGACTGTTTTAGAGTTTATACTAAGTACTCATCTTACTTTTAAATCTACTATATTTTTCTGGTTCAGTAGAAAAAAAATTACAAAAATGTTGGCAACATTGACTGAAGTTTTCTTTTATGAATGGGTACTTCCCGAAAAGGCTAGGTTGCGTGAGAAGGAATCCCCATTGCCCATTGTTTGGATTGTTACTCGCTATTTGAACTAGTGCTGCCAAGCCCTACAAATTTATCTGTAGATCTACGAATCTTTTAAAAAAATTGGTAAATTTAACTATGATTTTTTGCCTCTTTTTATTACTTGTTGTGCTTTACTTATATTCGTATACTTGTTAAACTCGCAGCGTATAGTAATACTGAGTCATTGTCAGTAATTATGAATTATTTCCTTGCAACCGTTGGCGTAAACCAACGATTGAAAACAAATAAAGCTCCTATTTTGTATGATAATAGGTTTAAATTCAAACTTAAAAGACGGTAATACAGAACTATCGGCGCAGTCTTTGTGCACAGTATGTACTTTGCTCACAATTTAAAATTGCAATCTCAATAGCTTTTGCATACAATACAACCAGTAAAAGAAAACATAACTATTTCTGAAGTTATGGATCTAGAGGAGAGAGAAGAAGAAACAAAAATTCTAACTCTGACCGAACTAGTGTTCGTAGTACTGATACTAGTGAATGTGGTACCAACATAGAGGATGAATAAAAATTTATGTTACCTATATAGAAATATTTATGAATCATTATGTAAGACATTATATGAATTAGTAAGATTTAAAACACACATGTAAAATGTAAGTTCCATAAATAAAACTATGATTTATTGAATATATTGTTCTCTGAAAAAAAAAAAAACAAATTTAGAAAAAAAATCTGGGTGCTAGGTTTTTTTTCATGTTTATTTTCACAAATCTGAAAAAAAACTTTTTTTTTTTAAATTTGCAACACTAGTTGGGAGTCATTGGAAAATGGTAATGGAAATTTGACTGTACAAGGTATGTACTGACAATTAGGTAATCAGAATTGGTAGTAGATGGTAGGGAAGAGATTTCCTTTACTTCAAAATGGCTCTTGATTTCAGGAATTAGGGAGTTGGAAAATTCTTTTTTTTTTAGGTAAGGGTATCATTAAATGCAATAAATTACCAATGGAGTTGCTGAACAATTTATCAAAAATACTGAAAGAATATAATAATAAAATTCTTAAATAGAAAATTTCAGTGGCTGGTGAATCTTCACACAAAGAATTCCTGATTATTATATTTTTTTAAAAGAATTTTTAATCGTAAAGTATATATACTGGTAAATTTATACTGATGCACATGCTCCATTACAATTAATTAATTTACTTGTAACCATCTGATGCCAAATAGTACTAGTAGGAGCGGTCAAGAATGCCCAACAACACCTCATCTATGTTCACTATATTTGAGGAAAGGAATGGGGTGATATAATCACATTTCGTTTACAACACTGGATTGTGGATTGAACGCAAATGTTTGGACAAAATAGAGGCTTCTGGTACTATGTGCCCCATAGCTCTCACAGTGAAACAAAAATGTTTTTGAAAGTGACTCTGTACAAGGTGGCACCATTCACCAGAGTTCAGGCTATTACTAGAGAACTGTAAGGGTGAAATGAAAAAAGTTTTACATTTTACTAACTTAGTGCAAATACCACAACTTTTTACATGTGTTGAAGGGTTGTTTAATGGATAAAGCTTGAGAAATGAAGAGATGTGAGGTTTTCTATAGACATTATACTGTATAATATTTTGAGGCTTGAGGAGATATGGAACATGGCCTCTAAAGTATATTATTGGTGGAGAACAAAGGAAAAAGGTGAGGGTCTTGGTGGCTTAATTGATGAGTATTCAGTATTCGTAGAAGTGAGCACAATGGGTGTAGACTTAAATACACTGATAAGCCAGAACATTATGGCTACCTACCTACTATCGATATAAACATATCCAGGCGATAGCAGCATCACCTGATGAGGAATGACTGCTAATCAGACACACGCCTCCACTGCCAATGACCCAAGTATGTGCCAATGTTAACACAATGACATTGGCAATTATGACTGAAATGGACATGTGACCAACATCACTGGATGTTGGCACAGTGGCAGAGCATTGCATAGTATAAAGAATCCCAATACCTTCTTCATCATGCTGATGGGAGGGTATGAATCTGTCATTTTACAGGAGAACAGCTTCTTGACACCTCTACTGTGGGATGGAGACAATCTAGTGGTGGCTCAATTATGCTTTGGGAAACATCATGAGCAAATCCATTAGTTAAGTGGAGCTTGTGCAAGGCACCATGATGACCAATAATTTCAGTACACTGGTTGCAGAGCATGTGCACCCCTTCATGATGGCCATGTTTCCCAACAGCAGTGGCATTTTTCAGCTAGATAATGTGCCATGTCACAAGGCCAGGAGCATCATGGAATGGTTTGAGGAATACAGTGGTGAAATGCATTTGATATACTGGCTTCTCAACTTGTCAGATCTGAGCCTGATGGAACACCTCCCTCCCCAGAATTTATGGGAATTACATGACTTGTGTGTGTAAATGTGGTGCCAATTCCCTCCAATGACCTACCAAGGCCTAATTGCTCCCATGCCAAGATGTGTCACTGCTGTTATCCGCGCCATAGTTGGACAACCCGGCTATGAGGTAGGAGGTCATAATATTCTGGCTGATCAGTGTATACTGTGTTTGAACAGGAATAAATCAAAATTAATAATGGAAGGAAACAAAAAGTCTGCAGTTCCCTTAACTAAGGATTTCTACACATGTGGTATAAGAAATCAAAACATGGTGTAATGTGTTGAATATTTTCCTGAAAAGATCCCTAGCTTACCTCTTTGTTACTGTTAATTATTTATATAACTGTATTTTTACTCTATTATGATATCATCTTGCCAGCCTCTTTAGCTTCCTTCAGTACCGGATTAGTCACATAGCAGGAGTTAGCAAATGCTACGGGCCTCGCACCTTCCAATACGCCTTGCCCCTTCTGAGGTGCCTTGCGCCTCCAAGGGGGACCCCGCGCCTAGGAATCTCTGTAGCTTCCCCGTCAGGCTAGATTGGCTACATTCTTTTTTTTTTTTCCATAGCTCTACAATTCCCCCTGATGGCGAAAACAAAGGGCCCCTTCTTCACATTTGCTACGGGCTGCCTTAATCCGGCCCTGGCTTCCTTACCATCCTTTTGCAGTATATGGGTTCAGAGCCTTCCTTTCTTTTTTTGTTTTCGAATAAATATTTCTCCCCCATTCTAATTTTTCATTTTTAATTAAACCCATTTTGCACCACTACACTAGGGCTCACATTCAATATATTGAATAATTTCCTGGAGTAATTCCATATCCCATGCCTTCTTATACTGTAATTATTTTTCTATCCATCTTTTTTGGCACCAATTTATGGAATAATTTGATATCCATTAAGAACTCATTAGATACCCCCAGATAAATTACTAAAGGTAGATTATGATAATAAGATGGGGAAAAATAGCTTGTTGAAGACTTGAAATGTAAATATCTTGGCACAACATTTGATAAGAAGCTGAACTGGGCAGGAGACTTTGGGCAGGTAGTAGGAAAAGGTTTCAAAGTCGTTCACTTGTTAGGGAGAGTGATGTGGAGATGTACGAGAGATGTAAAGCAGTCAGGCTGCAAAACTTTGGTCAGACCATTACTTGAATTTGATAGTGTAGTATGGGACCCACAATCTGGGTATCAAATACAGCAATTGGAGGAGGTGCAAAGAAGGTCTGCTAGATTTGACTCTGGAAATTACTGCAGAACACAACCAGTAAGCAATATGATAAAAAAGCCTGAATGGGATACATTGGAAGACATTAGTAGGGTGAAGAGAGTAATTGGAGTGTACAAGGGGTATATTGGTGATGAGGCGTGGAAAGACATTGGTGTAAAAATGAAAAGTAATGCATGGAAGGGAAAAGATTACCATGACCACAAGCTGGCACTTGATTTCAGGCACAAGGGTGTAGGAAGATTTTCTTGTTTTGGGTAAGGGTATCAGGGATTGGAATAAGTTACCAAGAGAAATGTTAAATAATTTACCAAAAATGTTGAAAGAAATTAAAGCTAAAATTTGCAGAGAGCAAATGTAGGTGGATGTGGGAAAGGGATAAGATGGGTGTGTAGGGAAATTGGCAGTGGAGCGTGCACTCCATCACAATTTAATTATATGTTACTAGCTAAAAACAGGGCTTTGTGGTGGCTCGTATATTTTGTTATAAAAAAAATATTATACATATTAAAGAAATTAAATATTAATAATCATAAGGATTTTAATATTTAAACTTCATGAACTATCATAAAAATCTGCGATATTAGTGAGTTAAAAAAAAAAGAGGCACATTTATACTAAGACGCATTCTCTAAATGTTTAAAATATCAATTTATTTGATTTGTTTTTAATTAGATACAAAATTTCTTATTCAATTTCTTACTGTCTTTCTAAAGTAGGCCCTACTCAAATTTTTAATAATATTAATTCTGTTATAGGAAAATCTTCTATTTAATGTTTCTAAAGATTTTCCTCTCTATACCCAATATACGTTAATCCAACAGAAGTTTCTTTTTCTCCAATATCTACAGCAACTTTATTTAATGTTAAATCTTGAGCTTTATGGATTGTGATTGCGGAAGCTAATTGTAATTGAAATTTTTCTTGCACAAGTGATATTCCATATTTTACAACATTTAGTTGTCGTAGAATCAGAACACAACCACTATTTTCATAAGTTGAATGAAAATAAGTTTCAAAACAAACCATCATCTCTCATGGCATTACATATATATGACAATAAAAATAATGAAAATTATTACAATTTTTTGCAAAAATTATGATAGATGACACATCTAGAGATGACTCTGAATTATTAGGTTGAGCTAATTTATGTTCAATTTCATGTCTAGACGTATAGAAGTTTTTTCAAAAAGTTTACTACAAAAATCTAAAAACTGTCGGCTAATGTCACTCGCCCTAATAAGATCAGTGAAAGATTCTGACTTCCAAAGTTTGTGGATACATACGTCCTGATCGGAAAAATTTTAATGGGACATAATTGATGAATGATATTATATCGGTCTGCCAGTACAGGAATAGTAATAAAAGAACGAAGATGTCAGCATTGTACGCGCTTTCATTAAGTATGAATTCATTGTGAGAAATATTTCTACGTTTTTACAGTTCAAAAAGGAAAGTTTGAATTAATATCTAAGGTAATTATGTGCAATCTGTATTTGTTTTCATACCAACATTTTTGTACTTTACTTTCATCTTCAAGGAAAACTCCTATGATCAAAAGAATTAATTTTTCTTTCTAAAAAAAATCTTAATTTACTTAAAGCGATGCAAACCTGACAGTGAAATTATTGTTAGCCGTTTTAAATACCTTTTAACTGAAGGATTACGTAAGTTCACTACAGTATGGAGAACGTTTGCCTGAAAAAAAAAAAATAAAAAATCAAAGAATGTAATTCTGGACTGCGTATCCAATCCGCGTCCTAAGTGGAGAGTCATAAAAAGTGTGTAATATGAACAACTAAATCAAGGGAGAATGCACTAGATAACCGAAATGTCATCACACTAATTCAACTACTTACAAAATTTTAACTTTATTTTTGTTCAGAAATCTCCTAAAGTTTTCAATTGATTTCACCTTCAAACATTTGTACACTAGATACGAAACGTGTTACCTTATTGTAGTGCATATTTACTGTTAGCTAAATGAAATTCCCTACCGAATGATCTATACCATTTCTTGTAGGAAAACTACAAATACCGTACAGTCAACTGAACTAACTGTGGATACCTGCTATTTTTCTGTTTTCAGTAGACAAATTAAAGTTTTGCTTTAACGTTTCTGGATGGCAACTGCTTGAAGTGTTTATTTATTTATTTATCAATCTTGTTCCATGGATCCCTGCTGAGGAAGTACCTCTGGGATGTGAAACATGTCATTGTTGATAAATATACACATAATATGAGTCATATCATAGTAAATATATATATATATATATATATATGTATATGTATATATATATATATGTGTATATTTATATATGTACATATTTTACAAATACAAGAAATAATAATAAACATACATTTTTGCAACTGAGTTTTGCAAATGTCATAATGAGTACAATTAATTATTTTCTTCAAATTCTTGAATGGAGTAGAAGGAGTTGCCAATAAGATAATCTCTAAGTTTTTGTTTGAATACATCTTTATTATCTGAAAGCTGTTTTATATGATAATGTGTTTTTTCAAAATTAATTTTAATGAATTTGCCTTAAAACAATTTGTTACTACTCTAAGAACTTCATTTACATTAAATTCTATAGTACTGTTTGGTGTTTTACGCACAGTCAGGTTAGTGTCATCTGCAAATAAAACACTCTTAACTATGTCGGATAAATTTCCAGGAAGGTCATTGATGTATAACAGAAAGAGGAGGGGACCTAAGACAAAGCCTTGTGGAATTCCATGTTTTATTTTCTCCCAGTACGATGAAGCATCTTTACTTATTTTAGAATCAAAAATTGAAACTTTTTGCATTCAGCTTTCAATGTATGATTTAAACCATTTACCTGCGGTCCCAAAAATACCATAGTATTCCATTTTTTTCAAAAATAATTCATGATTTACACAGTCAAATGCTTTTGCAAGATCACAAAATATTCCTACAGGATTCATTTTATTATTCAGTTCCTCAAATGTGTTATTTAAAAATGAATATATAGCCATTTCTATGGATGATCCTTTTTTGAACCCAAATTGTGAATTAGTGAGGATATTATAGTGTGTAACATGTTTTATTACTCTACTATACATGACTTTTTCAAAAACCTTTGAGAATGTTGAAAGTAATGAAATGGGACTATAGTTGTCTACACATGTTACTTCTCCTTTTTTAAATAATGGTTTTACAACAGCATATTTTAGTCTATCGGGAAAAAACACCTTGTATTAAGGATTCATTACAAATGTGAGCAAGTACATGACTGATACAGTCTGAACATCTTTTCAGTAATTTACTTGAAATACTGTCATAGCTGGAAGAATTTTTAGGTTTTAATTGTTTAATGAGTTTATTTATTTCTGAGACTGTTACTGGTGGCAATTTCATCTCCACAAAGCTATTTGGGAAAGCAGTCTCAAGAAGCCTTAGAGCACTATGTGGGGATTGCTTTTCTATGCCTAATTTATCTACTACTGACGTAAAATGTTTGTTAAATATTTCACAAACTTCCCCTACTTCGCTATACACATATCCATTTTGTTCTATTTTTATATCTTTAGAGTGATTTACAGTTTTTCCTGTTTCAGTCTTTATTATATTCCATATTGTTCTCATTTTATTGTCTGAATTTTCCATTTTCGCCGATATGTACCTGTTCTTGGCTTTCCTTATTACATTTCTTTGTATTTTAGAATAAAGTTTATAGTGAACTTTCAGCGCATAGTTATCTGATTCTCTCATTTTAAATAAAGGTCCCTCTTTGTTTTACTAGAGATTCTAATACCCTTTGTTATCCATCCCATGCCCAGTTCATTGTTTGGAGTGTTGAGAATTTTCCTTTTTTTGAAACTACCTTCAAAAAGTGTTAGAAATATATTCAGAAAGGAATAAAATTTCGCATTAACACCCTGCGCATTATATCCTTCTAACCAGTTTTCATTGTTTAAGGTATCTATGAAGTGTTTTATATTATTTTCACTAATATTTCTTCTATAAACCCAGCTTTTCTTTATCCGTTTAACAGTGTTCCTGGACTCGATACATAATAGCTGGGCATCATGATCTGAGATACCATTTATTACTGGAAGTATGCTGTAATTACTGCGCTGAGAAATATCCATAAAAAATTATCAATTGCAGTCCTGCTATTATTTTGTATTCTCGTAGGAAAATTTACAAGTGCTGTTAAGTTAAAAGACAACATCAAGGCTTCCATATCTAATCTATCATTGCTGTGATTCAGAAAGTCAACATTGAAATCTCCACATAATACTATTTGTTTGCTATTTGTAAAACTTAGTAGCAAAGACTCTAAATGAGATAAAAACAGTCTGAAATTACCTGAGGGGGCCCTGTAAATTGCTTTCACTATCAGCTCTTCCTTATCATATTCTAGTTTAGTAACACAACATTCAAATTGGTGTTCTATACAATACTTACTTACAACTACACTACTGCATTCAATATTATTTTTAACAAAAATGGCAACTCCCCCTTTCTCCATTTTACATCTGCAGAAATGAGAGCTTAATTTATAATTTGGGATGGACAGCTGAGATATTCCTGTATCAGACAAATGATGCTCAGATATACACAAAACGTCTACATTAAAATTTCTGGAATTTTGAATTTCATCTAGGCTTAAGGTAATGTCATCAGTTTTACTAAATATTCCTCTTATATTTTGGTGGAAAACTTTGACACTTTGACGCAACGACTTTGAATTGTTTATTTTATTATTACATACTGGTATATCAGTTGGAATTTTTAATTTCAACAAATTATGATCATCAGAGACATTAATTTCCTTTAGACATCTTAATAAATCTATTTTATTTTACCCTAAAAAAGGCCGCGACTTAACACCATTTATCACAGGAATACCTCTTTCACTCACCTGGCATCCTCTGACCTCATCAGCAATAAGAAGCGAAAGCTTCCTCTTACCTCTGACATTCAGATGGAGTCCATGGCGAGTATAACTGTCCCTACCAATGCAGGCCACATCAATCAAACCAATGTGTGAATTAGCTGGCTGCCAGAGAACCCTTTCCAAGGATGCATTTGTACGCCTGATGTTATGCCACATCCAGGGTTTATCGTAACGCTCAAGCAAACCAACAAATCTCACACTTGTCTGACGTGTGTTCCTGGAAATGTGGGCAATGTCTCCCTCAATTGAATAATTGAGGTCTTTATCAAGGCTATTTCCTGGTCCCCCAACAATTACAACACAATCCTCATCTGAAAAATCTTTAACTAGGTCTTTCACATTTGCTACCACACTTCCAAGATCTGCATTTGGTTTGAAAATACTGCAGACTTCATAATCTGGCCCCAAGTCAGACTGAACCATCTCACTGATTCCCCTCCCGTGACTGCTCCCAGGTAACAGTACCTTCCTGCGTTTACTTTTAGATACACCCTGAAAATTTTTCCCTTTTACTTTGCAAGAACCCAGATCATTCAGTCCAACCTGACGGTCCTCAGAGTCACCATCTAGATCCTCCAATGGCAGAAACACATTGGATGTCTCCAGCTGGAAACCATCAGACAGACAGCGTCTCCTACCTCTCCTGCCAGAGCTGACTTCCTTCCATTCACTGTTCTGCCTATGCCTAAGAACAGAGTTTTCTGCCTTCAGGGCCTTTAAATCCCTCTCTGCAGATGCCAAATCTGACTGGAGTTTCAGAATCCGCTGCTCCTGATCACTAATTCTGCAGGAGTGACAGTTCCAGGAAATACTGACACAAGAGTCACTGTTAGATACATCGCTGCACCCCCAGTGAAACCAGCGCCCGCAGTCCCGGCATGTCACTCCTTCTTTTACTATCCTTCGCAGTTTCCACACTTTGTATCCATTGTGATACTTTCAAAACAACTTAAGAATTTACAAGCAAAGGAACTTTAAAAACTTTTACTTTTTAATAAACTACTTGTGTGTCAAATGCCAAAGAAATGTAAAAGTAGCCTTCTACAAAAAATGTTAAAAACCTATGTATATCACTCGAAACTTTTCCTAAAAGTGAATTACAACACCTGTCAACTACAAGATTTACCTTAAAACTGCACAAATGCAAACAAAAGAACTTTTTAAACAATTACTATGAAATTTGATACCCTAGAACTCTGAATCACAACTAACCTCAAATGTAAACAAGTAAAAAACTGCGTTTACACTGTACTGATTATGTATTAAATAAAACGGTTCACTATCACTTGAGAACTTGCCAATCTACTTTGAAACAAAACTAATGCTACTAAAACTTACTTACAATGAACTGCTGCTACGCTATAACAATAATATTAATACTAAAGTTAATACCGGATGTAAACAAAGCACGCAACACTGAATTTACAATTTACGGATTTATACTGAATAAAACGTACCACTAACACTCACACTACTAGAAAATGATATTATTCAACGAATTAACTACCTTACGAGACAAAATTTAACTTTTTAACTACAAAACACAAATTATTAGCACTCGACACGCACTAAAGCGCGCGGCAGACGAATTCCAAAGATCGCAATGTTTTGCTTTAACGTTTCTGGATGGCAACTGCTTGAAGTGTGTTTACGACAAGAAATATACAAGTGCCTTGCTGCTCCTGTGGTACAAATTTGGTTCGTCAATTCCTCAAAACGTTATGAGCAGTAGTGGCAGATAAAGATTACAGCCACTATCCTTGCATTAAAAAAAGTCAGTAGACTTCGAAAGCTGACTAGTTACCAACGTATTACATGCATATAACACAGAAACTGCTACTGTTAAACAATGTCGCCAAATAAAAACAATCAGCTGTTGTCACTTACCTTGATCTGAATCTTTTCTTAAATTTCGAATATCTTGATCGCAACTCGTCATTCCACTACATCAAAAAGCAGTGACACACAAATCTATAGCAATAACACATCATAACGCCTCTTCTTCCACATTGAAGCATGTAGATGAATAGCTATGGTTGATGAACTTTTTTAAATAGTGGGACTCCATCAAGGACTGGGGGTAAGGAACGGGAAGGAATTCGGCCAAGGCTCTTTTGAAGGGAGCTTCCCGGCATTTGCCTTAATTGATTTGGCGAAACCTTGGAAAACCCAAATCTGGATGCCTGGACCGAGATTCGAATCCGTGTCCTCCAGAATGTGAGGCCAGACCATTAACCGACTGGAAATTCGTGGTGATAGGGGAACAATACAGAAAATTACGGAATATTTTTATGAAGATATGGTGATGAAAACAGCTTTCGTTGAGTCACTACAACGACAGAAATTGGTCGGTATCAGTGGCTCGGTGATCTTGGAGACGTAGCCATTATATTTGAAATGCAGACTGTATTGTTGAAGCGGATTCCCAGTGATTTCATTGCATAGTAAGACTTCTCATTTTGTTAAACATGTTATGGCTTCATTAAACTACAGACCTTCATGCATCTTTGGTTTGTTTCAGTTACGTGGAAAAATATTTCTCCTGTTAAACAGTTCTCAAAATCTCCATGTGGAGTATGCTTTGCATAGTTTATCATTAAAATTATAGAGTTATTTAAAAAACTGATTAAAGGAGGCAGCGGGATTTCTTTGTATAATTACAAAACTGCTGCATCTATATTTACACAAGTTACAGATTTATTTACAAAGAACATTAAAAAACTATTGATAAACTTTAATACAAAAAATTAAATTAATATTTCTCTTCCTGGAGAATAAGTGACTGAGTAAAGATATCCATCATAAAATATTTTTGTTTAAAATGTTTCTATGATTTACATCATCCATCATTTGCGTATTTCTCAAAGGAAAATAAATGATTTTGAGACTTTCTTTCAAAACAAATTTGTAATTCTACAAGATCAAATAGCAATAATAATAGTAAAAAATACAAACAGAAAAAAAATTCGCGGGTCTTGGCATCGAAGTGAGTACCCCTCGCTCAGGAACACACCACACCAACACACACAGCCAAATCGACGTTATTAACAAATAGTCTTTCGCAGCGGTGTAACTCATTTAGGCACAATTTTTACACTTTTTAATCTCTGATTTCTTTTAAACCGAGTCCCACCAGGTAGAACTGCTTTAAGGCGAGAAACCATAGGTAACGTACTAGTTACTAGAGTTGTTCGTTCTACTACAGTGATTTCCAAACTAAAGACCTCTGCTTGTCAGTATGCACGAATAAAAATAATTTTAATTTATTTATTTTTTGCAAAAATAATATAATGATTGATGGCACATTTGGAATTGACTTTGAATTAGTATTTTCAATTTCATGTCTTTAGGTGCGGAAGTTTTTTCAAAAAGTGTACCACAAAGTGTGCACAATTCGTCGCCTAGTGTGGGGGCTTACTTCGCTTGTCCTAATTATTAAATATTACTTTAAGTTTGTTTGATAATTCTTTCGGGATTAATTCTTCACAATATTATTATTATTCCGGCCCATCCCTTCCATTTTATAACTCTGATGCATGCTTTTGTAAATAATTAATAATTACCTTTTTCATTTGCTAATAACCGCATTGAGCCGACATATAATTATCAACAATTTGGTTATAACATTTAACAATCGTACAAGCAACCTGGAACGTTACATCACTATTGTTCCCAAAAATTTCTACAAAACTTAGTTACGAAATACGACTCAAGGTAGAAGAGTTCCACAATAGTTTTCAAGATCTAACCAAAAAATCATTTATTACAGCTTAAAAATACTAATCATAAGCGCAGTAAGTCTTAAAAGAAAACTCAGAAAGTCAATTTGCGTGTCGGACATACATCTCAGAATATAATTTTTAAATTATTTTGCCCAAATTTAACATTCTTTTGACTACTGATGTCATAAAGAACAATACATAAAAAGGGGCAAGAAGTGATGGTCGCTATATGTCTGCGAAACAATATTTTTGGGACAGAAATGGGGAACTATCTCAGAATTCAAGAAGCAGGAACGAAAACTCATATAAAACGGTAATCGATATAACTGAAATGTATGCTTGTTAACATATGCCAGTCATTAGTTCCCGAGCTGTACCAAATGCTGAGTGTCAAATGCCAACTAAGTGTTCTCCAAACGCTCCTAATTTCTATTGACAAACCTAGAACGAAGTTAGGATTTATGAGAAACAGTGTCTTTTCAATCTTCCACATGCTCAGTATATGACTTCATAAAACTATATCACGTTGAAGGACGTTATTAGGGTCTTCGATGGTTTAATTAATATACTGATTAATTAAAAAAGTCCACAAAAGGTTATGTTGAACATTTGTTTATTTTTTCAAAAACTAAGTCCGCGACATTAACGTGCATAGATACAATACAGAGATGCACTTCTGAGCAGTCGCAAAGATAATCTCAACTTGAAAGCTAACAATAAACTCTCTGTAAAACTGAATCTGAATTAATACTGAATGTTAACTCTGTCCTGCCGATCTGTTTATATAGTCTCTATCGAAATTGCGAGAATTCTTCAAAGCCATCCGCCCGATATTTCTCGAACATTAACAATTACTCAAACAATTAAACATATTAAAAACAATCGGAATTAATATAAAATCACTTAACCCATTTCAAAATGATCAGAAATGGAAATTAGAGATACTTAAATACAAAATTATTTACAGAAATCATTTCAAACTGTAGAAAATTGTCCTGTAGACATCGTAACTTACATTAATACATGGAATTACAAACATTTAAGAAAATCTCTTGCACAATTCCGTTCTTAAACATATTAAATGGACTTTAAATAATTTTCTTTCATAAAACAAAAGTCTATATACACTGATTTACAAGAAAATACAAAACAAACATACCAGATCATATTCAAGCAGACTTTAGCTCACTACAGATACTTCATGCAGTACAATACTATTCAAAATTCATGTATGAGGGCTGTTACAACGTTCTACAAAACATTTTATGAAACCCTGTCTTGGTTAGATGACTAAGAACTTATCTTGATAAAAGAATACAAAATACTACATTTCTGTGAAAAAAGTGTGTAAATAGAGACATTATTGTAATTCTAACAAACTAGTTTAAACTCAATGTTCCTTTAGGTGCAACAAGAATTTCGCCATAAATCACCGTCGTAGATGACTAACCACTACTTTTGATCTGTCGCAAAACGGTGAAGTATGAAAATGCTCGGCTCAGCGTCTGAAACAAAACAAAAATTGCCAAGTCATAAATAAAGTCTGAAATCAAAATACAGGTCAAATCTTTGTAAGATAATAAATATTTATATAGCCTGATTTTAATACAAAAATTAATATTTATGGAGTTGATTACTACAAGTCGACGCGTATGAAATGCATAAAAATCACTTTCTCTTAAACAGCAAGCAACGGATGAATTTTACTAGAATTTCAGAATAGTAGGTACAAGTCTACGTTAAAACTTTAGCAGGTTTTTGACCATTTTGGACTTTAATTATAAAATCCATATTCCTTAGAGTAAAAAATAAAATACAATGAAATCGTTTACATATCATTAAAAATTATGCAGGAATAATTAGAAAGAAAAAGTAATTAAAATGTATTTATTAGTACCCTAGGTTGCTGGCTATTTTATAAAAGTAAAGAGTATTATTGTAGTTGAGTTTTAAGATCTTTAAACTCTTTACGAAATATGGAAGTAGTCATTTACAATTATTTCACTTAACTGCCGAGCCGCTCACACTCAAGATAATCTACGACAAACAAAGCAGGGAAATGCTGGTCCAATCCTTATACGTTTTAGTGCGACACCCGCTGTCATCTCATTTTAAAAGATTTTTCTATTGTTATTATGGTTCTCACTTAGAAAGCTGTCAGGAGTAAGTAATTATGATTTTATAAATAAGTCAAATTGTGTTATCGTGTGTATTCTCATAAGGTGGTAGTCGACGTCATGCCACAAAGAAAATGGCTAAAGATGGGTTTATGAAGAGTATTGTCAGTGCAGGAGGACCATTGACTGATGCATCTAGAAATTTCTACGGCTATATCAGGAAACTGAGGGGAAGGGAGGGTGTAGAGACACTTATAGATAAGGATGGAGAAGAAGTTACTGACTATTTGAAAAAGGCAGAGATTTTAAGTAACTGGTTCAGTGAAAGCATTAGAGACAATGAATCAAAAACAGGAGGGTCTAATTCGGAGAACGAGCTTAACAACACAATTAGAAATGACTATAGCAAAAAATTTGATATTCATCCTGAGGAAATTATGAAGGAAATAAGAAAGCTGAAAAAACATAAAGGGGCTGGTGAAGATAATATTACTACAGATATCTTAAAGATAGCCGGATGTGACATTGTACCTTATCTTGAAATATTATTTAATTTGAGTCAAGACACTTGCTGCTTACCACAGGACTGGAAAAGTGCAATAGTAGTACCGGTACATAAGGGAGGGGTGAGAAATAGAGTTGAGAATTACAGGCCAATCAGTTTGACATCAGTGGTAGGTAAATTAATAGAAAGATTGATATGCAACCACATCAGAAATATATGTGAGGAACGTAAGTGGTTTTCAAGCAGGCAACATGGTTTCAGGCAAGGATATTCATGCGAATCTCAGTTGGTGAGATATATGCAAGATATTTCAGATGAAATGGAGAAGGGAGTCCAAATTGATAGTGTAGCACTAGATCTGTCTAAGGCGTTTGACAGAGTAAGCCATAAAATGGTAGTAAATAAGGTAAAAACCATTGGAGTGGATAAGAAAGTCATTTGCTGGGTAGAAGAATTTTTAAAAGGCAGCAAACAGAAAGTTAGGGTAGGAAATGTAGTATCAAAAGAAGTGGAAGTAAAAATGGGTGTGCCACAGGGTAGCGTATTGGGACCATTGCTATTCATGATCTAATGAATAATTGTGTTGATTGTTTACTATCTGAAATTAGATTGTTTGCAGATGACATAATGCTGTATAAAAGAATCAAAACGATAGAGGATTGTAAACAGTTGCAGGTTGATCTGGACAGGATATCTAATTGGGTTGGTAAACATTGAATGAAGATAAATGCTAAGAAGAGTCAGCTTTTTAGATACACAAATAAAAAACAAAAGGTTAATTATGAATATAAGGTGGGGAAAGAATTGCTTTCTGAAGACTTGAAATGGCATTACTTTTGATAACAAACTTAACTGGGCAGGACACATAGGACAGGTGGTAGGAAAAGGTTTCAAAGTTCTGCACTTGTTGGAGAGAGTGATGAGGGGATGTACGAGAGAAGTCATGGAATTGGGTTACAAAACTTTGGTCAGACTATTGCTCGAATATGGTAGTGTAGTATGGGACCCTCATTTTACGTATCAAATACAGGAGTTGGAGAGGGCGCAAAAAAGGGCTGCTAGATTTGTTTCTGGAAATTATCGCAGAATGCAATCAGTGACGGATATGATAAAGGAGCTGGAATGGGATTCATTGCAAGATAGGAGGAGATTGAGGAGGGTCATGGAAGTGTACAGGGCATATACTGGCGATGAGTCATGGAAAGATATTGCAATAGGTATGAAAAGTAGTGCATGGAAGGGAAAAGATGACCATGACCACAAGCTGCCACTCGATTTCAGGCACAAGGGTGTAGGAAGATTCTCTTTTTTAGGTAAGGGTGTCAGGGATTGGAATGAGTTACCAAGAGAAATGATGAATAATTTACCGAAAACTTTGAAAGAATTTAAAGATAAAATTTGTAGAGGGCAAATGTAGGTGGGTGCAGGATAGGGGGAAGATGGGTGTGTAGGGAAATTGCCACCGGAGCCTGTGCTCCATTACAATTAAACTAAATTAAAAAAATTAAAAAAAGATGAGTGGCCATACTGGGGGGCGAATAGCTCCCGAGGGAAAGGCGAGTACTTATTTAATGCAAATGCCTCATTATCACCGCTGCTGATGGCAAAACCCAAAAGCTCTCTAGTAACACTGACGAACAAAAAAAAAAAAACTTTCGGCGGATATCTGGGTGTCCAACGTGCGTTCTAAGACAATTGATACATGCTGATTCAGAATATGCAAACCGTTTGTCTCCATCACGTACCGTTCTTGAAATATAAGACATTAACAAATTACAGATGTTTAACATAGTATCACGGTAAACAACTCACAGACAGTTTCAGAATATCACTTATTACTTCATATAGTACTAATGAACACATACTATACAGGTGAAACTAGTTGAATGTATAATACATATACAAAAAAAAAAAAAAAAAAAAAAAAACATACATATAAAATAAACAACCATTTTTTACAGTGAGTTTGATTTGAATTTCTTGGCTGTAGTCTTGCGTTTATGCTGAGCATTTGGCAACTCGCGCTGAAGCGTCCAGCAGTAATCAGCCAACATTGCTGCACTCCATTGGCCCTGATAGCGTTACTCCATCATAGAGATGTCCTGATGCAACCGTTCACCATGTTCTTCGCTGACGAGAACCTACGTTCTCGGGAAATAAATTGAGATATGAGTTAAGGAGATGAATTTTGAGGGACCCAGCAGACTGCACGCACTAATGCACTTCTGCACAACATTCGAATAGTCAGGAAATTTTTAATTTCCAAGGAAATTGGCTACAACTAATTTGAATGCTATTCATGAATCTTTTTCAGTATCACCCAGTACGTCTTCGAAGTGGCTTTAAGCCATCAAGATTTTTTTTTAAGACCTGAGTATTAAGAAAAGTAATACACATGCATTAAAGTTTCAGAAGTCTCAACGAACAATTAGCTAGTGTTAAAAAGGCAGAATAAATGGCAACGTCACCAAGACAGTTGTTATTTTGATAATAAAAGAGGGGACGTGTAATATTATTTACTTAAGATTGTCTTTAAATGAATTGCTCATCGTCTGGAATAAATGCTACCAAATTTGGTAAATCACAATAAAAATATTTTCAAGTAATCAACAACTAGAATGAACGCTGAGATGTCAAGGAATTAATTGATTGCTTATACTATATTAGAAAGATATCAAGGCAGTCTTGAAGGGAAATTTATTCTTAATTCGTTTAGAGGAAACGTTATTAATTTTTTCACCGCACTCAGAAAACAAAGTTGAGAGTAAAGAAAACTTCTGCGCTCCAGTCTGAAATAGGTCCCAAAATTTGTGTAATCCCGCGTAAATTAAAATGCTATGAATGTTTGGAAGATGAAGGCAAGCAAGTAAAGTGGAGTCTTATCGTTTCATTGGTATACCGCCATCCTGAGTACGTTTTGTAGGCGGCTTCTATATTCACTAGTGGCATGCTGGAAAGGAATCCCGCTTACGGCATAGAAATAAACATTTGGTCTATGGAGTAGAAGCACGAGTAATTTTACAGAATTTCTAGTTTCGCACTCATACGGTGATGCAATCTCCAACAACGTAGATTTTTTTTTAATATAAATACTTAAAACCGGACAAATAAATCAAGGGTACTTATGAATTAGTTCTAAACATTCTGTACACTTCAGAGAATTATTCTCGCAGCTTTAGGTTAGAGGTTTCCCACTGCCCCAAGTCTTACCTAAGACAATTGCCACGTAATCGTTCAACAGACGTTCTATATATCACGAAAATATGTGGATTATTATATACGAAATATTTTTCCCTTTCAGTTATCGAGGGCAAAAATGGAATATCACAGACAATATAGGCGATTCTTGTTTGTAGTAGACTGAAACAAAAAACTCACAACATACGAGTCACATTGATATAGAAATTATCATGGTGGGCCGAATCTTGTTCGTAGTGCAGTTAGCTTGCGTGTCAAATGGAAACGCGTGATCTGGGTGAATAAATGCTTATGTCTTATCATTTTATGCCATTTAGCAAAGTAGAGCGAGTAATCCTAGCTAAAAGACATCTTACTTGCAAATGATCAGAAAATCTAAGAAAATTATAACTCTTAAAGGTCTGAAGAATCAGTTTCTAATGCTAGCAAGTTTCTTGACAAACACAATTATCGTTACTGGGAATACATCCTCCAGTAGTGCCATCACACAATCACATCTAAACTTGAGAGGATCTATCAACATAATAGGTATTCGGATTATTTGAGATTCGACGAAACAAGAAAGCCATCCCTTAGAACTTTAAAATGCCTGGGGTTTATGGATGGAATGATGATGAAAGGCTCAAACTTATTCAAGACGGTGAATGTTCATGCCTTTCTGCTGATGTTATGACTGGCTTAATATATGCATACGAGAAGGAAGATTTGGTTCATAGTAGGCCAACGGTATGACCCACTAGAGGCACTAAATATTATTTATTGTTTTCTTGTGTGCTGCACTAATAGCTGACAAGACTTTTAAATCCAAAATGACTCATTATGCCTTTTAAAGGAAAAAATTGTCTTGAATTCATTTGGAGGTGTTTCGACGATATATGATTGAATTCTAAACTAATTATTTCCACTGGTAATAAGACTTGAGATTCCTTCAAGGAAATCATCGAACTTCATTCATAAAACAAAGACAAATTGCGCGGCTTTGTTTTGTGCGTACTGACCTCGCTGAAGGTGACGAGGTTGATGTCTGTGACTTTGCCGGCGGTGATCTTCTCAGTGACCTGAGAGCGCAGGGTAATAATCTGCAGGCTGCACTTGACGCCTTTCGAGCTGGCAAACCACTGGGAATCGTAAGCGGCCCGGCCCACATCCAGCTCCTGCACAAAAGGAAATAACACTCCGTTTTCACTCAGAAACAATTAATACAGTTGTCATGTATCAAGAAAAACTGAACGGACGAGTTAACGGTGATATCTGTAATGTATCTTTATAAAAATGTGTGTAAGCGATAAAATTACTTGTTCTTTACGTCGTTTTATGACTAACTTTAAGGGAAGAAATTAGAAAATTCATTAACAATAACAATTAATACTAGTATTTAAGAAGGGATAGTTCGAAATCGGTCTCACGTCCGTTGACCACTCATTGACAATGGTTAGAACAATCTGCTGTTTGAGGTTGTGGTCCAAAACCTCGTTGGTTGGTGCTTTTGAGAGCGACCAAAACTTACGATGCTGTGAAAATGATGTTACGATACTCGCATCTGACGGACTTGCTCATGCTTGGAATATTTCTGACGAAGATTGTGCCTCAATATTCGTGTGAAGGCTTTTTTTTCATGTGATTTTCTATTGAAATACAAGTATAGTTGAAATTTATCGACAATTTAAAAACTACCAATCATACTTGTGTCGAGCTTTTTAGTGCTCTAGGGTGGAGTTATATACGCTTGGCCACCAAAAGGAACTAGCGATTCTTAAAATATTTATAAGACCATAATATTATTCACATTGAATTTTTTATAATCCTGGTAACTGGGTGACCAATCTTCGCTCGGCATCTTTCGATTTATGTTGAACATCAAGATTTTGCGTAATGTTTGATTAAAGTTAGCGTCTTTCTTGAAGGCTCCCTAGGCATTTTGAAGTGCACAGTTCATTGATATAACAAAAGAGAAGCTTAACTAACGTCAGTAGGCTTTCTGGTACCTGAAGCTTCTACGAGATGAGGTTAAAGCCGTTTCCAAGTCGCCAAATACAAGAATTTATCTTTTTTCTTGTTTTTAAATTGTGTCACAAACTAGAAAAAGTAAACATTATATATGTATGAAATGTCATCCAAATCGCTAGAGCCATTTCGGAGATCGTCCGGTTTTTCTGCAGGACTGCATTTACCAGAATCTGTTTTTTCGTATGGACATCTGTACGGGATTTTTCACGAGTTCGTAGACTCAGTAATATTTATGTCTGTGTTAAAGACACATACGGTCAAAAGGTAAACGATGATCACATTATAACTGCTAATATTGATTACAAAGAAGTTTTGTAAAGAAGTTTGGAAAAATCACATCTGATAAAGCCAATAAATATTTTTTAAATATCTACTTTTTAAATGTTTTACAATTAAACATGTTACTGATAACGACTTTTTACAATAAAAGTAACATTTATTACTACTCTTCGAACCTCTCATTAATAAATATACTTGCATTTACTTATGTACACATCATTATATTACCATTCGCTGACTGACCACGACACTGGGCAAAATATTCACAAGAGTCAGCTAGTATACTAGAATTGTTCGTTTAAAGATATGAAAGTTCCTTGCTCTAACCAAAGAGAAACTTAAATAACATCAGTAGGCCTATTGGTACCTGAAACCACTACGAGATGGCGTTAGGGTCGTTCTCTTGGTACTAAATACAAGAATTGCTCGGGGTTTTTTTTTTTTTTTTTTTTTTAAATCGCGTTTTTGCTAGGAAGACACCTATTTAGATAAACCTGAAAAGCAAAACGTTATCTAAATATGAAATCGTTACAGCCGTTTCCGAGATACCGATATACAAGAATTGCTCGGTTGAAGATAAACTAGTTATTCGATCTGAGTAAAATTCTTCTGTTTAAATTTCCTACACCGTAATATCGAATGATGTATAGCTCTGCCATTGTTGTTGGTGACTACAGGAACAGTGATGAGGTGGTCTTGTGTCGCATTTGTTTAGCACCATTCTCATGTATCTAGACGTATCGTTTTCTCCCAAGCATCTTTAATTTCTTGACGTTCTTTTAAAAACCACTTACTACAGAAAGTACCATAGCCTAGAAAGCTTAAGGATGTTCCATTTTCCATCCAGTGCTGCTTAAATATTAATTAAACAATAAGCAGTACGTAGTAAATGAATGTGCTGCAGATAGAATTACACCACAGCCCTCGTTACAGCAATATGTTTCACAGCTGAATTGTTATTCGAATTACTAGCAGTAACTGATTTTGTAACTGGAAAGCTACTAGTTACGATGTTTTTAGTTATGCTACCTGAATAATCTGTAACAATTTCAAATAAACACATCTTTGATTCATTATAGTTTGAATCAAATCTAGATTTTTTTACGTAAACATACAACTCTTTGATTTCAGGGGATAATTTCGTGAGAGCTAAAGTTGTTATAGTACAGCAATAGCTTCTAAACTTATTGATTTAATTAATGTAAATAAAAATGTATACCATAACTAACAACTCGCAAAAAAATTAAATATGGAACGTTCTGAGCAGTTTTCGGACTTCTTGCCCTCCTTTGGTTTGAGAAGAATCTACAAATTCGTCAAAATTAAATGTACGTGTATGCCTAACTGCTTCCTCTTTACGATTATTCTGAAGAACGAGAAAATTTATTATAATACGAAAATTTTATATTCTCAAACGCCATGAAATAAAGCAAGAAGATTTATTACCTCACAGAAATTTACGTGACATCAAAGTTATTATAGCTAACAAGTTAGAAGAAGTGTCTCGCTTTGTCATCTTTGCTGAGGATTTATTTTCTCTGGATCATAGGTTTTACTAATTTTAGGAAACGTCTAAAGTGTTAAAAGTAAATGATGACTCCTTTATTGAATCAATTCCGTTCCAAAGACATTTGGTGCTATCTCCACTTGGTTATTACACTCTTGCACTGTTTGTGAACATTAGTGGAGGAACTTTAACAACAACAACGAATGAACTGGTCAGAATACGTTTCTGCAACCCGCGTGTCATGGACCTCGAGCCGCTACGCTAACTGAGTAAGGTGGGCTGACAAATCTCACTTTACGTTTCTGTGTTCTCTGCAAATTTATTTCTCCCAATATCAACCGTTAAGCAACTTTGTAGGACAAAACTAAATATACCAAAACAGAACAGAATTTTTCTCTCTGGAGCAGTTTAAATGAACTTTACTTTGTTGCCTACATAGGAACATTAACAGGCAATGTATTTATAATTATTATTATTATTTTTTTTTTTTAAAAAAGAAAATGTTTTCAAATTCTTAAATGCAGAAATTCCATTGTTTATTCTCATCATTAACAAAATAAGGTCTTTGTATTAGGTTTCAAAACACTTAATTGTTGTTAATAATATTAATGCATAACATAATAATTATTCGACTATAAGTAATAAAAGATCTAAATGCGTTTGAGGCAAAAATTGACAACCGATTTAAATGTTTTTCGTTAGTTAAATCTGAAGCGTCATGTAAATGAATTTATTACTGAAGAAATAGAGTGACTAGTAAAAAGTAAACAGTGCTCGAGGACTTCCGAATAACTCATAGCCAGTGATCTCAAGAGTAAAATAGGATGAGTTTCATACTGAGAGTATCAATTTTTTTTCGTTCAACGTGATACTTGCGATAACTACTGGACGGATTCAGTTAATTCTCGCAAGCGAAATGCATATCGTGATTTCAGCGTACGAACGGCACCGTATTATTCGGAGGAATTAGCTACTTGTTTCTCGCTGGCGATACGTTTACTGCGACATGATCGGTTAAATTCGTACATTTACCGTCCACAAAAACAAAGTTGTGTGTAACAGCTAGTGTTATAATATATAAAAGTGTATGTTTGTTTGTTTGTATGTTCCTCTGCGTTCCTGTTCCATTCATCCGATTACGATGAAACTTTGGTGAATTATTGTGTGCTCGCATGCGAAGGTTTCTGACAAAAATAAAATAATAATAATCCGTAAGACACTCCCTCTCCCCCTTTGCAACCCTTAATTTTATACGAACCCACATTTTTTATCTGATTTTGATGGAACTTTGCACACATATACTTTAAAATAAACCGAAAAATACTGTCAACATTTGGTTTTCACAAACCCAACCCTTCTCCCCCTTTCCATCCCCATAATTTTTGACAATATTTTTTATACACACCCACAATTTTTATCCGATATCGGCGGAACTTTTCACATGTGTACTTTAAACCAATCAGAAGAATACTGTATACATTTGATTTGCGAAAACCCAAACCTTCTCCCACTTTCCAATGCCTTAATTTTTGTTGATGTTCATTAGACATACCCACAGTTTCTATCTAATATCGACGGAACGTTGTACACGTATTCTTTAAAACCAACAGAAAAAAATTGTCTACATTTGGTTTTCGGAAACCCTATCCCTCTTCCTTTTTCCACCCTCTTATTTTTCTAAACGTTCTTTAAACATACCCATAGATTTATTCTGATTTCAATGGTCCTTTGCACACGTATACATTAAAACCAACAGCAAAATGATGTACCTCAGTCAACAAGCGTACATGATAGACTTCAAAGGGTCTTAGCTAAGTTGGACACAACTTCATATCTCGTATGTCTTTGTTTTAAAGTATCCTTAGATCTTTACTAACTGCGAATATTTGCAAATTATTTTTATTTTAGTTAATAAAAACTGTTTGAGCGTAATGCCGGAGAATTCCTTCAGACGATAGAATATATGGATATTTTTCGATGAGAATAAATGTCTGTAGCTAATACTATTAGAAAAACTAAAGTGAGTATATAGGGTGAATTTCAAAAGTAATAGGACTGATTTTCTGTAGCCCAGGCGGAACGATTGGCGAGAATACTGTTGGGCTGGTGTCAGGGACAGAATTCGCTCTTGGTTAGTTCCCACCGAATCTTTGCAGAGTGAACTTCGCGTGGATAGTGAGTCATTGATGAGAAACCTTTTCAAAGTTGTAATATGAACCGTACGCACGAGCAGCACTATGTGGTGAAGTTTTGCGTGAATCTTGGAAAGAATGCAATCTATGCTTTTGCCATGTCAAAGAGGATTTTGGATATTCTATCATCAAGCGTTTTTGAATGGCACAAGTTGTTGAAACAAGGAACAGAGCAAGCTGTAGGCGACCATCGCTCAGGATGGTTATTAATATCCCAAAGTGACAAAGATGTTCGAAAAGTGAAAGAGATTTTGAATATCGATCAAAATCTAAGTGTTCAACTAATTTCTGAAGAGTTTAAATCCATCAATGTGTATATAAATAATTTTCTCGGGTGACTAGCAACTTCGCACGTTCCTGACCTCACTTCACCAGAAGATGGCGTCGATGATTCAGTGCGCCGAAATATCGTGTAACTATAACATTCATATAACTTGGCTAGTCACCCGAGAAAATTATTTATATTTGCAACGCCGAGAAAAACTACGTAATTATCCATCAATGTGGTTTGAACTGTGGCTGAGGATTTGAAGACAAGAAGAGTGTGGGTGAAACTGGGGCGAAAATTTTTGAACGACCAGAAAATGGCTGATCGAGTGCAGATTTATTCAAACACTATGGATCGTTTTAGAGATGCACCGAACATTTTACGAGGTCATCCCTAGTGACGAAACTTGGTGTGTCCAGTACGGCTCCGAAAACAAACAACACGAGTGCCTCTCCAAAATCCAGAAAAACTGTATGTCAAATGTGAAAAAGATTCTGGTCGCTTTTTATATCATCAAGACGTTCCACCTGTCAGAACTATCAACGATGGTAGCGTAGAGGCTACATTGCTGGCTCCGTATGCCGGGGGTCGCCAGTTGGAGTCCGGCAGATGGCATGAGTGTTTATGTGTTGTGTGTGTTAATGTCGTGTGATTTATATAATTAATTTGAAACAATATATGCTGGAGAAACCGAAAACACTGGATGATTTGTAATAACACTTGAGCTGGCTTTATGACGAAAGAAGCCGAAATCCATTAAAAGAAACTGTTAACACCAAATTTTACGGGGAAGTGCTCGAACGATTACGGAAGTGTCATCCGTATGAGACCAGCGATTGCAACATTTGGCAACAGAGTCACTAGAAGGCTTCGTGTCATACCACGCTAGGAGTGGTAGGCCAACCATACAACGATGCAGCTGATTTTTTTTCCTTTTCCATCGATTGAAAAAGCAGATAAAAGGGCATCGTTTGGGTCAGTGGAGGCTGAACAAGTGCCCGCGACGGGCGAATTATGGAGCACCCCGGTTGGAGACTTAACAGCAGGCATATGGGACTGGCAGGCTCCCTATAACAAGTGTATTGTTGGAAAAAAATGTTACTTTGAAGAATTCTGATAAACTTTAATAATGCCTGCAATAGTTTTCTACTCGCATCAGTCGTAATACTTTTAAAATACACCCTGTACAACATCATGTTTCGACTGTCGGAAAATTATTTCCAGGCCACCCACCGCGTCTATAAGCTGGTCCCCGCTGTTGCACAGTATGAAGAGCTGTAGAACCGCCTGACTCAGGTAGCTGGCCTGGTTCACTACCTTGGATGGTGGACTCGTCTCCGTCGACTGTAAAGATATAAAAGACAAACTTTATGGTATTGAATATATGGGGTAGAGTAACTCTAGGCCTGCCTCCAGAAGTGGAGCTGCTAGTTGCTTCGGTCTTTACACCTTAGCGACATTAAGGTTAAAGGCGGGATAGCCACCATCCTGACATTCGCCAGAAGTGATTTCGTGAAACCGTAGAAAGCTGAAATCTAGATGGCTGCATCAACATTGTCGCTTGCCTTCAGTCTTTACGTGCTTGGGGATTTCAAATTTAGCTCCGCCAGTTGGTAGGCATTTTGATTATTAGGAATTGTGTACAACCATTTCTCCTACCCCGTTAGTCTTCTCCCAACATAGTTCGAACCAGGTAACTTCGTGTTGAATGGCAGACACAGTCCCAGTGCTATAGCAACATCGGCCGTGAGGTGGGCGTATGATGCTGAACGCCCCAAAAATACAATTAAAACACTACTCGTGTGCTGTAGGAGATGTTATCGAGAACCATTTACGTTGAAAATCGACTGCGTGTACGACGTCAACAAAATATTCCTCGAAAATGTAGCTATTCTGTCAATCTTCGGCAAGTTAATTAATCCTTAAGTTCGTTTAAGGTAGAATTTTTAAGATTTGAAAAAAGCTGTTCCAAATGTCATTAATGTTATGAATTCATTAATGTGTTACTTAAACTCTATTACTTTTATAATCATACCAGCAGACGTTTTTCAATAAACGTAATGTAAATGCTTTCATTTACCATACACACATTTTTTGTTTTTGTTTATTGAACTGAATCTTATCAAAGTGCTACTATCATAAATTATACCTCATATATTATTTTAGTAAACTAATCACGAAAAAGTAATTATGAGTTACAAAATTTCGAAACATGGATTTGTGTTTCACTAACGGTGTTTTAGTATAGAGTTTCCATTAATTGAAAGAATCTTTTACATGAAAACCTGCAATCAATCGTACTTGTAGGAAAAAGTGTGAGATTTTTATTCAAATAAATCAACTTTGGCATCAACTTTACGATTTATAACTGAATGGTTTTGATTCACTTACCGTTACAGCCTCGTAACCGAGGAAGCTGAGTATGATTAACTGCAGGAAGAAGTTAAACATCATGGCCAACCAGTGCAAGCTTTCGACTTCTGTTACCAATCTAAAGGAAGAAAAGACATTAAACGCTGTGCAATACCTCAGATTCGACAGTAGTTGCAAGGCTATATACTTCATGAATGTTTGTTTTTGTAATTTTGGTTTAATTAGACTTATATAACGTTTAGAGTACATAAGAAAGCTTTCTCTGAGCTTGCCATTTTACAGAGAGCAACAGTTAATAATATATATATTCTTGATATAGTTATTCTTCAGACATTATACATATATGTGTGGCTGAAGAAGAACTGTATCAAATAAGGTACCTTTACCATACTTCTAATTTTGTTTCATCCTATAACCTGGTATTCTCAGAGCAATTCATATTCTGAAACACTTTGAGAATCGGATTGCGTGGTCTGTGTCTAAATGCAGTCATCTGTTTGTGTCTGGCTGTCTCACCGCAGCAGTTTGTCGTGAAACACGACGCACCATCCGATGGTCTTGTCCATACGGGCGTCGACCCTGCGGTCCACCACGCCGACCCTGCGCTCAGCTTCGCTGCCAGGAGGCCCAGTTTGGCCCCAGACGGCTGTTTCCGCAATCTGCCTGGAGCAGCGTAGCGTGTCCGACAGCACTGTCAACTGGCCGCAGATCAGCTGGATCTGCGTTATCATCATCATGTCTGTCACCTGAAGGCAGACAACAGGGCCTAACTGAACGTATCATTGTCTCTGTTTTCGGTGTGCGAAGTATCGCGGTGGAAAACATGGAAAATGTTCTTAAAATTAAGAAGGAGCAACCACTAAATTGGTTCCTTTTAGCCTGGGATACCAATGTAGGGCCGACATTTATTATCCTGTGCGGTATGTTTGTAGATGATTCTGATGAGTGTTGTAAACTGTAGTGCGTTATTTTCTTTTTTCTATGTTAAGGTGAAAGAACTAATCAAGATAAAAAAATAAATGGGTAGAGATCCCTAGATAAAATACAGTATGTCATAGAATAACGTATACCGTAATAAGATAAGAAAGAAATAATATAAAGCAAAAATTAAGTCTCTAAAAAGAAATGCGACGAGATAGTAGACAAATGGGAGGAACGAAAGAAACAGAAGCGTTAAAAACAGAAAAAAAAACTTAAAAATAAACGTGAACCTAACTTATAAAATAAGTTTAAGTATTATGAACGAATGAAAAAGTTATTTCACAACTCCTTCGATTAAATATATAAAAGAATTTAAACAATTACCACATACACAAGTAGATATAAACATCACAGCAGATGAGATTAAGGAGACGCTATAAGAATAAAAAAAGAAATCAGTGTGAGGTAGCATATGAACGAGAGATATTATTATTATTATTATTATTGCAGCTATATCGATCCTTTTTTCAGGATGTAACCTCTTTAAGTCTAATGAGCTATATATTAGAATTTAATTCTACATAGTTTTGTTGTAGTTCTTTCCAGGCTGATCGATCATGAGCCACCCTCTTCCAGTTCACGCCTGTAACTCGACGTATATCCTTATCCCAGCGATCCGGGGGTCTTCCTCTTGCTTTTCAGGTTTCTCGGTATCCAATCCAGCACTACCGTAGTCCATCTTTCATCTCTTTTGCGAGCAATATGACCTGGCCATTGCCATTTTTGGGTCATGACTCTTTTTAAGATGTCTGATTGAATGAACATGCACGACCCTTTTCCTGCCTCTTCTTGTAAACCCCATCATTGCTCTTTTCATACTTCGCTGGTCAGTTCTCAGTTTTTGCTTTGTGTGACTATTTATTGTCCAAGTCTGGCAGGCATATGTGAGGACCGGTAATACACATTGTTCAAATACCTGTTTTTTAAGATGTACTGGCATGTTAGATTTAAAAACTAAGGAATTTGTTCCGTATGCTCTTCAGCCTAGCTTTATCTGTCTGTAGATCTCAGGCTTTGAGTCGCCATTCAAATTGACCAGTTGGCCTAGATAGATGTACTGATCTACGGACTCAATACCAGAATCTTTCGCGTCTGCCTTGTCTTTATCTTTTTCTGCCCATTTGTTTTGCATGATTTTGCTTTTTGATATATTTATTTTAAGGCCCACTTCACTGCACACTGCCTCTAGTTCATTTATCAGTTCTTTGAGCTCTTCCAGACAGTTTGAGAGTAAAACTATGTCATCAGCGAATCTTAAGTTGTTGAGACTTCTTCCACTTATTCTCAACCCTCGGTTTTGCCATTGGATTTTTGACATTGCCAACTCTAGGACTGATGTGAATAGCTTGGGGAATATAGATGGAGATAAATGCCAAAAATATTGAGTAAAATAGATGTAAAAAGTATTTCTGGGGACTAGGACTGAGTATATCTCAGTTAAAAGAGAAAAAAAAAAAAAACGTTCTGGAGGACGCGGGTTCGAATCCCCGTCCGGCTATCCAGATTTGGGTTTCCACGGTTTCCACAAATCACTCCAGGCGAATGCCGGGATGGCTCATTCAAAGGGTCATGGACCATGGCTGAATTGCTTCCCGTTCCTCGACCCAATCTGTTTCCGCATCTAATGGTCTCGACGTCGACGAGGCGTAAAGCCCGAAGAAAAAATACAAACAAAGAATTTTAAAAAATGATATAAGTTTAACTAGCGTGGTGGGGGGGGGGGGGTACGGTAGAGCCAACTAATTCGATATAGGATCTAAGATTGTTGTAGAAATGTAGAGGAAGAGATTAGATTCGAATTTCATGTATAACTACGGGAAAAACAATCCACCTGATATATGCAGACCTAGAAGATTCCTGAAGATTCTTTTTGAAATATTGACGAAAATCCATCTAACGTCTGAGATATTGTAAACATCTGTTCAGTTTCAAAAATAGTCTTTAAGCAGGATAACTCCACCCCAGAACTGTTTCGGTTAAGAAATGTACTGAGGGTTGTGTTTCTCCGACATACTTCCCGTATACAGTCAATCGACAATACACGGCATGGAAACAGGTGTTTAACAATTCTTCCGTTTGCTAATGAAGTAGTTACAGTAAGTGACGAAAAATGAAATTGGTTAGGTGCTCCGGAAATCAGGTATTAATTCTAAATATGAACATGAAAAAACAGAGTATTCTAAAATCGGAAAAAAGTGTAAATTCCAGAATTAAAACTCAATAAAATTAAATGTACATATACCCAGACAATATTATATTGAAAGTATAAATAACTAGAGGTGATACATAAAGAATTCAGATTGGTTGAAAATCCATTCGATTTCTAAATTCCTCACACTTTTTATAGAAATTACATTAAACGAAAATTGCAATCTACAAAGCAATTGTAGATACCATTATAGTATACGGGTCTGAATGTTGGAAAATTGCTGTGAAAGATAAGAAAAATATTGAAACGGCAGAAATTGATTTTTGAGAATTGGGAGCAGGGTTTCCAGACATGAAACACAGTAATGAAGAAATAAAATGATGGCAAAGCATATGTAGTCTACTGTTGACGTGAAGAGACTACGCAGCTGCTGTGGACCGGTATTGTGAGAGTCAAATGATTGCCAAGAAAAGTGCCAAACTGTATATATCAAAATAGAAGAAGAAAAGACTGATCTGCAAGACCATATGGACAAGGAAACAGTAAAACAGTGAGAAACGGAACAACTGATGAATTGTGGAGATAGAGAGGCCTAGCAGAGTTCGAAATTTTAAATGCGGGGTGCGTCAAAGGTTTCAGTATCCTGGTTACATGTATACATATGTATACAAAAAGTAACAATCTGTGTGAAGGTTCTGACAGCTACTTGTATCTTACACGTAACAGGTAATAAGTTAAGGGATCCAGTCCTGTCAATAGAGAGAGGCAGTCTAAGGTCCACAAATGCGTATTGTAAAATTGTTTAGACAGATGTTTATCACATTTGGCTTTTCAAGAAACCGGAATCCTTGTCATATAGAAGGCCTTTCCCTTGAGTCAGTAGGAATACGCGCACTGTTAGAATTAAACACCTACGCTTATTCCTGCACATTATTAAGTTATTTGAGACTTAATCGAGACGTTCATAATACTCTGAAGAGCAAAAGAAACTGGTATAAGCATGCGTATGCAAACACAGAGATATGTAAACACTCAGAATACGGCTCTGTGGTCGGAAACGCCTATTTAAGATAACAGGTGGTAAACACTCAGAATACGGCTCTGTGGTCGGAAACGCCTATTTAAGACAACAGGTGTTTGGTGCAGGCGTTAGATCGGTTACTGCTGCTACAATGGCAGGTTATCACGATTTAAGTGAGTTTGAACTTGGTGTTATAGTCGGCGCACGAGAGATGGGACACATCATATCCGAGGTAGCGATGAGGTGGGGATTTTCCCGTACGATCTTTCAAGAGTGCACCGTGAATATCGGGAATCCAATAATACATCAAATCTCTGACATCGCTGCTGCCGGAAAAAGATCCTCCAAGAACGGGACCAACAACGACTGAGGAGAATCGTTCAACCTTACAGAAGTGCAACCCTTCCGCAAATTGCTGCAGATTTAAATGCTGGGCCATCAAGAAGTGTCAGCTTGCGAACCATTCAACGAAACATCATCGATATGGTCTTTCGGAGACGGAGGCCCACTCGTGTACCCTTTCTGAGTGCATGACACAAAGATTTACGCCTCGTCTGGGCCCGTTAACACCGACATTGGACTGTTGATGATTGGAAACATGTTTCCTGGTCTGACGAGTCTCGTTTCCAATTGTATCGAGCGGATGGACGTGTACGGGTATGGAGACAACCTCATGAATTCATGGACCCATCATGGCAGCAGGGGACTGTTTAAGCTGGTGGAGGCTCTGTAATGGTGTGGGGCGTGTGCAGTTGGAGTGACATTGGACGCCTGATACATCTGCATACGACTCTGACAGGTACGTGTCGTACGTACGCACCCTGGCTGATCACCTGCATCCATTCATTCCAGCAGGACAATGCGACACTCCACACGTCCAGAATTGCTACAGAGTGACTCCAGGAACACTGTTCTGAGTTTAAACACCTTCGTTGCCCACCAAACTCCCCAGACATGAACATTATTGAGCATATCTGGGATGCCTTGCAACGTGCCGTTCAGAAGAGATTTCTACCCCTTCTTACTCTTACGGATGTATGGACTGCCCTGCAGGATGCATGGTGTGAATTCCCTCCAACAGTACTTCAGACTCCAAGCCACGTCGTGTTTCGGCACTTCTGCGTGCTCGCGGGGACCCTACAAGATATTAGGCAGGTGTACCAGTTTATTTGGCTCTTCAGTGTACAATCTGATAAGTAAGAATTGTGCAGCACTGCATGGCTTACCCTGAAGGGAATGTCCCAAATGATAAAAAGTTCCGCCACGAGGGGAGTTCGAATTAGCTAACTCCACTTATAGCGCCAGGCATCGCCATATTGTCTTGTTGAAGTTGGCACGAAATTTAGAGAAACTCCTGTTTGATTTGTTAAATAAAGTAAGCCCTTTCAATAAGTGCAAATCAATCAAACATTTTTTTTTTGTCTCTAATGATCAAGGATTTTACCAGTGAGCCTATAACGAGTCGTGATAAGTATTTCTGCTTGGTAACATGATGTGGAAAAAAGAATGTTCAGCGACCATGATTAAGGTCAAGAGCTTTCCAAAAGCAGTCTGCAATACTAAGTACGAGTAATAACCGGTTTAGCGTAAATAAGTGGTACTAGGAATAAACCACAATGAATTACATTTTAATATTATATATTCTTTGTAGCACTAAGATTCGAAACAGCTGAAAACTAATTAATCATTACAATGACAACCAAAATGAAATATATAATGAATTAACTCTACGCAAGTTATTAAACGGAGAGGAAATTACAATAATCTTACAAAGCCTCCAACCAATAAGAATAACTCGCCGAATTAGAAACGACCAATCACTGTATTCCGACAATTGAATGTTCTAGATACTCAGTATGCCTGCAATTAACTTAGTGCACTTTTCAAGTCTGATAATGTTTGATAAAATGTATTAATTTATAAATAATACTAGAAATTAAATATAAAATACTAAATTACATAAAAGAAATTTTGTGTAATAAGAATAAAATCTCCAAATAATAATATAATGGCTAGAAAAATGATATATAGAACCATAAAAATACTGCGCATCACAGGCAACATGAATTTAGTTACAAGTATCAGTATTTATATAAGAACATCTTTTTGTTAACCGTATTAACTTCTCCTGTGGATTTTATACTACACATACGTTTCGTCTTTGTTAATACTTCGCCGGTGCGAACTGAACTTAATGATCTCGTATTCAACTTTCTAACGTGCGCCATGTCAGCTTTAAACAACAATATATTGTCCTCTTTTGAATATTTCACATATGATTAAGTCATTTTGCTCCGAAACATAATTTTTATGTTTTATCTGCAGTTTTCTCTAAAACTACATTGCATTTCGCAGTCCGTATTTAAGGGCATAAGAAAGGTCACATCATGTTCCTACCATTTTATTTCTTTGATGGCTAGGAGGTAATAATAAGAATTTTAAACCAACAGTAAGTAAGTCATCTTATTTGAAACTAATAATAGAAAATTTTATTTCTATAAATCACTGTATCTCTACACAGGGGCGCCCATACCCGGGGGCAGGGGGGGGCCGTGGCCCCCCCCTAGTTCTCGGGAAATATATATAGTGTTCACGGTTACAACATTAACTGCTTTATTTATTTTGTTTATACAAGCGACTATCTTTTATTTATTCTTTTAGTCAACCTGATATAATAATATAGTATTTACTTGCTAGGTTTAGCATAACTGCCGTATAATGCTGGTTCAAATCAACCGCCAATCAAGCAATATTATTATACCTTCGCGCTACGCTAGGAAACACTTTATGTTGTACGTCGCGCTCTGCAGTCGACGTGAGGCACCGAGTGCATATACAATATACGCCGACATTGCTATATATTCCAAAAGTCGTTCTTAAGTGGTTTGAAGAAAGGAAGAGGCATCGTCACAACCTTGATCTTGCACCTGTCGACTCTCAACCGGCAATACCACCGTGTTTATTTATTGCCAGTATCAGGCTTCATCTTTTCTCTCAATATTTGGTGAGTATACTGTCACATTGATCTTGCAAAATATTGGCTCACTCGTTCTGACCTAATCGAGTCAGAAATATTTATTTCAGGGATGGATATCAGGAATTTCTTTGGAAAAAAAGGTGATACTGCTACACAGAAAAGGAACCTCGATGACTCATTAAAAAGTTCCAGATCCAATACCATTCGAAAGTGCGTCCCACAACTACTTCTAAATTCTCAACACCAACTCCTGACTTCACGTTGCAACAATGTCCTTCCACCATTAGCCCTGAGTCTGCTGATATCATTACTCCTGATGCTACTGATATGGATGACGCCAACCCACCCGCTACAGTTTCCACCGTTAACAATCCAGAGTTCGTTAGTAGTTCATTAACAGTTAATCACAGCTTTGATTTAGGTGAATACATAATGATTCAGTGTCAGACGAAGTCAAGTATCAATTAATAACAAACATACATGCTCTAAATATGAATTATGATTTCAAAAATGACATTGATGAGAAAAAAACTATCAAAAGGCCTTTTCAAAAAACTTGGCTACAAAAGTACTCATGGCTAGTATACTCGCCCAAGTTGAAGGGGGGCCTTTGTAAGTTTTGTAGTCTTTTCAAACCTGTTTTAAAAAGAGGGATATTGGTGCTTTCGTGATAAAGGCTCATCAAGATTACAAACATTTTCATGAAGATGCTCGAGGCCATGAAAAGAGCAGTTGGCATCTAGAATCTACGAGTAAGGCTAAAAGTTTTTGTGAGTCTTTAGAAATGAGAAAGAAAAACGTGATCGAACAGTTAGATAGTGGGATCACGGAGCTTGTAAATACCAACAGAAAAAAAACTAAAATCAATTCTTGCTACTTTAATTTTCTGTGGCACTCATGGCATATCCATCAGAGGAAAGAATTCAAGCGAAGGAAACTTTCAGGATTTACTTTTGTTTAGAGGTAAGTGCGGGGGACAAAGTGTTGGCGGATCATATGCAAAACTATTGTGGAAAAGCGAAATATACATCACACAGAGTGCAAAACGATTTAATAAGTACATGTGGCTCCGTGATACAAAACGAGATTATTGATGAGGTAAACAGATCATCAGCGTTTGCATTACTGGCAGATGAAACGGCTGACATTAGTGGAAAAGAGCAACTGTCTGTGGGAGTACGATTTGTAGACGAGAAAGATAACTTTACAGTAAAAGAAGAATTTTTAGGGTTTACGGAGCTTATTACATTGGATGCTGAAGGAATTTCTTCATCTATTTTAAATTTTGTTGAAAAATTAGGGCTTAATATGAATAAGCTGATTGGCCTTGGCTTTGATGGCTGTTCGACAATGGCAGGCCATGAAACTGGAGTGCAGGCCAGGATCAGAGAGAAGTATCCTTCAGCTGTCTATTTTCATTGTGCATCGCACAGACTGAACTTAGTTGTCAATGATCTTAACAGTGTCCAGGAAATTCGTAACACTATCGGAACTATAAAAGAAGTTATTAGGTTCTATAGAGAAAGTCTATTGCGTAGGAAAACAATACCTAACATTCCACTGTTTTGTGAAACTAGATGGTCCCATAAATATAAATCAATCAGGATATTCAAAGAAAACTTCTTGGTAATAAAGGATAGTCTGAATCACCTGGCATATAACAGTGAATACAATCAAGACACTCGTTCACGTGCCAGCCAACTTGATTGTGCAACATCATCAACTACATTTATCGTTTGTCTACACATTATATCGAGGTATTCTTCATATCTGGAACCAATAGTGAACAAACTCCAGAGTACTGATATGGATCTCCACTCAGTTTACAGATTCGTCAACACCGACTTGATAGCCAATTTTCAAAAGCAGAGACAAAGTGATGACGAATTCAGAAACATTTTCGAAGCAGTGAAAGAAGATTGTAAGGAACTTGACATAGATGTAAAAATCCCAAGATTGACTGGAAGGCAGACCCTCAGATGCAATGTGAATGTCCATTACTCATCACCCCAAGACTATTTCAAGGTGGCAATTTACAATCCGTACATGGATTCCATAATCACGTCACTTATCACAAGATTTGAAAAAGACAAAGACATACCATTCAAAGGTGGGATTCTTCACCCACATTTAATGAAAAAGGAGAAGAAAGAAGATTTCATGAGAGATATAAAAAGTTTGGAAAGGTTTTACCAAATAGACAACTTGGAAGCAGAAGCCAGATTATGGTATGACGTTTGGACAAATAAGGAGTGTTTGGAAAAAACAAAGCTCAATGATATACTTGCAGAAACTATGTTTTACCCAGCTGTAAGGAGATTGCTTGTATTCTACCAGACCATACCCCCCACAACTTGCACCATAGAACGTTCTTTCAGCACACTGCGTAGAGTGAAGACATGGCTGAGAAGTACTACTAGCGAGGACCGTCTGTCCAGCTTGTGCCTTCTTAGTGTTCACAGGAAAAGAGCGGAAAACCCTGGTTTCCAGGACAAAGTGATTGACTTGTTCGGCAAGAAGAAAAGAAATTTACAGTTTGCTTTTTTCACATAAATATTAGTGTTAAATCCATAAACCAACCAATGTATAATAATTTATTTCAGTTTGCTTTTTACATCACTACTAGTGTAAAATCGTCTGAAGTGTGTATTTTGAGTTTGCATTCTGTATTAAAGTTGCTTCTGCATTTACGTTGCTAAATATTAAATGGTTTCAGTATAGTACTTAACGTGTTATTGTTTTGTTATAAAAGGGCCAGTATAAAGCCGCGGCCGAGGTCGGCCACGTGGTCTCCCCATTCAACAAAAATAGTAGAAACAAAAGGGAGAGAGAAAGAAATCATTTTATTTAGCTTTCTCAACTAGTAAAATTTGTTCAAAATTTTTTGTTTTGGACAAGGTGCTTTTAAACGGCAGAGCAATATGATTGCTCTGTTGTGTAACTCTCCCTGTCCGATTTCCTACGTATTCCACCCGATCGCACATTTCTGGAGTTATTATTCCGCGTACCATTTTAAAAATAAATATTAAAATATTTCGCTTTATTCGCTCATTAATAGAAAAATAATTTAAAACGTTACGCATATCCCGCGTTGGTGTATATATATCGCAATGCAATATAGTTCGCATTGCCCTGTTTGTAACTTCTCAATTTGCTCCTGGTTGGCATAAAGTAACACTTTTGAGCAATACTTCACATGAGGCGCAGTCATGGTGTTTTAAATTAGGTTTCGCGTATAGGCTCTAACTAAATTGCCTACTCTATTCAGAGAGAGAGGGAGAGACATAGGGTAGCGCGGCGCGCTCTAATTCCGTTATACTTGACGATAAACATGTAAGTGAAAAATGTTTGAAAAATTACTGAAATTGTGCTTAAAGTTTGTTGGAAGTGCTCTCATAATGAAACACTGGATGAATATTTGAGGGGTAATTTTCGCTCCATTTTTTGGAAAAACACGTCTTTGGCGCATATCATTATTTATGACATCATCTATCCTCAACTATTTACTGTACAGCGATATAATTGTGCAGGTGCATGCACGTATACATTGACATATGCCATATGTAAAATAAGTTTTGAATATCTTTTAGTAGCAAAAAAGTGATAAATTAAAACGTCAGACATGATGTTGTGTTTACTGCATTCCAATGTAAACAAGCATATGCTGAAGTTTAACCGCATGAACAGCGAAAATTTAGTAAGCGATAATTTTTTTAATTTAATTTATTTTCGCGGGGGGGGGGGGGAGGGGGGGGGAGGGGGGGGAATCAGCAAAACAAATTTCAGTATAGGTATGATATTAAAAATACCCCAATCGATCAGGTCTTGGCCCCCCCCTACAAAGTATCATATGGGCGCCCATGTCTCTACATCCATTCAAAATGCTTAAAATCTGTATTTTATTAAATAGAGCCATAACATTGCATGACCACAAGATTTTCACTAAGGATAAAATGTTTTGTTATAATCTTAAAAGAAATAGTCATGAGCTAAGTGTGCCATTTGGTCATAAAAGAGAACGAAAATTTTTCAAACAATATCAATTTCATTTGTTAATATTTAAAAATACGGTACCGAGATTTTTATGCCGGTATGCCGGGACCACGGTGGACATAGAATAAAAGACTCCAGTGAACGAAGATAATAATATTGAACCAAGATATAAAAACAAATACCGTCTTGAGTCTGTCGTCCCATAATTATAATAAATGTAGGTAACACTCATTTTAGAAACTCCACACCTGTAACTAACGCCGCATTCTACAAACCGACATGTAATAGCGACATTTGGGTCGGTGTTCGAAGCTCACCTAGCATTCTCCGCTTAAACTATGTGAGTTATCTCGAAAGAAAAATCATCTGAGCTTCAGAAAGAAGAGAATCCTAACGTTACTAACTCCGAAAATTCTATCACTTACTTCGTAAGTTTGGAAAATTAAGATATAAAACAAGAGTATACGAGAAATGGAAAAGAAGTTTAAGCCACCAAAAGCAAACAAGTCAAACTGGAGGAACACTGAACAATCAACTATCCCAATACAGGTGTAGTGTTAACTACTATCACCGCTGGAAAAGTATTAAGTGATATAGCAACTGAGTTCATCCACCTTCCCTACAAATAGAGTTAGCACAGAAGCGATATCTAGGATCTAATTAAAAGTGGTTTTCAGTCTTATGCTACAAGACTGGTTTCTGATCGGCTCTAGGGTGATGTCGACCTGGGAAGCTGTTTTGGAGATAAAATCCATTTACCAAATGCTGATGAGTCTGTGTTATCTAGTTACAACGTAAAACTTAAATTTAAGACATCGGATAGTTTTAATATGCCTCCGAAGGCGATTACTTGGCATTTCTGTTCACAGTTAGTGAGCTTTGCCATGCTAATTTGAGTGATGTTGAAACGGCTGGTCTCATTTCTCGGTAATGTTGGTAATTCACCCTTACTGAAAGTGCTATCTGTGTTAGTTACAGAAACAGGAGATGTGGCGACGCTTTACTGCATGAACTTCAGTGAGCGAAAGACTTGTGAGTCGTATCATTGTGAACAGCACTGATGCAATTAAAGTAATAATATTTGACAGCAGGAAATGTTGCCTAGCTGAAAGAATTAGCCAGCAGAGTGCTTCAGCTTGACTCACCATAATAACGTTGGCTCCGGTGACGATGGCAAAGCATTGGAAGGCGTACATGACGGAATAGACGAGCGGCGAGTCCGTGCTGAAGGGGTACCAGGCGCCCGAGGGAAGGTTGCCGGAGCCGGTGACCAGTGGGTAGCTGAGCCAATAGGCTAACACGAAGGCGCCGTTAACGAAGTACACCACCGACAGCACTCGACAGTAGCGCAGCCGCTGCCACATAGGCTTCGCACCAGTCGTGGGAGACTCTGGGACGAACCAGCTGCTCACCTACCACAAGAGAACACGTAAGCACACTAACGAATTCAGTAACTTATTAGAACTGATTGAAGTAGATAGTAAGACAAATAGGCCTTAACAGTAGGGCTCATATTTATTTTTTGTGTGTTGGTGTGAAGAATGGTTATCATTTATTTTCTCGATATAATAAGCTGGAAGTATAAAATTATGTTTTAGCTGCGACCGTGTTGGTTAGTCAGCAACGCAAAGACAACGAAATGGACGACGGAGTTTCTCATCCTGACGAAGCCGACAGTTTTCTTCGCTGCTGAATTTCCGAAACAGCCCTCGGTCCCCTCAGACTGTTGTCAAATCATTACTGAGCATAAAACGTCTCGGAGCTATAGAGGGAGGAACATCGCCATAGGGAACCAGGAGTTTTATCACCACAAATCCCACTACAAGTTTCTTAAATTTGTATGAGGACCACTTTCTTTTTAATATTTAGCTATAAATCACTACTTGAGAGTGACATGGTATGTCGAGATGTCACAGATGGATTCAGCCGATCCTGTTTTGATTTGTTGCGCTTTGTGCCTCTGTCGTAGCTGGAACTAGAGTTTAACGTGGAACTCGTACTCACTTGAAGAGATAAAAAAAAAAGATTTCTATCCGTCACGGACTCGATCCTGCGATCAAGAATTTCCAAGACCTAGTGATTTATTCGTAGAGGTAAGAGACCGCTCCAAATGTTAGACAGTACACTCTACCTTTGCAAAGTAAGATGAAATTTTTTTATGAGTATATTACATCTAACTAACGCCTGAATGAAATAATCAATAATGTTTAGAGAAAACTTCTGATACACTAAAATATACGTCGTTTGGAGTTTTACGTTTGCCATTAATCTGGTGACTTCTGGACAAACGTAAAAATAATTTATTATTCAACAGCATTAAACAATACTAATAAATGGATGTTTTTACTAAATAGCAGACAATATACAGTATATATACTACCTCTTTTAGTTTGTCTTAGCCTTAATTAGCTGCAGTATCAGCAATATGAATAAATCATCTTGTTTTTGGCTAGCTTGGCTGTTGGCTGGTGTGCACTGAACGAGCCTCCACGTAGAGAATGAAAATGAAAGCCACCTTTGCAAGCAGCCTGGGTAATGGTGACTTACATCAGCAGTCGATCCCTGAACCACGAGTAACCCACAGTATAAAAAGCGTTTATTAACTGAAAGCTTTGTGACAACTTCATCCAATATTGAAAGAATATACAGAGACAAGAATGTTCTATAATATGGTTTATTCAACTTATCTCCAATACTCTAGACGTTCTATTTAATTCAGAAGGGCGTAAAACGTGGATCAAAAAGGTCAAACACTGAACGTAATAATGCTGGCTCGGGTAAAGTCTTAATTATAGCCACTCGTGTTGCGTTATACTGGCAGCATGACTTCAGCTGTTACTTACAGGTATAAGAATAATCATATTAAGGGTATATAAATAAAAGGTATACAGAACGTATTGGTTACAGTATCATAATTTTATACCCTAAGATACTGTCAAATTAATCCTAACCAAAATCACTTAGATTTAAATCTAAATAGTGTGGAAGAACTTCCTTAGATTCTTCAAAAATTAGTTAGGTATGGATTTAATAAATGTGTAATTAATTCTAATGTCTCTAAGTTCAGTCGTGAGCTGTCGGGTAACTTAGTGGCTAAGACTTTCAAAATTCAGGGTCCAGCTACGAATCGGGTCAGACCAGGAATTTTTATGGCCTTTGCTTTTTTCAAATGAACTACCCCCTTTCGGATTGCTGACAAAGTTTTTCAAATTCAATAATAAATTTGACTGATCAGGGAGTGTTGTGATCTTTCGAGAATCGCCAACATATGTTCTGGGGCGAAATTTTGTAGCAGTACTAATAGTATTTTATCTGGTTGACCAAGTAGTGAGTTTAAGCGTCTAGCACACGAGTCAAACTACTTTACTAGAATTTATTCATTAATGCACTGACCCATACCGTTTTCGGTAAATGCCTCAGAATTCAGAGCATGAATAACTGGAAATATTTTGTCATTCAATTCACTTTAAATCTGTGATTAATTTATGCATATTAATATGGAAGTAGCTGTTTCAGTAGCGATGCATCCTAGGGGATATAAGCAATTGTAGTTAAGCGAAACGACATCTCTAGTGCGCACTTGAATAAGAAAATATTAATCGGTAGGGAAGCTCAAGAAGAAGTATTTTTCATAAGTACCCTTGATATCATTGTTCCGTAACCTGTAAATATTTATTTTCCATATGTATAAAGCTACAAACTGAAGAAACTGTGAACGAGAAGTATAGTGTATTTAAAAAGTGCGTGAAAAGTATTACACCATCTGGACGATAACAGCAAAGAAAAACAAATAGATACCTCTGAACAAAGGGAAGACTAACACATTCATCAGTAACCACACTTAACTGAAGGTTTAAATATACTATCGAAAACTAATAGCATATTCATACAGTTCAGCAACGACAAAGTGAGTTATTAGCTCATCATATAATTACGAGTATGTGGGTTGATATTTAATACTACTGTGCAAAAGATCTCTTTTGTGGCTAAAAGAATTGAGGCCGTCATAGCTAAAGTGACCTCAACATTAAAAAAATTGGTATAGGCTTTGACCATGCTTGCATTTTGACCGGAACAATAAATTTAACATGCAAAAGTGAATTTCGTAACACCAATTACTATTTTAGGGTTAAACTAGGGAACAGCAAAATTTTTCTTACTTTTTAACAACTTTGAAATAATTTTCCGTGCATAACTAAACATACGAAAAAGTGTGGGTTAAAGTGTAGTTTCTGTGATCTGCGATGCCAAAGTCTCATATAATCACTGAAGGAGTGTGTTAACTAACAAGCTGTATTCCTGAATTATTGTTTCAACAATTAATCAATATTTTAGGAACATTCTTTGTAATACCCAGTGCATGTCATGAATTGTAAAAGAACCTGCCTATGAGGATTCCAAAAATTTCCAAACTTAATGTTTACAAACATATCTATTCAACCCTGTAATAGAAGCCAATGGCAACAAATTGCCTTTATTTACGTTTTATAATGCTTGCAATATCATACTTCTTAGAAACAGTGAAGAATGAACTAAAGTGAATAGTTCCAGTTACCTCGTCGACGACTTTTTGGTAGTCTGCGGTTCGCGCCGTAAAGTAGATGACGCGCACAACAGCTCCGAATACGAGGCTCGAGACGGGCAGGTTCCACGCGAGGCTCGAGATGTCGCCCCAGCTGACCTTCAAATCTATAAACTCGGACAGTATGTGTGCCGTCATGGTGAGCCACAGCAGCACCGTAAAGGCGAAGCATCCGGGCAGCGGCAGCAAACCCACCGTGCGCACCATCCACACGTTGAACGTCAAGTAGGTGGTTGGGTCAGAAACGTCGCCCAGCAGTCGGCGCAGCCAAGGCGGGCCCAACATCTCCCTGCACAGCGTGGCACGGACAGGAGACTAGTGTCTGCAAACAACGAGAAACAGTGGTAAAGTCACGTGTCTGAGAAACTGATTCAAAGTTACATTATTCGAAACACATACGAATGAATGGAACAGACATATTCTTGAAATACAGTACTTAATTTAACTAAAAGGTTTTGTTGGAAGTGTGACTAGATTGCTTAGGTTTTATATCATTTCCGGGTAGGTTAAGTCGACACAGGGGTGATATCTGAAAGGAGCTTGATGATGTATCAAGAGGATTGTATTATTGAGGAAATTGCCGATATCTCTAATTTTCCCTCATTTGGTGCACAAATTTTTATCCCAAATAATTCACATGGCCACCAATTAATAGTCCAGAAAATATTGGAAAAAATACATTTATTATATTGTTCAAAATTCAGTAGCTGTTTTGTAATACTTATTTATTAATTCGCGCTTATCAGATATTTAAAACTGTCATGTGGCTTCATGGTCGTTTTTTTTCAGTTTGTTTATTTACTAGATGTGAACCTGTGGCCGCGTTTTAGTATTGTCAAAGTACACAAGACTTAGGTACGATACAAAGTAGTAATGAATATACACAGCTTTTATAATCGACTTGAAAGAAAAATGTGCTATACAGAGTCTATAAGTGATAAACAATTATTTTTTCACGGTGACTGATCTATTTCTTGAGTTCAATACTGAGCTTTTATTCATTCCACACAATTAAAAAATGATAAAAATTAGTTTTTAGGGACGAAAAAACATTACTGGGCATATATAGGATGCCTTGCAACGTGCCGTTCAGAAGAGGTCTCTACTCCTTCGTACTCTTACGGATTTATGGATAGCGCTGCAGGATGCATGGTGTCAATTCCCTCCAGCACTACTTCAGACATTAGTCGAGTCCAAACCACGTCGTGTTGCGGGACTTCTGCGTTCTCGCGTGGGCCCTATACGATATTAGGCAGGTGTACCAGTTTCTTTGGCTCTTCAGTGTATGTGACGTCACATCAGGGGAGGGGGTCACACAAATGCGACCACCTGTGACAAAATCATGAAATTCGTGTGACGTAATTTATGGATGCCCCTTAATGGTGCGTTATTATAACACTTTTATCTCATCGGTCATGCTAGCTACTATTTATTTACATTTGCGAACCATAAGATTTTATGTGTCTTATTAACACTGAATACAGATCAAAGGTTAAATTCAAATTGAAAGATCTGAAAACCCAGTAAATTCAACGTATTTTAATAAGCGATTTCTTTGCAACACAACTCGATGACTCTATTATCTTATGGCTGCAAAAATTGGCTTACTTGTCTGATATTTTCATCAGATTGAACGTGAAGGTGGGACTTCAAGGCCAGGATACAATCATATTTAGTTTGCAGTAGAAAGTTCAATCAACTATTTAAAAATGTCTCTCCGTACATCTTTGATGGAAAAATGTAAATATTACCATTTTTTTGGGAAAACGAATTTTTCGACTCTGCACGAAGATACTCAGGAAACAGCAACCAGACTTCTCAGATTTATGTAAAGAGAAACATGGACAATTGTCCCATTAACCTCAAACAATCCCGTGTGATTTTCATTATTATTAGAATTGTTATAAAACACTTCTGGACATTTGTTTTTTGTGACGTTTGTTATTGGTTTAAAATTTAACAATCTTGAAATACTGGTCTCAATTTTTATTTATCATTTCAGCTGTAAGGGGTACGCGAGGTTGAATTTTTTTTAAGTAGTACTGGGGAAAAACTAATTGGAAACTAATGTTTTAACTTATATCCCAGAGTAACAAAAAGTTTAAATAATTGAGGGCGTTGGTTGTAATGAATATTTTGGGATGGAGAAGTTATCATAAGATAAGAAAAGATGAAGGGTTGCATCCATTGAGCTATAGAAAATAATATAAAAACGCTACCGTTAAACCAGTAAGTAGTTTTCAAACTGTAAAAATCTCATTGTAATTACGAAGCAAATAGGAAGAATTAAAAATAAAGATCTATTGATTTGATTCACTATAGAAAGACTGTCGTGAAAAAATGTGATTGATTCAAAAAGGGTTGTCTGTTTAACTTACTCCGAATGACGTAAAAACTACTTTACTGTTTTCAGAACATTGTTCACTGTGTTGTCTCAGTAGAAAAATGTGCTACATATTACCTTTAAGCAATATGGAAGAGATGGGAAATAAACAAAAAATTCAATAAATTTTACTGATAATTTACTGCCTGGAGTTAAAGTATGACATTTCTGGCATTTTAACTATTTTTACTGACAGCTTGTAATGAAATGCATTCAGAACGTGATTTAAAATATATGTAAACTCAACAGAAATGTCAATTCACAGGAGTGTTGAGATAATAAATGGGTTCTGTGGTGTGAAAAATTTATTGTTTGATTCAATTAGTCTGAAAAGTCAGTCGAAATAATTGATATTGAATAAAGATGTAAACAAAAATTCTAGAACTCAGGCGCTGTGAACGGGTTAGGTTTATCTCATTGGGCGAGCTATAAGATTTAACTGTTGGTTGCTTGTATACCACGCTGATATTGTATCTTGTACAAATCCACTGCCCCTTATGATGTAACTATTCCTTTATCACAATTACCTATAGGACTCATCTATTTGTATGTAAGGGAGGTCCATAAACTACGTAGTTCCACTTTAACCTTCTGTGAAACCCCCCTACCCTCCACGTAGCCTGATATGGCTTTTGCCTCTTCATTTCCCCCACCCCCCTTTTGGTATGGTACGTAGTTTTTTCCTATTGATTCCAGAAGACATTTTGTACTGTTTTCTCATGCAAGACTATTCCCAATAAGATATGGAAACATTTAAATGACGGAAATAATTATTCACATGCTGTTGTGTGTTCTGTATCTTAATTTAGCTGTGACAAATAATATTACTTAAAAGCTGCGTGGCTTGGATCTCAAACCCCTCACTTCCCCCACGTAGCCCATCGTAGCTTTCTATGCAACCCCTCTCCTCCTAGACCAAGCCACGTAGTTTGTGGACGTTACCTAATATGATCTACGAACTGAACCACACCATACAATATTATATTATTTTAAAAATTTAAAATAAAATATTGGAAATTGATCTCGTATATAACCGTTTACACAAATAGAATAATAATATTTAAATTGATACACTATAGAACTTAGAATTAAAGCGTGGAGAAACTGGAATTCCCATAAAACCACACAAAATTGGCAGGCACTATTAATATGCAGAAACAAACTTCAAAAACCATTAGATCAGAGAAACGTACGTACTTATGATAGAAACAAACAGGCAGATACTGATCAAGAGTTTAAGAAAAACAAAGCAAGGAACTTCTACAGAACATTCAAAGAAGAATTGTCAAATTACCAGGCACCTCGTCTCTGTTTAAAACGCCCAAATGGGACTATAGAAACTAGTAACATGGAAAATTGTAAGCTCCAAGAAAATTACTTCAAAGACCTTCCAAACTGTCAACATCCTAAAGAACAACTTACCTTTGAAAAATCCACTCCAAATCCAGATTCAGAACCCACGATTGAAGGAATCCAACAAATAATCCGTGGATTTAAAAACCCACTATTTGGAAGGATCTTCACGGTACCAAGGTGGATAACCCATGAAAACGCGATTTGGGAACATCACTCAAGTAATTAATTCCGATATCTAGGAGAAATTATTCAACCTGCAGGATTAAATCGTGAAGCAAACAATCATGAAGCAGAGAATATCTAAATTACAAAAAGCCTATAGAATCACCAGGAACAATAAAAAGTCAATATCAAGAAATGCAAAATTAAGACACTATAACACTGTAACAAAACCGGAGGCGTTATGCGTAATGGATACTTTGATTACTGGAGGCTGATTATTGAATAAAGATATTGAAAAGCAGGAAAGGAAAATTTTAAGGAAAATCTTTGGCCCAGTTTGTACAGGAGGAGTTTGGAAGAGAAGGAAATTACATGCACTATATCAGCATTCAAAATTTTTTTGAACAAATTCACAAAAAAGTAGAATTAAATTCTTCGGCCATATTATCAGAATGAATTAGACTAACCAAGGGAATTTTCAACCTGGCCATTTAAATGAAAATGCAAAAACTTTTGGCTACTTAAAATCGGAAAGGATCTCCAGGAAATCAGAATCGCAGATGATATCATACAGGACATATGCAGATTTAGCAGCATGGTCAATAACCACCAATTTGCCAACAAACAGTATATTACAAGAAGGAATACCTGGACGGAGAAACGTAGGAAAGAGCTCAGCGAGTGGATGAAGAGATTTTGGGAAAAGAAGAAAAACTCATCTGCTTAATAAGTTCATTCGCGCTCCTCTGCATAGTAACGGAAGAAGAAAAAATTGGTACTTCCCTCTCCATCAACACTCAAATGCTTCTGCTTCTTGTATTACAATATTTATTTATCACAATCCACATTATCCATAGTTTCAACGATTTATAAATTCACTACATAAATTAACAATACATATTAATGTCCTCCTTCTGAACATTTATCATGAATAATACTGGTCTCATTAGGTTCTATACACCACGCAATCCATTTCATTTCAATTAATTCAACAATCTCATACCATCTCTGATTTGACATTCAGCAATCATTTCTGTTACTTATTGAAAAATGATAAAATAGCTTCCTTACTCAAAGAAACATATTAGACACAAACATTTAAATCTTTTCAAATAGTTCGCTCACACCATCCACTTGAACTAGTTCCACCAGATGTCAGCAGTTGCCGCATCATGGTTGAATCGTTCGCCGTGTTCGGAGAGCTCAACTCCTCGTTACTCCAATTGTGAAATCTCCACAGAGTATCAATGTCTCACATGCCAAACCGATTGTAGCCAGCAAGTGTTACTGAGCCAGTTCAATATCCTCTCAGAGCCTAAGTTGAAGCCACCACTCCCCTCTCCGAAGCAGGCCAGATTCACCTTCCGTTACAAAACGTCAACGCGTACTTTTTTTCGCCAATCACCTTCTTATGTAAAATCATCCTCTGCTTCCTCTGGTTCATCCGTAGAACAAAATATACAAACCTTAGTAGAATTTACAATACCTCCCTGTAATAACTAAGATCGTCTGTGTATCCCAACTGACGTATACTCGGAACCGCTGCTGTTATATTAGTACCTGGTTCCCAGCCGATTTTCTGAATTATTCACATGGCGTTACGAACCACTAAAGACTCGTCTGAGCTTACTTTTCCGTGCTTTCCCTATTGTAACTACAATTCACTTTTACGCCGAAATTTCTGGCTTTAGCCACAGCAGTCTTGATCTGGCCAGAAATGGCATGGCAACTCTTTAATCCACTAGCGTCTCTGTCAGTTAAGAATGCGAACCTTACTCCGGGCATGGGAACATTGCATTATAGTTATATTAAACAATAAACAGGTATTTTAGAGTCGTTGGAACACGACTCAACAGAACTTCAGCTGTCACTTGAGGTTTGGCTCATCAGAGCAAACTCAAAACACTTTCAAACTAACCCTAGTCTGCACGACTATGCACTTTTCTGCAGACATAGGACAGGACCTAAATTTATTCAGTGGTCTCACAGTAGTGTAACTTGTAACTTTACTAACAAAATATTACGAAAAGAGTAATATTATCTATGAATACTACCAAATCTAGTTCTTCCTGAATCCAATACATTTAGTTCATACTCAGTTGGACATTAAAATTCGAAACCCACTATGTCTACCAAGAAAATGCCTTGACTAGAATTTTGCAACTCAACCTATAATCAAGGTGGTAGGCTGCCAGCCTAGGTAGCGCTAGGCTAGCGAGCTGGCTTTGCGTTGCAGGGGTCGCCGGTTCGAGTCTGGCCCATGGAATGGGTGGTTTTAATTAAGTGTTAGGTTCGTCCTGTGTGTCGTTTAACTTGAGATTATCAGCACCACTTGAGGAGTCTAAGATGATGCTGGCTGATTTTTTTAAAAGTTCGGTCGGAATCACACAGAAGAATATCAGACGGTGTCGAAATGGACTTTTATATTCAGTAATAAACATATTGCACGACTCATGTAAACACACACTCATCCTCTACCTAATTTAACCTCGAATTCAAATAGCTCAGTGGCTTCAAAACGAAGAACCATTACACAAGATACATAGAATAGGACAACGTTTAAATATAACAACTTCTGATTTCCAAAACATCTACACTGATTGAGAATAACCAACGTGCGAATGTGATGATAGTATTGAGAGACTGAGCAATCCCGGCATCCTTTCGGTGCAACAGGAACTGTATCGGGCAGGTACTACGGAACAAGATCGAGTTAAGGCCCCTGCATGCCAACTGTCGTGATTGCGGTTTTTAGGCGGTTTTCCGTACTACTCAACGTTCAGTCACGAAAACTGTGTATGTTTTTTATTTATTACGCAAATGTTTTTATAAGAGAATTAACTTGAAATTTTATAGATGATTCACAATCCTTTTTAGTTTCATATAATTTCACCAGCAATTTAGATATTCGCTAGAAACCTCATTGGACCTTATGTAGAGAAGAAACATTAATTTCACCAACTCCCACGGGCGTATGCAAACTGGTTGTATTTTTAAATCTTAGAGTAGCTTACCAGTATGTAAATAATAAAAACCCACTTTTTATGCAACAGTCCAACTCCTGGATGAGAAGCAACAGAAAACGATGTTTACCTTTATTTTCATACCTTTCTGCCTTACGCAGCACAAAATACCTAAAAATATTTCGTCATCTGTCTCCACATTATTAATAAAGTATTGCCAGCAAATTATTTTCTACCTATTTCCTATTCAACAAAATATGCAGTTCGATTTGTCATCCCCTCTTAGACACAGGTAACAGACAGTTTCTTCGTAATATACTTTTTTGTGTACTCTTTGAAAACAAAAATGTATATATATATATATATATATCACCAATTTTTAGATAAAAACTAAGCCAAATGGTCCTAGTTGCGAGTTGGAAATACATTACATTTGAGTTATGTACACATCATGCGACTGGTTAAAAATGTAGGATACACTGACATCGTCATGCGGTGGATTAGTTCACTAAACAGCTCAGGTGAAATAACCCGCCAGCGTGGCTGAGTCCGCACACTGATAGGGGAGGAACTGCGGGACAGGATTCAGTCAGGGTCCCTGCATACCAACCGTCGTGATTAAGGTTTTTAGGCGGCTTTCACAATCACGAAAGCGAATGCCGGGGTGGTACTCAATCTCCTCCTCATAAACTACACATTACACAAAAAAAACCACACTTAGCTTACACAGAACACAGTTACACATTTTGCAGAAAGATGGCAACACAACATTTCACTGCGGGAAGTGTCTGGCTCGGCAACAAGACTGCCAACATGTCGCAGCCTGAAAAATGCAGGCCCTGCAATAGCGGGATAAGTGCAAGGGCGAAGAAGAAAGAATTCAGGTGAAATGAGCATAAACGACGCTATGATATTGCTAATACTGGATAATATTTTGTAATGTAGGAAATCCAGCAAACTGATGTTTATATAGCTCTAAGAAGGATATTTCTTTGTTCAGCACTGGTGCTACAACCAGTCATTGGACATAAGTAAACAAGAATATCAAATTGACTTAATAAACAAGGAGGCGTTTAAACTGTAGAGTTTTGATTTATCTACATATGCAATGGGGTGACGTTAACAACTCATTCCATACTCCGAAGACGTTGTTGGAAAAGATCTGGAAGGAAGAAAATGTTTAAACCGAGGGTGAATGATAAAACTCTGATGCGTCTAAACTGTTACAGTTGACATACGGAAATACTACCCACATTTCGCCTACATAAAGTTTGTAATGAATTAATAAATACAGTGTTATTAGGGACCAAGTGTTCCCACGGTCTGTGTGAATGTTGACGGTGCGGCATGTCAAACAGACAGGTATAGCTGAGTCAACAAAGCGTTCAGAGCTACACGTCCGGTGACTTCGGCATTCAGTGGATTTATTGCCGACCATAAATAACTATGCTTCACTTTCTATTTGGGCACGTTTCGGAAAATACCCGCCAAATACCGTTAACTGGGACCGGCGACCGAAAATGTACCGTTTCTTAATAAAGAGGCACTTTCTGAAAGTGGATGGAGACGATCCAGCCAATAGAGAAGCTGCCTACAATTTATTAACGTTTTGGTGTTTTTTGTTTGATCTGTAAGCGCATCAGATGCCGGTACCTTGGCGGGCAGCGCGGTAATTCGCCGAAGGTCGGACGACACATCGCAGGGTAGGTATACAGAGTTCAGAACAACGGAGAGAGGGATACTCAAGTTCGGATCCTCATCTGATCAAGCAACAAGTAACCTGCACTGCTCTGGACGGCGGAAGAGGGCTCGCAACTCGACAGGCCGGGTCACCAGCGGGGGGACAACAGCAGACCCCAGCGGCGCCATTCATACATGGGTACTGACCTCGGCAGCAGTGCAATGGTAAAACTTCACCCACGACGGAAACTTATGTAATCTGTTCCACCCAGTAATCTACCCTGAGATATTGCTCTAACTGTTTAACATTAAAGACATTCAACGTTGTGTGATTGTTTATATCTTAATAAAACAAAGTTCATGTGTGCATAATTTCACAATGATCAAGTTTTAATAAATTTAACACCCACTTTTCAGTTCTCCTATTAATTACAATAATATTTCATATGGCTAGCTAAAACTTTCATAATTATTTTGATATTAAAACTTTATAATTTTGTTATTGTTGAAACAGTATGATCCAGAGTTTACTTTCCCTAAAAGCAGACACCACAATTTGTACATAGTTCGTCCTGAGAATAAATGTTTCATACGAAATGATTTCTCTCTAACTACTTGAATATTGAAAGCGTTTTGCTTCAACCATCAGTTTTAATTTTACTAACTAGAGAAACCGTATTTTTTCTACCATTACAAATGGTTCCGTCTTTATATTTGATTTACTGTTATTATTTATACTGCACTTCATGTATTTCCTCTTGCTTTGTGCCAACGTTTTGTTCGTAGCGTTCCTTAAATTTTCAATACCACCACAATTAGGAAGCGTCCATAAACTACGTGGCTTGGTCTAGAGGAGGAGGGGTCGGGTGGAAAGCTACGCTGGACCACGTGGGAAAGGGGGGGAGGTGTTGGGAGGGGGTGGGTTGGGAAGGTGGTGGAAGGGTTGGGAGGGGCGTTCGGAGCCGAACCACGTAGCTTTTCATTAATATTATTTGTCACAGTTAAAATAAGGTACAGTACACACAACAGCTTGTGAATTTTTACTTCTGTCATTTAAGTATCTCCGCATGTAATTTACGATATTCTAACAAGAGAAAACAGTGCAAGATGTCTATTGGAATCAATAAGGAAAAAAAGCTATCTGCCACGCGTGAGGGGTGGGGAGTAGAGGAGAAAGCCAATCCAGGATACGTGGGGGGCTGGGGAAGTACAGAGGCTACGTGGTTTATGGACGCTCCCGACATAAGCTTAAAGGATAATATCATCGATTACAGAGTAATTCACATAATTTGTTTAAGTCGTTCATAAATAATCGTAATCTCTATTTAACCCTATTTTTTGTTTTTAGATATTAGTGGTGTATATAGTGGATTGGGGATTTAAAGCAACACTAAAGATGTTTAAGGCGTATTTTACGACTTTACACTTGAATAATGCCCTTGTATTAATTAACATACGTAGCGAACAAATGAAATACTATTTTATAAGGTGATGGAGTGTAAGATCTGGAGCTGTATCACTTTCTTGTCTTAATCGCATTAACGAGTAGGTTCCGTAATCGAAACTGCGGATGGAACATGAACGTTTTCCGTACCATCACTGTTGTATGAAACTGTAAGCAGTTTGGTATCGTTGCAAAAGAATGAATATTATTCAGCAGATGTGTTGCAGTTGCTAATTTCAAGTCTTACTTTCCACCACGCTGTTAATGCTTGAAGTTAATAATTTTATGAGGAAACAGATTAGTGACAGAAGGAGAGAAATACAAGTAAGCATAATAAAAGAGCTTGCTTTCGACAGTGATATCTGTGTGCTGGCTTCAGAGACAGTATTTCTAAATTGGTGAATTTAACAGCAATTAACAGCTACATTAAATAAAAGACAAAGGAGATGCGAGTGAATTTTATTTGCTGAGAAATGTTATATGGTTGGTGGAAATAGAATCGAAGAGGTGCGTTCTTTTGTTTTGTTTCGGCAGCTTAGCTCTATGAAGTGGAAGTGCTGAATCTGACAGGAACGGTTAGGAAAAAAATAACGAATAAATAAAAAAATAAAAAACCACCCCGATAAAGAAAAATCAATGACCTATGCAAGATAACTGTTAAAGTTCTGCGCATGTACAATTGGTAAAAATCGCCGCCTCTGTCATCTGTCAAATCCAAGTCTTTGTCTGGTGTCGGATGTACCGAACTATAAACATTATACAACTAAATTTATTTCATATTAAGAACTTTGGAAAATCTCTTCTCAGTCGAATATACACGGCCGAATGATACAGAGGAAATTGGTTTAGATTTCAAATAAGTTTAGGAAGCCAAATGGAATGATGGAAAAGCAGTGTTGAACTAGAATTCACGAGGAACTGAGAGGTGAGGGAGGCCGAGGAATACCTGAAAACCCTCTGATCAGGAGTTATAGTAAAATGCTTTGCCTTAGGTGAAATTTTCTCGGGAAACTTGCAGAGCGAGAACATTTATATAGCATTACGTTCCGGCGGCCATATTCTCTGCCACCATTGTGAAGTGACTGACTCCACTCTTGTATAGGCTTTGCTTTGTTCATATGAGATACACCAGAAAATTCGTTAAGCTGTATTTCCAGGTAAAAGAGGTGGAACGCACAGTAAATGGCGATCGAAATACCGTTCTCGGTCTCCAGGAAAGAGTGATGTGAAAACTGGTAAGACTTGGGAATCATTATCGGAGGCCAAAAAAATTCAGGTGTCCTGCACAGTAGATGATTGTAGAATGCATTGAACCCTTAATTTGTGGAAATTATTAACAATGCAGTAGCACATTCATCAGATCGACGGGGCAATTGTCCAAAAATTGTGATTATCCGCTTGAAAATGGTATTTTTTTAATACTACGCATTGTCTTCATTACTTTGAAATCTTAACCACTGATATCTTGGGGTAGATGCAGATGAAAAGCGTGGAAATGACTTGCTCACTTTTGAACGCTATATGTAAATGTGTGAGAAATATTCAGTACAGAATCCAACAAAATATCTTTAGTAGCAACCGATATCGTTGGCACGTCATTTTAAAGGATGCAGTTAAACATACACGTCTTTCAACAGTCCGAAAATTATTTGTTACGATTATTCGTATTTGTGGACTATTTCATCTGAGTTATATTTGCTCCTATTGTTAGTTCTTTATTTTATCTTTATAAGAAAGAATTTATTATTCTTGGCCTCGATTACGCGATGACATAAAAGGTATGAAAATCGTATTATTATGGTTCACTAGGAATGAATAGTCGTCACTCATCCATACCAATATTTCGTGGCTCAGGTGTTTGCATAATATTTCCGATTTCCAGAAAAAACTGTGAAATAAGCATTGAAGGGTTTTGGACTAGCAAATCAACTATAAATAGCGTTTCTGCATTTCAAATTGGCACTCGAATGAGCTGATAATCTGCACCAATCTGATAGGCTGATAACCTACCACTCTCATCACCTACATTTTGCTTCCTAATATTCATTTATTATCATATGCATTTACTGAACACACCTTGTGATCATTTGGCAAGACCTATTAAGTATTTTACCGCATGACAGTTTTATTTGTTAGGTCAAAAGGAAGTGGAATAGTCTCCGAATTTTGTAGGTCGATTATGCCTATTTTCTGCTTTAGGGTGCACCTGCCGAAGACTGTTCCGTGCAGGAAGCAAGCTATGCAATATTGATCACAGAATCATTACCATATTAATTGAGGCGCATATAATCCAGGAAAAGTGGGAGCTTGTTACTCGTGCCGCATATGTGCTGTCAGCCGGTCGACAAGACGTCACCATCAATTGTTCAAAAACTCGGAACTTGATGTTACCTTTTCATTATCAAGCTGAAAATTGGAGTTGTGAATTCACAGGGTAAAATATCATTAGCATATTCTGTTAAACCAAAATGTGATGTGCGTATTTTTCTCTTTAAATCAGTTGGGCCTTCTGCTGAAAATTCCTTCCAGCCAAAGATTTCAAGCGCTTTCTGATGTTACGATTAAAACTCTAGTAAACCTGTATTAATAGGAATGTAACATACGCGAGTGCAACAAATACCGTATATATATACGACATACGTACTGTACCTGCAGCGAGTGATACCAATTCCTGCTCTTGTCACTTTGGTTGGTGTACTTTTCAGGCCGAAATAGGTAAGGAAGTCAGTTCCTTGCTACGAAATAAAACTTATAAAAATTGACATTCAAACTAGTTCCATAGAAGAGCTTATGCCAACTTACATTTTTGAGATAATCTTTCGTCCATTCTTTGATTTGCGAGTTATTAGTTTCTGCCGTCTGTTGTCTCAGTTCTGAGCCATGGATAAGATAATGAAAAATTTCCATTAATACTCTGACCTCTGTCCTATAGTTCTATGATAGTATTCATGCTCTCTTGTTACTCTGCCGATTCTTGTTCTACGCCAAAGCTCACACATCAACCGACCCGCGAAAGTATATATTTAAGTCCGTTTCTGAAAGGTATACATTAATTAACTAACCTGTAAATATTTGGCTCGTAACTCGCATTGTCTAATGTTACCACCCTTACTAGATCCATACAGCATGCGATATAAATAGGCATTCATTATGTTGTTATATCTGATGTAATCTCTCGTTCAAAGTAGTTCGAATAAGAGAAAAATCCATTGTTCTGTAGACTGAACCAATAAAAAAAGCGAGATAGTAAGATTAATAATAGACACCGCACTGCGGTAAACAAACTAAACAACACACAGACACAAATGTATACAACTAACTGATACCCGCGACTTCGTACGAGTCGATTAAGAATTTCATTGCTAGAATTGAATATAGAAATTTGTTGGTAACAAAGGATTGACCCCAAACAACACCGAGTCGGCATAATATGACAGGAAAGCCATCACTATATCATTCTACCGTGGAATCTGTCTCTTGAAGAGAATCAATTTTCAACATATTTAAAAACAGAAAAAAAACGTAGGTGAGGGGATGTGGGAAAGGGGGGGGGGTATTGACTAAGGGCAACTTTATTTCAGCTTGGTCTTTTCTTCTTCCTTCAGCATGAGCATCCGATTCTTGGGTTCTAATAACTTTAGCTGCACGTGCTCTGCTAGAGCTACAACTTAGGCAAGTTTACGCCCGCAAGGCATGTCAAAAAAGAAGGCAAAATAAACTGGTGCCAGAAACATTTAAGCAGACACAAAGTAATACGACAGAGAAAATCGACATCTATACTAAATAATACGTTTTTTCTCTTAACTAAATTTACTAACGAATTATACACTAACATAATGCGCGAGAAGCACAGTTTGAGCGACCGACGCAACATTATAGACTAACACACACATCCGTTTCTCTGTCAACATTCGATAAGTTCTCAAAATTTCGAGACTACAACTGTTAATTTTACCGAAAAAAATGTCCTGTGCCCTCCCTACAGATTTTCTTTTTAAATTCCGTCAATATCGGTATAGGCATTTAGTTATCAAAACGTAACAAAAAGACAGAGACTTAATTCCGCATTTATAGTATAATTACTGCAGATCACACACAGACTGTTGCAAATCACCCCTGAGGGCTCAACACAACGTAAAAAATGTACACCTACAGCATTGCAAGACTACCTACGATTTGCCTCGCGTTGCACCTCTAACTTTGTTATATCTACAGGCTAACATTCAATCCGAGTAACCGACGATCCAGGAGTGACTCTTACGATCAAAAACAATTTTTAAAATTCTTTGCCTTCACGGAGATTTGAACTGGAGACCACCACCCAAACATTTGTAAGCAAGCGCTTTAACACTGAGCCATCTGACCGCTACACGGAAAAACGGTACAGAGACTTCCATATCCAACGCGTCTGCCTATCGCCGTTCAGTAATTTTTCGAAATTATAAGACAATATTTATTATTTATGCAGACAATTTTTCAACCATGTAACAGTATTTTTCTCTTTGTTTCAAAGGATAAATGTGCAAAGTTTCATCGAGATCGGATGAAAACTGTGGATTTGTATGAAGAACAAACAAAAAAACATACATACATTCATTGTTATATATATATATATATATATATATATATATATATATATATATATATATATATATATATAAATCAGCATTACTGTCACAATGGAGACGAGACAACGTACACACACGTAAAAAAAGGGAATGACAAATTTTAGGGAGACTATATAAGAAATGGACGATCACAGATGAAAATCCGGGACGCTTTATAGTGTAATAGCGTTTTATAACGTTTAGAAGAATAGAAAGTGCTCGACAGGACGGGAAAAAACACTCACTATAAAATTTACGGCCAAATACCTTTCTCTAAAGAATTATATATATATATGTGTATGTTTTGTTTTGTTTCTATGTTACCGCACCCATTATTTTTTAAATTTGGCCTTTCTCTCTAACCTTCATCTTATTATAATACGAAGCACCCTTTCGTTTCTGCCTAATACAAAAAGCGACACTTTAGTTGAGTTCTTCTTCTTGTCTTCGTTCAGGTGGTTGGTGTCTGTGCAATTTCTTTCTGTCCAAAGCTAACATCCAAGTGTATCCTTTCTTGCTTAATGCCACCCATCTGCTGTTGCCTTAGTCTCCCTCTCCTACTTTTTTGTTTGCATAGACCCTACCTATTGTGGAATTATTGTCAAGCTACATCACTTCTTCTTGCCACGATAGTTTACTCGTGTCTATTATTGTCCAGTAGCTCCTATTTTCCACACTCTCCGTCACATGTTGATTACCCGTGGTCATAGTACAAATTTGCTTCTGCTTCACCGTTTAAAAAGGCAGCAGCATGTTTTTCCGAACCTCAAAAAAGTTTTGTTGATTTATCATTCGCTATGGAATGTTTACTTCCGCACATTGAATCATTACTTTGATTACACAGCAACGAAAAAGCTGTAGATTACATTTATTTTACTTTAGTGTATTTTATTACTTGTGAACTCAAACCTTTGTTACACATAATACTTTTTAAACCACTAGACTCGGGTTTGCAATAAAATATTGTTTTCTGCTTATTATGGTGAACGGATTAAAATATCGCACTGTTAAGAAAATTTAAGTGAACGCGTTGAATAAGTCTATATGTTATGTGTAAATACGTTTTGTATTGTTTTCTTCGGAAAACATTTCATTATTTCATAACGAAATAAACTATGTTGAAGAACTGATTTGTATTAGCTGTTTGAAATAGACTCAATGCCTTTCAGTACGCTCTAAATCTATTTAAACTTTCTTGTATTATTTTCGAGTTACCTGTTTTTGAAATTTATTGGAAGTTTGTAACACAGTCTCAACACACACACGAATTTCTGATATTTTTGAACAGGATATCCCGAAGGTTACATATTATATAAGGGTCTGTTGTTACTAACCTATTAAAAAATACTTTCTGCTTAAAAGACCTTAACGTGATAAACATCTGATAACTTTTCATGTTTCCAAAGTATGCTTTGTCAACAAATTAACCAATAAATCATATATCCCGTTAAGTTAGTTATCATCTTGCCTTTATATTAATGCCAAATAGATGTTCCGGAGTTTGGATATTTACAATACTGCACAATGGCCGTTGATCTTTTATGAAATTCAGATATCCTACAGATAAGAGAATTTATGGAAGAGGTTTTTTGGTAGTTGATATTGCCGCAGACCTTCCATATTCACTATACTGTTCAAAATCATCCTCGGAATTCATCATTGCGAATATCGAAATAAAATAAGAAATGAGTAAAATTATTCATGAAGGAAATGAAATCGAAGAGGTTGTGAAATGGAGGAATAGTCTATAATCGAACATACCATGGAATGTGAGCGTAAAAGGCAACATCTTAATAAGAAGATCGTGACGATGATGATCCTGCTTAAGAAATAAATATTTTTCAAAGCTAACTTGGTGGTGTATCTTTTACATAGACATTAATGTCACGTTTAAGATTTCTGAAGGCATTCAGGTGCAACGGGTAAAAAAAAAAAAAAACATGATTTTATATACGAAAAAAGGTTTACGCCACAGCTCTCATGCTTACAATAACATCATGACATCTTTGGTAGTCATCCATGCTATGAGTGGCTACATGCGATGCCCTATCATGGTATAATCTCTATTTCATTGATTTGAACAGTCTACACGGACGTCGCCTGTTGCGCTAAAAGTTTCAGCACGCACTTACGTGGTCAAAAAGCAATCATGAAAGTTAATAGTTCGTACAACTGATGCAAACACTGGTATAATTCTCTTCTAATCATATAGTGTTTGCATACACTTCTGAAATGTAACACTAACATCCGCTCTGGACCGACAAATCATCCGACATCAAATGTACCTTCAACATTCGGTACGGATTATATATTCATGTTCCTTTCTAATTGCAGAGTCAATTTCATGAATCAAACTTTGTCTTGCTAATTCATGAGGTAGAAAAAGCGCTGCGCTTTCTTCCACAGTTGATGTAGCATCTGCTAGGTAAGAGTTTTTGATATCGACAGGGTTCAGTAGTAAGCTACATATATTACTATATTTAGTTACATTTCGTATGTACAGTCTGACGGAAAGATTCTCTGCTCAAAAAAGCACTACAGCAGCAGTAAGAAACTATTCAGTCAGATGTTATGGTAAATTAATACAACGTATAGCTTCCTATCTAGGCTGTTATGCTGCATAAAAATTTGATTCTGATGAAAAAGAAAAGAAATAAACAGCTACTGAAATGGTTATTCAATTTACGTACGTGTAGAGTCGTGGGGTGAGTTAATAGCGAACTGATCTCTTGGAAAGCTATCTGCGAAATGAAGTCTGTAAGCCGGCAACGTGGTGGTTTATAAGCTGGTGGAAAGTCACCTTAACGAGGGTGGAATATATGATTAGCAGCCGTGGGGGCGTACCGTGAACTTTGTTCTCATGGCCTGCATAAATAGTTCATCGTTATACCCAGCACATCGTGCAGGGAAGGCGGGGCGTCGCTGGAATCTCCAACTTTACGTCTGAATTAATTAAGACGCGTAAAAGTCTGTATTTGGTTCTAAAGCGCGGGAGGAGGAGATAAATATTGCAAACCAACGAACATGTTAGTTTTGTTAATTTAAATTAGTTGCACAACATACTTGTTAATAATACTTCATGTGAGTTTTATTTTATAAACTAAACTTTTTGTGAGAAAGTATCAAAAGGAATTAATTTCGCACGAGATTATTGATTAAAATGTGATTATGTAATTGGATGTCATTACTGATATAATATTCATGGTTTAATGAATATATGCGGGGTTCAAACATTTGTTTTATTAACCTTTGATTCCTACAGCGAAAAAATTTGTACTTAAACTTCAGGTTTTTCTTTATTTGATTTACTATTGCCTGATTCTCATTGAGAGATACCTGGGTGAAATTAGATAATAGTAAATAATAAGCAGACGTATTAATAGAAGAAATCATTAGAAAGTTTACTGAAAAAAATATTAGCCACGATTGTAATCATCACCGCTGGTAGACGATAGCGATGGAGTGAACAGCAGAGTTAAAATAAGGTGTACTTTGCGGGCTGGAAGAGACATTGAATGTTTCAGTCGTACCATCAGGCAGTTGACTGGAAGTTAGTGACGAATGCACAAACAATAATTTTCACGCAGTTAATTGAAAACTGCGAATGTAGATTTAGATTTTTTAGAAATCGGGTTCATAAGCCGATCCAACCATCTATCGGTTGATCACAGTTCCGGGTAAAATCGCGCTAGTTTTTTCATATAACTTGGGACTGGCATACGGGAGGAAGCGATTTCGGACCATCCAGAGTTATGTTTTACAAGATTTGCTGAAATCGTTCTAGGAGAATTGCTGGTGGTTCCATCGAAAAGCCCGAATTACTTCCTGTTCCATTTATCCCTTCCTCAGCTTTAACGACATCTAGGCCAACAGGTCGAAAAAGCTGAAGGAGAAAAGAGATGTGTCGTACACATTATGGACTCATTTCTTTCCTTTTGTAATTTGGAATTTTCTTAAAATAGTTTTTAAAATGTAACGTAGTCCCTAAACCATTCACACTTATTACACATTATTATTATTACTTTTTTGTAGCTTTACGAGTCTAAAATGAAGAAGTCAGTGAAATCACGGTGATGCATAAGGAACGAAGAGGAGATCGGTCATGGCATTTGATTGAAGTGTTTTCGGGAAATCATTAAAAACCCGAAATCAGGACTGCGACTCGAAATGGCGTCCTAACGGACGACAGACGGAAAGATACAGCTCACCTCCCAGACCAGGTGTTTTTTAGCCTAGTCATTATCAAACATTCAGTATATTAAATCTATAGTTTAGAAGTAGTATTAACCAGCAATTTTAATAAACTCACTTAGTTCATTTATCGTTTCGGAAGAAAGTGTTAAACATCAACAGACTGCTTTATTTTCTTTGTTACCCACAAGGAGAAAGATGAGAGATCTTTAGGATCAAGATTATGTTCTAAGTTTTTTTGTACGGAAGTAATGTGGTCGAGAATGTTACTTATCGTTAGCTAATGAATTAAGAAGCTTTTTGCGGAACTTTGCAGCAGCATTCTCGAGTTATATCTTTCGAGGCCCTGCCTGGGACCGGTGATCTCTGCCTGTGTGCACCAAATTAGCTTTACCACACTGCGACCAAAAATGCAAAGTCATTTCAAATTAATATCTCATATAAATCAAAGATAAACGAGAGAGAAGTCTGCAAGTTGTGAGAGTACAGTGTACTACGTAGAAATACGAAGTAAGAAAAGTGGGATTGAAAGAACAGCCAAACTATTTATTTGAATAATACTTAGGAGGAGGCTATTCACTTCTTCTTCTATGAACGTCTTGCCCGTGTCCGGGTGTAGGCGGTCACAATAGGGCGTGTTTACTCCTCCAAGGCGACGTCCAGGAAGAAGAACTGGTGTAGTTTCCCGTTACATTCCGCCGGGTGGCAGTGTTCGTTGTGCTGTTGTAAGTGAGGATGACTGTGATAGTGTGTGTTCAGTGTAGAGTGTTGCTTGTGTTATGGGTGAGAAATAAAATAAGGTGTCAACCCTACTCTTCCGAAAGTCAGCAATGGGCCGCATCCCGCGGACGAATCACTATCAGAAGTGTCATATACCCTCACTCCTCACGTAGTGTGGAGACGTGTGGGATTTAACCCAGGATTTTGGTTCACAATGTGGTGACTAGGAATTGTATACCACCACCTTTCCTACACTGCTCTGATGATTAAAATTTATTTCACCACCAGCAGCAATCGAACCAGTTAACCTTGTGTCAGCGCCGGACACCATCACAGTGAAACAGCCAACTGAACCAGCGGTGCAGGCGCCATTCACTTAAGAAAGCTTTTCTTAAAACTAGAAATCGGAAGTGTTTACTGAAAAATCTTCACATTTCGTTGTTTTGAAAAATGTTCAGAGAATAATAAGACCACCGAAGTTCAACATGCTGCATACCGTGTCAAGCTAAGAGGACGAAAGGGATTTGCTTCTTATGCGTGACTAGCTAGGAGAATTTTTAGTTAAATGCCAATGCCGTAATTCTTTAATAGATTCATATGCCGAGAACTCCATTAAGCTTAGGAATTAGGTAAGGTGGTGGAAACAATACATTTTTTGAGAACGTTGAAAGTTAACACAAACAAGGTTGTCTCGTGCACAGTGAGTTCCGGCACCCATTTGCTGTAATAAACAGCACTCATCAAGGTCCAGCTGTGACATTGTGTATACACTGTTTAAGAAGCCGACGGGTCTGTCTTACAGTTACAACAAGCTTATACTGAACAACTTAGGGGAGGTATTTCATGTAACTCATGACTCACGTTGTAAATGTACATTCCATCTAGTGTATGTTAGTTAGCTGGGTCTCCATGTAGCCTGGAGGATAAAGTGGTGAGTGTACCTTGAGAGACGCAAGATGTATGACATAAAAACCACCTACAGGAAATTGGTTGGTAAACTGAATGTACAGGACAAATTATTGACACTTATGTTTGTTGAATCTCTACACACGAGGATTTTCTGTAAAAACACCTGTTACTAACACGAACACTATCATCGTATTCTCCTGTCAGTGCACGAGTGGTGGCCTAATTTCTGTCTACAGATTAAAAGTGATGCTACCTTGTCCCACTACTGTACTCACTAATTTAATCACGATTACGATCACTTAATTCGAACTGAAGACATGAGATACTCATAATAAAAAAATCTTATAATCTACTTCAATTTAAACCCCCAAAGCACTACAAGGAAGTAAAGATACCAGTAAAGAGAGGACTGATCTATTCGATGCATTGACCACATCGCCAAATTTCTTTTTCAAACGTGAATATAACCCGTTTGATATTAAGAGGATTAAAGTCAACAGACAAGAAAGCTCTCATGTTACAGTTGCAATTTAACTTTGTCAGATACCGCTAGGAGAGATTTAATTGTCAGAAATGCTTAATACGATGTCTCACTGTCTACAAAAGACACACATAAAATTCGTTGCACTGAAGGAACTGTCTTTGTAAGAAAGATAATACCGATGCTCGTAGAGAGAAGGGTGAACTTTCTGGAATAAAACGAATTAAGCAGGCTTCTCATCCGACCATCTCTACCAACAACTCTTCCTACATGAAGACCAAAACGTTCATAACGTGTTTTGAGTTTATCTGATTGCCGAGGATCGAATAATTTGTAATTTCACGGAGCGGAAAGATCTACTGATCCTGGACACGAGACTTGTAAATAACTTTACTCCTTGCAACCCTGGGATACTTCCTATTGTAGAATACCCAACTAACCCACGAAAGTTAAATCTGTGAAGTCATTTTACAAATAACACAAATGTTAATATAGAGTTTGACAGTTTTTAACTGCAGAAGAGTGTTGGCCTCACAAATCATATGTCCAATTTTTAAAATCTTATATGAGGCAACACAGTGAATTTTTCATTCTTGTACTTTGACAATATACTTTCTGATGATAGCCAAAATAATGATTCAGATATTTGTTTTTGGGTTTGCTAGCTTACTTTCGTGGCTGGTAACGCCGTATATATTTTTAACGAGCGTGGTATGTGAGCGGTAACGCTTGGGTCTTGTATTCGGGATGTCGCTGGTTCAAATCCTCATCCGGCAATGCAGACTTCAACTTTCTGTGGTTTCCCAAAATCACTCCAGAAGAATGCCGACATGGTTCCTTCAAAAGACAATTGCCGATTTCCCTCCCATTGCTTGACCCCAGTCCTTTCCTCTAATGATTTAGATGTCGACGAAGCGAAAAGCAATAACAAAAAAAAGCAGCTCTTTATGACCATTTCATAAATTTTACAGTACCTAGATGTTCTCTTTCGTGGAGATCACTGCAGGCGATGTGATAAACTTGAAGCTCTCATATCTTGTGTGTTCGTAGATTAGCCTTTTCGGACGACTAATGTTCATTCTTTCATTTCAGAGTGTCTCAGAAGGCAGATGAGAAAATCGGTCCTTTGACTTAAAGTACGGAGGGCATCAGCCCCGGGCTTATTGAAAGTCAAAAGGCTGTCTGGCCGTTTGAAAACTGTTTATCACTTCAAAGAGCTCGGAACGGAGTCTCGCTCCTGGCAGTTCGTTACTCGGTGAATTCTCAGGAGGGGCGTCGTGGGTCCCCACCGGCCCCTAACTTAGTTTAGGTCCCCCAGGAGCAACAGTCCTGCCGGCAGCTTTGTTCTGCAAGGCGTTTCAACAGCTACAGAGGTCCTACCCTTTAAGTTGTTGCCCACTATAGAGTGTCAACGGTCCAACGAAACGCGCATCTCACTTGTGATCAAACTATATGACCAGAAAATGTAAACCGCATTCGCGGTTAAATTAAATGTTGTAGTTATATTTTTCACTGAGCTGCTGAAATTGACTTAGCCTAACTTTTTGGCATGGATATGAATAGATGTTGCGGGTTCGAATATTAATGCCATCAAACAGATTTCAGTTATTTATTTAGAACTGGGTTATTCCGCCAACAGCGTCACTGCAAATAAATGTTTAATGAGCAGAATATTATTAAAAAAAACATTTACAAGAAGTTTAGGAAATTTGAGAACAATTGCTTATACTATCTTTCAGACCTTAAAATACAAGAGTAGCTGCATGACAACGCTCTTCCACAAAGGATAAAGCAAATCTGTTAGTTAAGAGTATTACCACATACTGAAAAAACACTTTATAACTTAAGGAAGGTGAAATGTATTGAGCGGCATTTCATATTTTTTTTAAACGTACGGTTGAATTTCTGTGAAACTCATGGCTTTGACTGCTCTTCATTGTTTATATTTGCCTAATTTCTTGTGATATAACTATATAAAAATTAAGTAATTTAAGATGAAAACGAAATTAATTATGAGATGCATTATTAAGCAATAATGTTGAAATTGTTACGTGATTGATCAAAAAAAAAATATTTCTTACTTTTATTAGTAGACAAAACTTTAGACAGGTAGCAGAAATCAAGAATTTCAAATAGATCTATGAGCTAAAAACTTCAGATAAATGTTTTAAAACAAACTGAACAATATCCAAAATACCATTATACAAAAATAACATACAATAATTTGAATTCAGGAATTTTGAAATGAAAAATCAAGAACGAAAGAATCAAAGATGTTAGAAAAGCAGAAATGTTCCATGGTACAATCACATATATAATACACAATGGAGAAGTCAAATATCAAATATTAATTATTATTTTTGTTATTCTGAGCCTGAATCCCAGAAAAATTGGAGTGGGTCATCTGCGTTGGTCGGCCATGTACTACGCAGTACCAACTCTTCAGTTGCGAGAACAACGCTTGATACAAGCCCTGAGGGTCGAGAAGACCACAAGGGCGACCTAGAAATCACTGGATACCTTGCAGGAGGACATGCAACGGACAACTAGTGCATGCCTCATCTGATGATGCACAAAAAAGGCTTAAATGAAAAAAAAATAAGCCAGTAGAGCAAACCCTGCAATTTCGGGATAAATGCTGGGAAAAAGAAGATTTTGGCATAAATCTTGCCATTAACATTCTACAAATACTTGAGATTTGAACGTATCATGGACTACACATTTGAGACGTTAGCCTTAAAATCTGCATTGATCTGGTAACTTAAATCTTCTTCTGTCACTGATTTTTTAAAAGTTATACCTACAAAAATAGAAATAAAATAACACACTGACTGCAGTAACGCAAATCTTGTCACCAATCTTGGGGAGCAGCGAGAGAAGTAATTGGGTAAGTAACACTGTAAAATGTGGGATGAATCTGAGTAGGTGAAAGTTATGAAACTGGGACATAAAACACATGCAGAACTAATATTTGTCAGCGTTTATGATCTATAAGTGGAACAATCTTACCATTTAATGATGACAAAAAAAATTGGACATCCAAGGCGGCGATCAAACAAAAATTAATTAGATATTAAACTTTTAATAGTACATAATAGGCAATCTTTTATTCTGCGAAAATATCATTTTGAGATTGAAGGGAAGGGAAAGACGCTAGCATGCTTAAAGAAAGTATGTCCCTACTTCAATGAGAATTATAAGAAAGGAATAATTTCTCTAATCTCCGATTCTTAGTCGTCAGAAAGGTAGTAGACAAGTGCAGCAAAACTGCTGTTTTTGTTGTATTATCACTCCAGTACTACAATGCTTCAAGAACAATTTTATGGTTGCTAATGAATACTGTGTATTAAAGAGGAGAAATATTATACTCATTGAAGACAATGCCAGACTGTTCATGTATAATATTATCAAGGAAGGATAAAAACATTTTATAATGTCAGGCAGTCAAGTGTCCTCATGTTCATTTTACATTTGCAAAAATTCTGGAGAGTGATTTTAATTATGTGTTTCCTTGTGAAGGTATATATACGGGAATCAGACTTACCACTTTTCATGTCCTTCCCTGGTAATTTTGTACCTTACCCGCAGCAGAAAAGATTGCAAAGGGCAAAAACTGCGGCGTACGGATTACGGAAGAGCACTATTTATCATAAATGTGATCAAGAGGTCACCGGTTAAAATCCCGTTATCAGTCAAACTGTCTGTGACCCCTTAAACAGACAACCACGTTGGACCACGGTTTTTGAGACCCCCCGCGGTTTGATTTCCAAGTGAACCTTAAATCCATTTTACCCTGTAACTGCCGGATTAAGTAAATCACGCCAAATCTAAAACGTGTCATTAGTCCATTGAATAATTTTTCGGCTTCTCCCTGCCAACAATACCATACACACTTAGTAGTACCATGGAGTGATATGTTTATCAAGGGTACCTATAACGAACACCAACGCAGGAATCACAAACGGAAACGATTTTAAATTTTGATGTCATATGGATGGTTTACTACTCATCAAGGCTCTGTGGAGGACTTATTTTTGTACTCAAATGCATCTGTGAGAAGGAAAGGTTCTAGCGAGAAATCCAGATAAATAGGTACCATCATTATATTATCATCATCATAAAACTTCTTAATATCTTGCAATGTTCATTCTAAACTGTTTCTGTTTAGCCTCATGGAAAAGAAGAATTTAAAATTCTTTACCTGATGAAAATACATTTTGCTTGGTTTTGACATCCAAAGAATTCTAAGTTTTTGCTACAATGACGTAATACGCCCGGTTAACATCTTGAAATATTAGAACCCAATAGATTTGGTAAATATGCTAAGTTGACTTCTTTCGAATCCGGAGTGGATAGTATCCACTTTAGCGGAAACCAACATTGATCCTTAATCTGTCGTACATTCAATCTTGCGTTCATGTGTATAGTTTTCTATTTTGCTTTACGTGGAGCCTGATTTAAATGTAAATCAATAAGAAAACTGGAAATATTATTGAATTTATAAAGCACTGTTGAATGGATTTTACACCGTAAACGTAACATTAAACGGATAATATAATTTTTTCAAGATAATGAAAAAATCATTTTATGTCACAATTATTCCTATATCTACCGTACACAACTGCCCTGCTTTGATAATGGGAAAACTATTATTTTTTTCCAGTTTAGACATTGAAGTTACTACCTGATATGTCATTTAATCTTCAAATAACAATAAATATAACTACTACTGATATAAAACTTCACTGAAATTCATACAGAAATATAGAGCTTTTAAAATTATACATATCCGTGTTTAGTTAGTATGTACTTGTCATTCTCTGTTAATATTGAAGAAAACTACCAATGACGTAATACAAATACATCACCGTTTCAATTTTCAGAGTCTGAAATGAACATAAAAATTAGTTTAATTTTTTTTTTACGGGTTATGTGTATTACGGATTAAGTATATTGCGGTAAAACTAGAGATAAAATCGTTACCACTGTTGAAACTGACATACTGATTTCCTATTCCGGCTTTTATCGATGAGTCAAAGGCAGAGCAAGGACGTTTCGCCAAAAAAAAAAAAAAGGAAATAATCTACCAGGAATGTTATGTTCCCGCCATCACTTAAGCTTCTGAATTGTGGACGATGAAATGAAATTCCTCAGAACCAGAATAAGAGCAACGAGTTTGGACAGGGTAAGAAATGAGACGTTTGCAGAGACAAAGTAAGGAGGAGCCCATACAGGGCAGGACAGAGAACCAAGGCTCAGATGGTTGAGATACGAAAAGAATAAGGGAAGCGTAAGAATCCAAGAAAGTTATGTTGAATGGAGAGTAGATGGCCGAAAGAAGTTAAAGCGTTTACATCAAAGAGAAGAAGTTTTAAACAAGATAATGACACAGAATTTACTGGAAGACAGAAACTTTATTTTTATTCTTGTGAGTAGCAAATTAAAAATTAATATATTTTCACACACATCTTTCTATCTTCTACCTTGATTCTTCCGAATTTTTCCATGAAAACGTGTTTGAATATATATATGTGAACCGTAGTTTTAGTATGAATTTTGAATCTAGATTTAGTATATTCAGTTTGACGTTTAATTAAGCGTTGAGAATGTCGTGCATTAGCAGGAATCATTAATATCTAGGTTATATTCTCTTCGAAACCAGGTTCTTCACATGCCTTCGGCGAGATTTTCACAACTGGGAAAGCTTGCTTTGTGTCTGTTATTTTTAATCAAGGAATTCTCGGTTCGGATTCAGCGTAAAGACGTAGGTCGGTTTTTTGTTACATGGCAAAGTCAACGCTGAGATAGATGTATTGATACTAGGCATTTAACGATAAACGGATTGTTTATGGTTCAGTTAAACTAGCAGCTGGTTAACGCGGCATGTAAAACTAGTACACTCAAAATTTATATAAATCAGTGATGGGTTTTGGGGTTAGGGTTCGTAAATGATATTAACGTTACTGGTTATCGAATTATGATTTGTTTTCTGCACATGAAAAACTCAAAACAAGTAACCTCTTACCAAACTGATGATATGCTTTCTCACACTCGATTGCACTATTTCAACTAGTAGGTCTAAGCTCTGCGAAGGAGTAGGCTTAAAGAATCTGTTTATAAATCAATTCGACTCGTTTACTGTAACGAACAAAATGTTGTATTGATATGAACTATCTCAGTCAAAACGAAACAGGTGGTAAAATAGCACTGAACGGTACGGCACCGATTACGCGTAAATTGACGGTCAAGGTACCAAGATTCAGTTTATTAATACAGTTATGATTGGTATAAACAGTTACATTACGTATAGATGCATACAAAACGGTGAATTCATTTGTTCGGGAGGCGAAACACTTTGAGCCAGGACAGGTAGTCTGTGCAACGCACACGACCACTAAGTACACTCCGATTTTCTGCTCTCGCTTTATAATAAGTACTGTTGTGTTGGGGCAGTACTAAATGCTTTTATTATGGTACCAAAAATGTATTATGCTCATTGTTTGGCTGCTTTGATAAATGTAATTTTAACGTAACTTTACATTCATTTAACACATTGAACGCTACCGGCAATACGAGGAGTCCTCTAAATGCAAACCCGCAAAACGCGGACGTCTCTAGACGTCCGCCGTCACGCTATTGACCATCTTACCTGAGACGGCAGATGTTTTTAATTTTCTGCCCTTTTATGCTGTTTATTTTACTTTTAACTGAAAAAATACAATTAGACTAATTAAATATAATAATAAGAACTTAGGGAAAAAATAAATCCGTAATATCGTATATATAGTAAATTATATTTGTTTTTGAAAATTGCTATAAGAAAACAATTTTTCAACAAATTGCGAACTAAACCTTCAAATAAATTAGATTTAAAAAAGAATGAAAGTTGTACGTAATTTACTCGAGGCAAGAGCTCACTAATATTTCAACTAAATTTATATAAAAAACACATATTTAATTAAAAATAATAAAACAACCAGTTGTCAGCAAATATATTTTAAACATTTATTATTGTGAAAAGGAAAGCTAATCTAGAATGGAATTCCGAAACATAGTAATTTAAGTTCAAGATTTGAGAAAAAAAATTATTCCGAATTTTACAGCAAATGCCAAATTACATATTACAAAGTAAATAATTTAAATAAGACATACCTTAAAATTATTCTAATTATCAAGTAGATGGGATAAATTAATCAATAGAATAATATTTTGCACTTGAAAAAAAAAACACAAAGTTTGAAAAATTATTAGAAAAACACCAGTTGTCCGATTTGAAAACGGTCTTCTCTCGTTGAAAGGTAAGACTTTAATGAATGGCTGAGAGAAAGGGCGAGCTCATAGGCCAGGTAATGGAACCAACAACCTTCTATACAATCCCATAGGGAAAGGACGTCTCAAGCCGTCCACCGTCACTGGGATACTCCCTAGCGGACGGCCGAAGACGTCCTCAGCACTGAACATGTTAATGTTTTTTTTTTTTTCTCCATATTAGTGTACTAATATTTTCAGTTTTTAATAAAATCTGTGGGTTAATATAGTTATTGTGAATCACATCCGAAAACTCCCAGTGACTAGTAGATTACGTTGTCACCGCAGTAAGAGGCTTTAAAAATTAATACAATTTCTGAAGGAATTTTTCTATTTCTTATTTTACTTTTTGTTTCCTGGAAAATATATTAATGAGCATAGAGCAGCCGAGTATGACTACAAGACCTTTTCGCTAACCGTTTATTCCTCAATGTTCTTTCAAACGTGCTGTTTAGCATTCTTCGTGCTACCTCATTTCTCAGACTGAAAAAACATCCTAGCTTTGTTAGGATTTAATTTTAGATGGCTAGATTTGTGTTATTTGATTAGTTCTTTTATCGCACCAGTTCAGATGGTTTTCTCCTTTTGCTGCAACCACTGTATCATCATTATAAGATGTCTACAGGTTAATGAATAACATAGATTTATAGTACGCTGACTTGTATCTATCCTTTTTGTTTCTCCACCGCTGTTCTGACCCTTTCAAGTGCAGTGAACGGTTTTTTCTGGTAGAATGTTACAAACATGAGTGTTGTAAATCTTTTATGACATGTTATACCACCTGACTCCTTATACGTTTCGCTTATTGTGATCTGCTGTTTCACAGGGTGCATGTAAGTACGTAATAAATGCCGCTCCAGTAATTAATTACCGTCTATAATCATCCTCAGTGTAGAGAATCATCTTAAACATATGAAAACAACAGAATTATTGCAGGTGTAATGTATAATCCTTTGGGTATAAAAGTTAATAATGCTCTCGCTTTGTTAGCTATGTTGTTAAGTATTAATTTTCTGATGTACATTTAAAATGTGACTGAGTAGCGGGACATGTTGAAGACTTTTTTGGTTAGATGAATTATTATTTCTGGGTTTGTGAAGTTTTGTCACTAGAGCATAAAATTGACAGGGTAATGGCATAGCTACAACACCAAAGTCTTAGCTTCGTCCGTTTTTTGTTCGTATGAACCGCATATCATTATTGAGCAATGCTTCCTAAAAACGTCATTCTCCTACTCTGTTACCTCTCATGTCATTCTTTCTCTTGTGTTTGTGGTAGGCTATTGTGTATGAAATGACTGGGAAGTTTTTGCGAATACCTCCTGAACTATCAAGAAGCAATAAGTTTAAATATGGAAAGAAATAAAATCGGCGTTAAATGGCCACAAGTATAATTAATGAGGATTTGAAATTGTAGCAGAATGTTGTTTCTGCAGATGAGTGTTATAGCGGCTTTGCATTCAGTTTTTGTTACACTGTCACCCAGCTGTACAGAGTTGTCCAAAAACCTCCCACTGGCTGCATGGGCGGAAGGTACTATTCCGTTGTTATGCGAATGACGTTTAAAATTCAGTTATTGAAGACATAAGGAGGGCTATTCTCTCCGGAGAACTAACTGGTCTGGGGGAATGTTTGGCACTTGTGGCTAATAGTTTTAATGTTTAAATTCGATGGTGAAATCCGTACTTAACCATGCAGCCCATTCGCAACTTGTGAAAATACAGAGCAGCGTCTGTCCTAATGATAGAAAGTTTCATCACCTCAGTGAATTGGCGAAAAGTATCTCGTATTTCTGGGAGACTCCTTGAAAATGTAATACGTGCTGTGTTATTTAAAGTGATACCAGGCGCATGAACTATTGCTAATTTTAATAGTGATCTAGTTGAGTCAATTACCTCCCAGGTCAGATCCTAAGTACAAAATTATGTGCAGCATAAAATAAGAATGGATGAGACGGGAAAAACATTTTCTAAGTCATTTTGTTGTTTCATGTTGTTTCTCTTAAAATATAAACTGAATACTAAAGTAAAGCACTACATATAGCGTAGTTTTAAACAGCTGAGTAGTTATTAGAATATAAATGATTTATTCTTTTTAATCAAATGTGAGAGCATCTACCAGATGTCAAATAGTATGTGATGTTATGTTTAAAAGAATTATGTCAATAACAATTAGTTACTCTGTAACTGGACCACATTCACATTAACTGATAGCTTTGCGAGCTTGGCCAGTATTTCAGCATTCTCTTGCTGTTTTTCGCTTCATTTAGTTTCCATCAATTTCAGGTAGACGGGATATGACTGGCTCCAAATTTATGGAATTTGTGATTAGTAAAGCTTCCTTCAAGATCATCATATTATTTTCTAACGAATATAATTGAAAGAATTAACTGTTAGATTACTGGAATCATTCAATACTAAATTAATTTAGGTCAGTTAGTAATTTTGCAGGGAATATGCTACCCAAAATTATAAACAATAACTGTATTTCTGAACAGAAATAATCAAGGCGAAAATAAATATCTTCACCTTATTCTTACATCTAACTAATTTTTTTTCAAATAAGAATCCCGTTTTAGATTAATTTTACACCAAGTTTTATTAGTTTTCAAAGAATATTTTCCTCTCCACACTTTCACCAAGAAATAGTTAATAGCACTGCTTATGAGGTTAAGTTCATCAGTTTTCAGGTAAAATAATTTAAAGAATGTAATACCTTTTTATCCTTTGAAGGTATCGTTATCTGTAAAAAGATCTACTTTCGATAGTTTGGTTTCAAAACTTTCTTTTCGAGCGAAGGTTTATTCAACAGACTCTGCGCTGGTTTACCATAAAATTATCTTATACAATATACACAACGCACCATCGATAGGTAACTGGTTTTGTAAGATGTTAAGATTGTTCTCACGTTTCAATTGACAGTGAACGAAGGACGAAATAATGTTCAAAGAAATTTACTGAAAAGAGGTAAAACTAAATTTCCGAGCCGTTAAACAGTATTTTAGGCTACATTTATTCTGTTGCTGAATCTCTTTATTTCCAACTATCCTTTCTGAGTACCTTGATTGGATGTTACACTTTTATTATTTTATCATCAAGATTAGCGAAATTTATACAGCCTTCAAATGTGATCGTACAGAGTAATTCTAATATTAGTAATTTTTGACCTACGTGTACATTGTAACTGAAATTTACGGACTTATAATTCCGGATGTAGTTTCGATCATATTCCTAAATATGTTTGACTGATTGCTGTAAACAAAATAGCTGCAGAAACAATGATAATATTTATATCAAAACTTGTATTTACGGGTTCTGTAGAAATAACACATTTGAGGCTTAATGTTTGAATGTATGGATACATTGTTAAAAATTAGAAGAGACGCCAATAAGAGGAAAAGCATACAGCAGAAAGATGAACAATAATTGGAGCTCCTTAATGCGATTTTTTGACTTGTGGCTTTTTATCAATAAAGAACTCGAACAATTGTCATATGTTTTCAGTCGTACTTCTGAGTTTGTGTTTGAAGTTGTTAAGATTCTGATTCAATGTCTGATATAATAATTGGTTTGTATGATTGTCTTGATATGGTGATGTTGAAAAGTAGTTTCTACTTAACGCTAGTTTCTGATTTTATCCTGAAGATTTCTTCGTGCTAGGCAATAGCTTTGCTTTTTAAATTGTTTCACCCCCAACGTTTCGCACGTCTCCTGCGGTGCCAGCTGAATATTGCGCGTGGTGACTGCGGCCGTGGCATTCCAGCGAGGCGGCAGGGATAGCGGAGCGAGGCGTCTCGCCCTAGTTGCGCAGCACGACGGCTTCATTTCTGAATCCCGCAGAGTTCTGCAGCGTTCGCTGCAAATTATTCATGGCTGTGGCGACGCCGGCGCGCGGCGAGATTGCTGCGGCCGGCGCAGGGCAGGCAACCCGGCGGGCAGCGGACGTTCGCCGCACCTCGCCAGAGCAAACAAAATCCAATATCGGCCGCCGCGAAGACGTCTTTGGGGGGCGGCCGTCGAAGCGTGAAGGAGCCGAGCCGACGGCCCTACACAGCCGGGCAGAGCCGCTTTTATTGCCGGCGGCAGCGGCGAGTGCTCGCCACAAGATCGACCGCATAAACCGATCCGCCCTCCTCCGGTTGCCCGCCTTTGAGCTGCGGCGTGCTGATTGGACTCCTGCGAGGCAGTCCGCCCCAATTAGTTCCGTCTGTGGGAGGCTGACACCGTTCCCAGAAACATCTCAGTCCGGGGAGCGGCAGCAGTCAGCAGCGGGTAACGAACTGAGTCGGCAGCCGGTGTTCGGTTCGTCCCGCTTCCCTCCGTAGTTCCGGAGCTTTTGGCTGTCTTTTCGTGTTCTAGTGGTAACACTAAGGGGTGGGGTGCCCTTTGTGTGCGAGCAAGTTGGAGTGCCTTTCAGAGCGAAGGTAATATCGCCTAGCGGGATGCCGATACGTGAGAGGAACAGACAGCATGCCTATATTGGAAAGCAACTTGTACATAACTTAGGTAATTAGATAGAGGAGAACTAACGCAAGCAAGTTAATTACTAATAAATGCTATTTGCAAGTAAAATGTCACCACAAGAAGACAGATTACTGATTACGTTACTTAATTCCAAGCCACATTAAACTCTTTCTACAAAGTAGGTGGAGAAAAAAGAGAGGCACAGAAGAAAGAAAATTACAGTAGTGATTATCAAAAATAGAAGGTAGTTGTTGAGACGTATTGACAACATCAAATACGAGGAAAAGAAACTAAAAAGTTCACCAATATTATTATGGGAATTTTGTGTAGTCTTTTCTGGTTGATAGAATTTCTTACCGGCTACCAGTGATTCAAATCGCTCAAAAATTTGGCCAAAAATCGAAAAGATATGTAATGCATTCGAAAACAGTAGTACAAAGCTTGTATCTGATATCAAAATTCAAAACGATGTATCAGAAATTTTGTATTTTTTCAAAAAATAATGTAATTTGCTCTAAAACGAGTGTACGAAGATTTTTAGAGTCGCTGAGGCTGAATCTTCTGTGAAAAATCAGATTTAAAAATTACGATGGAAAAAGTAGTTATTCGCTCTAAAACGAGTATACAAAAATTTTAGGGGCCACTGAGTTCAAATCTGGTATCAAAAATTCAGAATGGCCAATACCACGACAACGAAAATTTACTTCCGATTCCATACTAGATGATTAGAACCAGATCCTGCATAAAATAGTATGAAATGCAATTAATGAAAATTTTGTTCATTTACATGTTTGTAATGAATTTAAAATCGTCTCTATTCCGTTTGTCATTTGATATTAGTTATGTTAATTTCGCCAATATTCTTAGCTGTAATCTTATTGTTATATAAATCATTTAAATTTCCTGATAAAGATCAGTACTGAGATCGAAACATTGACCAAAAAACGTAAAAATAGATACAAAACATAAATCATTGACTTTTTTTTACAACCTATACTGTTTTCACTTATGTGAAATTAATTATTTTTAAATTCTCCCTGTTTAGGAATGTATTTAATTTTTTCATGTTTATTTGTATTTTTATCAATATAATCGTATGTGTATAATAAAATACACTGTTACATTATTTCGAAAGTAAGTTACAATATGGTTTTTGCTATAAAAATGTAAAAATCGCAAAAATCATCCTACTTAAAAATTTTAATTACATCCTACGAAAAAACACACATATTGTAGGGAGTACATGGCACCACACATCTTTTTTTTTTAATTGGATGTTTCTGATGGTCTAGCCAAACCCGCAGTATCACTGGATGCTATCGACATGAGAGTGTCTCTCCGCCTTTAACTAAGGGGATTAGAGAAAGAAACGGGAGAGGAGTTCAGTTACGGCATTCGTTAGGAACCATCCCGTCGTTCACCTGGAATGATTTAGAGAAACCATGAAACAAAAAAAAAAAAAAAAACACACAGACACACAAAACGCATGATCAACTCAACTCAACTCAACCGCAAAACAGGAGACTCTTTTTTTCTTAATGGAAGTTCGTGATAGGCATCAAGTGTCTCTCTGTCCAAAGGAAGTGGATAGGGTATAGGAACGGGAAGGAGTTCGGCCATGGCCTATTAGAGGAACCATCCCGGCTTCGCCTGGAGTGATTTGGGGAGCCTCACCTTTGTTTTCTGACCTTTTGTGTTTCTTTGATGCGCTACGACCATTTTGTATGCTCTGTTTGGACTAGCATCTGCAGTTGAGAGCGTTCCACTCTACGCAATGTCAGGCAATTTGGCAGCATGTTTCTCAACGTATTTCAATACTAGACGCTATAAGATGCATTTTTCGCTGTCACAGGCTGGAATTTAAAACTAAGGCCTTTAGATCACAGTCTGACGCCTTTACTACTGAGCCACCACGCAGCTCATACCAATTCTGATGACATCCGAGAAGTAAAGAAAAATAGGAAGTAAAACAATTCTGTAAAGGTAGGAAAAGACTGGCTAAAAATCCCTAACCGAAGCCTTTTTTTTTTTTAATAAGTTAGTTACTTCAGGTAAGCAGTTTGCCATCGCTTTAGAACCTGATAATGAGAAAATGGTACAGTACATGGGGTTTTAGATTATTCGAAAGTAACCTAGGGGTGTGAAGTTTCATTTACGTTATATTTCAGAGTTTTAATATTTCTATGAAACTACTGGCGTGCTGTATATATTGAGATACCACCTAGTTGGGCGCTGCAATGGTTAATTAGCCAGCTCGGCGTCTTTTATAAAATAGATATTATTTAAATGTTAGACAGTCTTGATGTTAGTGGAACTGTGTCCAATTTAAAGGAAATAATTATCGAAATACCAAGTGATCTATTCCTACATTACTGCATTACTAAGGTAATGCGTGATTAAATACGTATACTGCTGAAATGATTAATAGCGCGCACAACAAATTGCATTTTACTGGCGAAACAGAACAACGGAAATTAAATCGAAAATACCATATTTTGACTCTTCTCTCTTATTCTATAAGCGACAGCTAGAATAAAGTACTTTAAACGTAAAGGTCCCTGACATAACAGATATTGTTACTTGTATTTTCCTGGACAATGCCTGAGTATTCTTTGAAAGACAATTCAGTATTTTTTTTTTTTTAATTGACCAGTGAAGATTTCATCCAATAATGTTCTGATGTTTGTGTGAACTCCCTTAATTTAGGAATATTTTATAGTGCATTTATTACCGTCCTTATTAATATAATAGCTTCGACTGAAAACCTTTTGTAACGCGTATATAAAAAGTGGCGTCGTACTTTCAAGTTTTGCAGCAATCTGACTAAAGAAAGTACGATTATTTATTTGTGATTGATGTGATGTATCTGCGATCGGTCTGGTCTTCTAATAATCACCAGACATAAAAATTGTATTTATCTCTGTAGCCCACTAGAGATGTGGTTAACTATTTTCTGTTTGCACATTTACTTAAACATGAGAGTTTGATTGTGATTTCAAGAAGTTTGCACCTAGATTAATTAGTTATGGTGAATTTCAAATAGTTAAGAGTGGTACACAAAGGCTGGCTACGCTGTTTGAATACGCAGAGGCACTGATATGTTTAGAAATGGGGAATAAGAACAAAATAAAGTGACGAGGACTATTGAGTAATGAGAATAAAACTTTTTAATTATTTTGGATGATAGATTGCACAGCTGAAAGTCCCATAAAAATTACTTAGTTATGAATGAAAATACATCTTTTATGGTCGCAGGCGATATCCAGGTTTTCGGATCGAATTTCATAGGTTTTTTCCTCCCGTGACAAGAGTTGTTTTACCATAAATTGGAGAATACCGAAATTGTTAATTCCTGCCGTATTTATAGACTCCAATTACTCAGCCGTTTTATGGCTGCTACAGCTTACTTCAAAGTGAAAAGTATTTAATTTTTATGATTTTATAATAAAGTAAAAAAAAAGTTTTATTATCCTTATGTTAAATTTACTGTAATTGTTAGTTTTTTTTTGTAAATTAAAGTACTAAATCCTCTTTTTTTATCATTACTCGTTTCCTGAAAATTGTATGAGCCGTGTTCCTGTAAGTCACGAAAATTCAGGAAATCGAAAATGGCTTTCTACTCGCAGATTTTGCTGTGCACTGGCTTCGACAGGCAATAACGAGTTAGAAACGTTGGAAAAATCCACTGTCGTCTGGAGCAAAAACGGCGCGATCCTGTATCGCCGTCCACCCAGGAAGCTGAATCAATGCAGTAAATTCACTGCCCGATCAATAGGTGGAATGATGAGCTCACAGCCGTCTATCCTCCCCCGCTTTGCTTTGAGTCACACACGGCCGGTGGGCGGGCCGGAGGGGTGACTCAGGGGCGGCACACATGCAGGACACAGATCGCAGGATCTCTCTACAGCTTGGCGCTAAACACGACGTCACAAAGGTTTTTGATTTCAACGGGAGTATTGCTTTACTGTCTGTATAACCCAAGAGTTAACCCTGTAATAATGCATCGTGGTGGCCTAAACCAATTCGCTGTATGCGGCACTGAAAACATAAATACATATGGCATTATTAGTGAGAAGAACTCCGAAGGATAGTTCGAGCGTTTGACTGATAGGTTCCCAATTTGCCGCGCAATTCATCTCTGTCGTGGTTACCCTAAACTAACAACGTAATCCTAACAGATAAACAATAAATGTACTTTAACGCCATATTCGAGGTACTTAGCATGAACAAAGTGAAGATTTGCGAGAGGTAAATATCGGTTTGAGGGGAAGAGAAATTCAGGAGAGACAAGGGTTATAACCAATAGTCTCTCGATCCTTAATCAAGCTGCTTTAAATTAAACATCTTCTATTAACAGTTGTTTTATTAGTATTTTTCACCAAACGCGTTTCATCTTTTTTGATTGTGCATCATAAATGGAAGACTGTGGTAGCTATCACATGTCAGTCTAAACAGCACTTTCTGCACTTCTCTGGACTGGCATTCAATTTTGAAAGTAATCATTTTCACTGTAACATTATGTACACTTCTCTTTCTATTGTTGGCTGTTTTAGTGTTGAACATGCACTTGTTATGATTCCACCCAACTGATTTCAATGTTTACTGTAATCAGTAAACACAGTTTGTTTACTATGATAAACCGTGGAACATGGGCAACAACGAAGTTATTGTCTTCCTCAAGTTCTTTAACATCTGAACTGCGAGATCGCTCGGATTCGACATTGAACTGTAAATCAATATCAAATAGTTACCTAGAGTTAAACGCCGAATTCGAATAACGGAACATCGTAGAAGTTTTATCATAGGTTTGGAACTCATAAAGATTAGGGCTGCAAATTAAGTGATATGAAAGTATGTAGTCGCGCGACAATTATAAGCAGTCACTTCATTAACGATTTTCTCATTATGGCTTTATGCATCATCATGTCGAGGTCATTAGAGACGGGAAAGGAATGGGTACAAGGAACAGGAATGAATTATTCCATTGCCATTTTTGAAGGAACTATCCTAGCCTTCGCCTGGAATCATTTTTGAAAATCATAGAAAAACGAAATCTGAATGGCTGGACGGGGATTAAAAACCAACGATCTCTTCCATACTAGGCAAGAGCGATATACCACTTCATTTAGAAAATGGGAGTGTTCCCCTTGTGAATCTATGCGACATTGTAAAATTCCACCACAATTAAAATTACCGATGGACGATGTCATCGGGGAGAACAGTCCAGTTCGCTGGGCAGAACAATGGTGTCGGTCTGATGAAATCATCATTCCAATCCGCCCCGCAGAGAGCACCTTTACTTACTTGAAGGTGGATATCGTCACTGATCGTAGCCCGCAGAAGCGTGCTCCAAATGCCTTCTTTGGAGTTAGTGTACCGACGCACTATTTATAAAATAACAAATCTGGCCTTAAGAAATACTGAAGCTTTTCTCCAGTTTACGCAAAGAGATGGGGAATTTTTGAAAAAATCAGACTAGATTTAAAACCATTGTGAAGTAGACAACCAAACATTGAGAGACACTGGTATAGGTCTTTAGTTGGAATCACGACGAATCATCAATGGCATAACATATCACCTGAGTCACATTTAGGCTAAGCCTGATAATAAATAAGGCAGTGGAGTATGCAGGTTGTGGGTCTGATACTGAAGTGACATACTTTCTTGGAGGCCCCGACGTGCAGCTTCCTCAGTAACTCGAGAGGAGATGAAATCACAGGAACCGTAATTCAACGAGGTGTTTCTCAAGTATGGCTTCAAATTTGGGATGACTTTTGTTTAGCAAAGATCTAAAATTGTGAACTACACTTCATATCAATATCTTATTGAGAAACAACTCGATCGCTGAGAGAATGGTCTGTGGATGCCTATCGTCAACGTCTTAAAACCTAATTAATCTTAGCCGCATCTGAAAGAAGTTGGGAACCAATCCCATGTGCATGGAAAATCACTGATTTCAAAATAATGGCAGATCACACCATCTGCCGGTTCACTTGTACTCCATTGGAATCTTGAGATGGGGATCCACAAAGCATGCAAAATGTTTGCAAAGTTTCTGATGTTTGGAAAGTCAGAATTTGTCTGGAGGCGACAAGAATAGCGCTCAAGAACAAATGGAAGGTGTTCTGGAGTCGGTACATCAAAGGAAATGGTTGTTCGCGTGCTCAGTGGAGACGGGATCAACATCAGAGAGCTGTGGTTTGAATAGTTTTATTTTTAAGTTATTTTTTATTTACAAAAATGTTACAAGTATGAAGTGGTATAGTAAGAAGTATTTTCTGCCAGTTGAATCATATGAATTAAATTCGGAGACATGGCAAAGAAATCATAAATATTATTATTATTTTAATTTTTGGCTTTCATCAGTCTCCAGACTGGTTTGATGCAATCTTCCATCCATTCCTATCTTGTGCTAACTTTTCATCTCAATATACCACTTACAATCCACATCCTCAATTATCTGCTTCACATATTCTAATCTCTGTCTTTTTCTGCAGTTCTTACCTTCGACTGTTCCCTTCACTAAAAAGTTAACAAATCCTGCATGTCTCAAAATATGACCTACAATCCTGTCTCTTCTTTCTTTAAGACTCTTCCGCATTCTTCTTTCTTCGCCGCATCATTTCCAAAACTCGTTCGTTTCGTACTTTATCTATCCATTTAATTTTCACCATCCTTCAATAGCACCACATTCCAAATGCTTCGGTTTTTCTTCTTTCTGGTATTCCTAAAGTCCATGCTTCGCTGCCATAAAGTGCTGTGCTCTGTACATAGAGATTTAAAAAGTTCTTTCTGAGTCCTAGAATAATATTTGAAACTAAACGAGTTCTCTTTTTCATGATAGCTCTTTTTGATAGTGCTATTCTGCTTTTAATATCATTTCTGCTTCGACCTTCGATTGTAATTTTACTTCCTAAGTAGCAAAATTCACTAACTTCTTCTATCGCACCCGTCCGTATTTTTATATTTAATCTACTATTATTGCTATTATTTCTACTGCTTTTCATCCCTTTTGCCTTACTTTGGTTTATATTTAGTCCAAATTCTTCCTTCAGTATTTTGTTCTTGAGATTCAGTAACTACTCGATATCCTCAGCCTGTTCTGCTAACAAGAAAATGTCATCAGCAAATTGTAGCATATTGATTTTTTCTCCTTGAACAGTTCTGCCACATTCAAATCTTTCTTTCGCTTCCTTTACTGCTCCTTCTACATAAAAGTTGAATATTAACGGGGATAGACTACAACCTTGTCTCACACCCTTTTTTAACTGATGATTCTCTGCTTTTATTATAGACACTTGATTCTTATATTCTTATATCTCGGTAGTTTAGACCCGACTTTTCAACATTTTGTTCCAACTAACATTATCAAAAGCATTTTATAAATCAACAAACGCCATAAAGGGTCTTTGTTATTCTTGATCCGCCCTTCGTGTATTAATCTTAAGGCCAGAATCGCTTGTCTTACACCACGGTTTTTCCTAAACCAAAATGATCTTCACCTAATATCCTTTCTACTACATTCTTCTGTACATTATTCTGGTCAGTAATTTTGAAGCATGTGATTTTAGACCTATAGTGTGATAATTCTCACATCTGTCAGCTTGCGATTTATTTAGAAGTGTGAAGATGACACATTTATTAAAATATAATCTCTCCTGTTTCATAACTTTTCGATATAAGTTTGAATAATCTTTGGATTCCTTCTTCCCCTAGAGATTTCAGAAGTTCTGCAGGAATCTCATCAAAACTGCCTTATATGAATTCAAATCATTAGAACATCTATCAAATTATGTCTTCAAAACAGGATCACCTAAGTCATCAATATTAACATCAACAGTACACTGTTGTTCAAATCATATCCATCATACCGTTTCTCTAAGTATTCCTTCCATCGATTAGGAGTTACGGAGGATTTGAAAAAGGCAGAGATTTTAAGTAACTGGTTTAGTGAGAGCATTAGGGACAGTGAATCAGAAACAGGTGGTTCTTAATCGGATAACGAGCTTAACAAAACAATTAGAAATGAGCAGACCATTAAATTCGAAATTCATCCTGAGGATATCATGAAGGAACTAAGAAAGCTGAAAAAACATAAAGGGGCTGGTGTAGATAATATTACTACAGATGTCTTAAAAATAGCAGGATGTTACATTGTACCTTATCTTGAAATATTATTTAAATTGAGTCTTAATACTTGCTGCTTACCAGAGGATTGGAAAAGTGCGATAGTTGTACCGGTACATAAAGGAGGGGTGAGAAATAGAGCAGATAATTATAGGCCAATTAGCTTGACGTCAGTGGTACGTAAATTAATTGAGAGGCTGATACGCAACCGCATCAGAAATACGAGGAGCATAAATGATTTTCAAGTAGGCAACATGGTTTTAGGCAAGGATATTAATGTGACTTTCAGTTGGTGGGATACATGCAAGATATTTCGGATGAAATGGAGAAGGGAGGTGAAATTGATAGTGTAGCACTAGACCTTTCAAAGAAGTTTGACAGAGTGAGCCATAAATTGGTAGTAAATAAGGTAAAATCTATTAGAGTGGAGCAGAAAGTGATTTTCTGAATAGAAGAATTTTTGAAAGGTAGAAAACAGAAATTTAGGGTAGGAAATGCGGTATCAAAAGAAGTGGAAGTTAAAATTGGAGTGCCACAGGGTAGCGTATTGGGACCATTGCTATTTATTATCCTAATGAATAATTGTGTTGATTGTTTACTATCAGAAATTAGATTGTTTGCCGATGACATAATGCTATATAAATGGATCAAAACTGTTGAGGATTTTAAACAGTTGCAGGGTGATCTGGACAGGGTATCTAGTTGGATTGGTAAACATGGGATGAAGATAAATGTAAAAAAGAGTCAGCTTATTAGATACACAAATAAAAAAATAAAGATTTATTATGATTATAAGGTGAGGAAAGAATTGCTTATCGAAGACTTGAAATATAAATATCTTGGCATTACATTTGATGACAAGCTTAACTGGGCAGATCATATTGGACAGGTAGGAGAAGAGGGTGATGAGGTGATGTACGGGAGAAGTAAAGGAATTGGGATACAAAACTTTGGTCAGACCATTGCTTGAATATGGGAGTGTAGTATGGGATACACATTTTGAGTATCAAATACAGGAGTTGGAGAAGGTGCAAAGAAGGGCTGCTAGATTTGTTTCTGGAAATTATCGCAGAATGCAATCAGTGATGGATATGATATAAGAGCTGGAATGGAACTCATTAGGAGACAGAATGAGGGTGAAGAGGGTCATGGGAGTGTACAAGGCGTATATTGGTGATGAGGCATGGAAAGATATTGGTGTAATAATTGAAAGTAATGCATGGAACGGAAAATATGACCATGACCACAAGCTGGTACTCGATTTCAGGCACAAGGGTGTAGGAAGACTCTCTTGTTTTAGGTAAGGGTGTCAGTGATTGGAATAAGTTACCAAGAGAAATGATGAATAATTTGACAAAAACGTTGAAAGTATTTAAAGTTAAAATTTGTAAAGGGTAAATGTAGGTGGATGCAGAAAAGGGGGAAGATGGGTGTTTAGGGAAATTGTCACCGGAGCATGCGCTCCATTGCAATTTAATTTAATTTAATTTTTTAAAAAAGCTCCATCTTTTGAGCTTAGAAGAGGTTTCTCATCGGCATCTGTGATGTTTATACCACTTTTCTTCATTTCTCCAAAATTCTGTTTGATTTTATTTTATGCCACATCTACTTTATCTAAGACCATTTCCTTTTCTGTTTCTTCACACTTTTCTTGCCGCCATCTTTCATTGCTTCTTTGCATTTCCTGTTTATTTGATTTCTGAATTGTCTGTATTGCTCTCTTCCTGCTTCATCTTGAGCATTTTTGCACCTTCTCCTCTGATCCATTAACTCAATATTTGTTATATGATCGTATTTTTTGAAGCTTCTTGTTCGCTAAAGCCTAATGTTTCTTTACCAGCTTTCATTACTTCGGTATTGAATGCATTCCATTCGTCCTCAGTTGAGCTCATTTGAGAGTTACTTCGTAGGCCCACGTCTACCATTTCCGCAAACTTTTCTCTCGTTAGAGATCGTTCAATTTATTCACTTCCACTCTGTTATGCTTGCATTGCCTCTTTATTCTCCTGAATTTCAGCCTACTCTTTATAACTATCGGATCATGGTCAGAGTCTATGTCTGCTCCTGAGTATGCTTTACAATCTAGAACTTGACTCCCTAATCGCTGTTTGACCTATCTGACATCGACCCGTATCCCTTGTACATTTCCAGGTGTACATTCTTCTTGCATATTTCTTAAATAGTGTGTTACCCACAACTGATTTATATCTTTCACAAAATTCTAAGAGTCTGCTTCCTTTCTCATATCTCTCCCCTAAACCAAAACTTCATATACCCCTCATCCCCCTCTTTTCCTTCTCCAGCTACTGTATTCCAATCAAACATGATTATTAGATTTGTCTCCCCTTTCACATATTGGATCAATTCTTCAATTTCATTGTATGTTTTCTCTATTTCTTCATCATCTTCCTGTGATTTGTACTAAGGTGGTTGGGGTGGGCTTATTTTTTAACCTCATCAAAATAATCCTGTCACTAAGCTGTTCATAATAACTCACCCCCTTCCCTACTCTCTTAATCGTTACAATTCCTATACCAGTGTATCCATCAACAGCTTGTGTGCTAATTATCCCGTGTTACCCAGACCAGAAATTATGTGCGTCCTACCATTTAATTTCACTAATCCCAGCAACATCTCCTTTTTTAAGATTTATAACCTACCTGTCCTATTCACACTTTTCTCATTCCACGCTCCGACTCGTAGAATGTCTCTATTCATTCTGATGGCTTTTCCTAAGTAGACCCCGGCCGGAGATCCGATTGGAGGACTATTTTACCTCCGGAATATTTTACTCAGTAAGAAGCCATCATACTATATATAATTTTGGAGGATTACTTGTCCTCGGGATACCCTTACAGTATTTAATGCAGTGATATCCCGCTGCCTTCTGCATCCCCATGCCGTTGATCGTTTCTGATTAGTTCTCCTGTAGGCGCCGTTTCCAATCCCAAGGGCAAGTGGGTGCCCTAGACCACTGCCTGCTCTTCCGCCCTCTTTTCGGAGGTCTTTGACGAATAGTGGGCGAATTCTTATTCCGGGAATCTTTTAGTCGCCAGAGCCTCGTCCGTGCAAGCGGGGTGCACCACGGCAAGGAGAGATTGTCATTTGGTTGGGAGATGCTCAAATAGTCCTCCCAAACCCTTACACCCTTCACAAATATTACGAGCGCAAAATTAAAAAGGAAGAGGCCGTGAGTGAAATCGCAACAGGTAAATAAAGAGTTAAATAAAACAGAAGTGTACCAACTTGTAAGTATTATTTCAATGATAGCTTTGGGAATTAATTTTGAAATAAGTTGCCTTGAAACTTTAAAAAACTTTTGTAGGAATCTCTTTTAACAAAAAGGCGAAGCGTAATTGCGAATCTAATTTTCACGGAAATATATTCTGTGTAATATTTTTACACCGAATCCAAAATATTCTGATGACAGAAGATAATTTTAAAAAATAAAAATAAAAGCATAAACCACTCCTATCACCTGTTCTTAAGCCACCTAGCAGTCGCGTTGAACTTTTTAAAGAAATGCGATATCAAAAATTTATGTATCCTCTTATTTTTTAATAATATCCTTTAATTTCTCTTAAAACATACTTAAAGACACAAGATGTAGCCCTAGCAATAATTTTTCCTGTCGGAGCCATTTGACTCAAACAGATACCACTCGGAACAATGACAAATGTTCGCACACGCACTGTTGTGTACGATTATTTGATTGGTGGAGACAACAAGCCAACCTACCTAATCACAAATACACATATGTTTAAAAACACTACAAACGTTTGCAAACTATGCGCGATTGGTGGATCCCCAACTTTAAAGTCCCGCAAGTGTCCACCATGGTAATGTGGACGCAACGCATTTGTCAAGTCACCCAGCTTGAGTGACGTAAAGCAGTGGACGAACCAAAGCCATTAAAGAACGTCCATTTAAAATGTTTAGTGTGGCACCAAGTGAGTGAATTATCAACGGCTAATAGGAGAAACCTTCAACTTGTTCGTTTATAATGGCGGGTCACCGTTAACTATCACACCCATTTTATAAAATATTTATTCGACGACTTTTGAGTTATCAGTGTAACTGCAGCTAAGAAACAAAATTCATACTGAGAGCCGTTTCCATCTGTCCCCACGTTCACATAAAACAAACGAATACTTTATACTTCAAGCATTCTTAATTTGTTTTAATGATTTTTGTGAGTATGAACCCCTACAAAAATATTCCGGTTCTGCTGAGGGGTGAATTCAACATGTTCACCGATCACCGGTAAACATTTTTGAAGTTCATCCGAATTCAGTTCGGATTTAGAGGATAACTCACACACAGTTCTTCGCGTCTTGCAAGGAGAGGTCTTCGGTGTGGAAATGGGAATCGGAGAACGATCGATGTGGATTTTTGGTACAAAACTTCAGGTATCTCATCTTAATACCGTTCGGCCTGGTGGGCTTTCTTTTAAGAGAGATTTATTTAACAATGTGTGTCTTGTATGGTCCCAGTTTAATTAAGAAAATGATAATTTACATGTAAAAACGAAATATGTTTTCCCACTTCAATAATAAGAAGGAATTGTGACTGTGGAAGGAGAACATTCCACACATGTTCACGCTTTGGAAGCAATTTAATGTTTTAAATGTTTCTGTTACACCTAACATCGAAGAAAATGAATTAATCCTAAGAATTACTATTATTTTTAGTGAATTTTCGAAGAAATGAATCTGTAATGCTATTAACAGGAAATGGTTGCGGAAAAAAGCGTGTTGTAAATAAAAATATTTCCACGACGCGGTTATCGAAGCCACTACCATTTGTACAGTGAAAATTCTTCAAAACACGCGGCTTTTTGGCCGTCTGAACGGACATGGATTTTTTTATTGGCACAGATAAACAATTTAAAATTTCACAGTTTTTAACTTTGAAGTTTTCGTAAACAAAGGACCAACAGGGCGAACAGTATTAAGTTGAGATACAGGAAGTGTTGCGCTGTCAATCCACATTGATTGTTCTCCTATTCCTGTTTCCACATCGAAGAATTCTCCTTGTCAGATTAACTTAGGAACATTTCTGTTAAGATTTCACCACACGTATTATTCTTCTCGTACTATAGATCTTTGCTCTATAGATCGGCGATAAATAACAAATGTGTCCAACTAAGACTGTACTTCATTTTTTCAGCAAAAAATCAGGTGTCCCTGGTTAGTCACAGTTTACTGCCACCCCTTTTACCTTGATTAGGAGTATGCTGTGCCGTATCAGTGTAATGCTTTAACAGAGGTGCTTACGCTTCTCACGTGTGCGATACAGAAGTGGCGAAATTAACGATACCCTGGAAAGAATTACATCTAGAATACACATGCTGCATGATCAAACTGAAAGTAAATCAGCGGACAGTGCACACGTTGCTATTTTACATGTAACAAAAATTTTCTCATGGTGGAAGATAAACATCATTTAATAATCAACAAGGGCAAACACAACTAATCGACTGTAACACACCTCAAAGAAGACCTGAGAAAATCATCCTATGTGCTTTTATTTTTCACATACTTTGGATAGCGCTCTGCGTAACCTCGTTTATACCTTCAGTTCCATGCGTGGCCAAACCAGTCGATGCAGAGACAGTCAACTGAGAACAACTGCAAGATACCTGATGAAGACAGCGGAGTCAGCTGTCGAAACGTCGTGTTTATACACCACCATCCGCCTGGACATCCGAGAGGATTTTGTTGCATTTTGTGGAATAGTTACTAAGAGATTGCAAATCCGTTGCTAATGATTTATTGCCCCTTTAGAATCTGTACAGATCGGGACGCTTGAGGCCGTACCAGTCTCTAGTCCAAACAACAACTTAATATTTAATTAATTAATCAACGTTAAATTTATCATCCATGTAACTGATACGAATAATCATTTTTATGACAGTCGGCTAACTGAAAGTAATAGTGAAGGTTTTTTTTGATTATTTTCAATTCAGACGGCTGGCTACACTGCTGAAGGCACCATATTGGGGAATAAGGTTCCCGCCATCGGGGAAAAGGAAGAAATCTGTTGTTACACGTTGTTTATTAAACTGCTTTATGGAATGCAAATTACAATACGCACGGAGGGCCAAATTTCTTATCTTCGTATCTTCATTTTACACTTTAAATACATCAAGAGTTTTCTGTTGAAATTCGGTATTCGTTGTTACACTCCTGGAAATTGATAAGAACACCGTGAATTCATTGTCCCAGGAATGGGAAACTTCCTGGGGTCAGATACAACACATGACACACAGACAGAACCATAGGCACATAGACACAGGCAACAGAGCATGCACAATGTCGGCACTAGTACTGTGTATATCCTCCTTTCGCAGCAATGCAGGCTGCAATTCTCCCATGGAGACGATCGTAGAGGTGCTGGATGTAGTCCTGTGGAACGGCATGCCAAGCCATTTCCACCTGGCGCCTCAGCTGGACCAGCGTTCGTGCTGGACGTGCAGACCGCGTGAGACGACGTTTCATCCAGTCCCAAACATGCTCAATGGGGGACAGATCCGGAGATCTCGCTGGCCAGAGTAGTTGACTTACACCTTCTAGAGCACGTTGGGTGGCACGGGATACATGTGGACGTGCATTGTCCTGTTGGAACAGCATGTTTCCTTGCCGGTCTAGGAATGGTAGAACGATGGGTTCGATGACGGTTTGAATGTACCGTGCACTGTTCAGTGTCCCCTCGACGATCACCAGAGGTGTACGGCCAGTGTATGAGATCGCTCCCGACACCATGATTCCGGGTGTTGGCTCTGTGTGCTTCGGTCGTATGCAGTCCTGATTGTGGCGCTCACCTGCACGGCGCCAAACACGGATACGACCATCATTGGCACCAAGGCAGAAGCGACTCTCATCACTGAAGACGACACGTCTCCATTCGTCCCTCCATACACGCCTGTCGCGACACCACTCGAGGCGGGCTGCACGATGTTGGGGCGTGAGCGGAAGACGACCTAACGGTGCGCGGGACCGTAGCCCAGCTTCATGGAGACGGTTGCGAATGGTCCACTCTGATACCCCAGGAGCAACAGTGTGCCGGGAAGTGGCGGTGCGGTCCCATACGGCACTGCGTAGGATGCGACGGTCTTGGCGTGCGTCCGTGCGTCCGTGCGTCGCTGCTGTACGGACCCAGGTCGACGGGCACGTGCACCTTCCGCCGACCACTGGCGACAACATCGATGTACTGTTGAGACCTCGCGCCCCACATGTTGAGCAATTTTTTTTTTTTTTCTTTTTATTCCTTTCCTAGACTTCTTACATTTATTTCAATATTGAAACAGTTACTTCAACTTAGTCACGAGGAACATTCTTTAAGTTCTGTCCTCTACTTTAGATTTATGTAGTCGTTCTTCTTTTATTTGTTATTTATTTAAACGGTATAATTTTCTCTAAATATTTTGCGAGAGGAGTTTGCTCATTTTTTCTCCTCTTTTTGAATCTGTGGTAGCCTACCACAAGTTGGACCCAGTAGTCCACTATATTTACATTCTTTTGAGAGAATATATAGTATATGGTGTTCCCCATTAGCCATATTAGGGCGTCTCTTTTCTGTTGTGAAGTGGATGTCATATCTGGTTTCAGTAAAAGTTCAGGACTTATTCTTCTCGTTGTGGTGTCTAGTATGTATGCTGCGGTGCACCTTGTCCAGTTCCAAATGTCTTTGACACGGTGGCAGGTAATCCTATGGAGTAGAGTGTCTGCCATTTGGCAGTGGTTGCATCTATCTGTTTCTAGGAGATGGATTTGATTTAGTTTGGTGTTAGTGGCTATTGTCTCATTGACTACCTTGTACCAGATAGAATGTACTGATGTCTGTAACACTGGGTTGTGGATATTTGTCCAAAGGTTTTTCCATGAAATATTGGGATACTTTATTTCCTGTCTGTTCCTAGGGGTGTTATCCTTCATAATATTGTACATAATTTTGGTTGTCAAAGGCCGGTTATTTTTGTGTTGGAGCTTCAGGTAGCTGAGTTCCAAGTAGAAGAGTTGTAAGTATTTCATCTGATTTGGTATTCCGGCCATACTGATGGGTGGTGTCATGCTGTGTGGCTTATATAGGTCTATCACGTGTGCTGTAATGCCTTGTGGATTCCTGCTGTTTGCATGCAGCATATGTTTAACGAAGAGAGCTTTGCTCTTCTTATATACATCGACAAGGCCAAGTACCCCTCTTTTCTTTTCTAGTGTCAGTGTTTCGACTTTAACTTTGAAGATTTCTCCTCTATGTATAAAAAAGCCAACCGCAGACATAATACTTCGTGCTAGAGGCGTAGAAACTGGGAGTATTTGCGACGTGTACCATAGCTTCCCAAGGACAAATGTGTTAATTAGTTGTACTCTCTGTATCATATTAAGATTCCTCACGGAGTGTTGTTGGAGGCAAGCTCTAATTTTGGCTAATAGGTTCCGCCAATTTGTTGTCGCACTTTTTTGCAGGCATTTTTGGAATTTGATTCCCAGGAGGTTAATTTCCGAGTTTTCTTCTAGCCAGGAGGATTACTATGCCTCAAACCCGCTCCAATATCCATGATTTTGATTTTTTTTATGTTTAGTACTGCTCCAGAGCATTGACAGTAACTTTCGATGGTTTGTTTTGCAAGCTCAATGTCTGTTGTATCTTTCGCAAAGACAACTACATCATCCGCATAGGCCCGACAGATCACTTTCCCGATTCATATGTTTATTCCGGTTACTGTTTCTGTTAATATTAACAATAGTGGCTCTAGTGCTATTGCAAATAGAATCATAGATAGGGGACAACCTTGTCTTACTGATCGCCTAATTCGTATAGGTCCACTCATCGTCCCGTTGACGATTATTTTCGTTGTGGCCTTGTTTAGTAATTTATGTACTATGTTGGATATCTCTTCTCCGAGTCCCATCTTTATCATCGTTTGTTTTAAAAAGTTATGGTTAACTCTATCGAAGGCTCGGTCAAAATCTAGTGACAAGATGGCACCCTCTGAGTTGCTTGTGTTCATACTGCCTATGACATCGCGATATTCCGACAGTAGTTGGATAATTGATCTGTTGTATCCAACTGCAGCCTGGTGGGTTTTTATCACCTTGTGTATTTTGTCTTTTATTCTGTGTGCTAACACCCTAGCGAATATTTTATAATCACTGTTCAGTAAGGTTATAGGTCTGAAGCTCTTCATATTTTTGGCTTTCGTATTTTTGGGGACTAATACTGTTACGCCGTTCACAAATTCCTCAGGTAACGTTTTTTGTTCCATAATCTCATTACATATTTGTGTAAGTTTGTCTTTTAACTGACTCCAAAATGTTGCGTAAAACTCTATCCCGATGCCATCTGGTCCCGGCGATTTGTTTTTGGGGCTTCTTTGGATTGCTAGGCAAGCTTCTTCCACGTCAATTTCCTTGTTAAGTTCTGTTCGATCTTCGTCGTTCAATTGTTTTTCTATCGAATCTAATATTCCGTCTGGGGATGTGGAACTATCTGCTTTTTCGAATAGTTGCTTATAATGATTGTGAACTTGTTGTTTTATTGTATTTTGTGTTTTGATGATTGCTCCTTCTTCTGTTATCAACTCCGTAATCAGATGTCTTCTTGCTCTGCGTTTTTCTTGGACCAGATGATAGATTGAAGCATCTTCCGAGGATATAGCATTGTGTACTCTGCTTCTAATTTTAACTCCTTCAAGTTGTCTCCTCTTCATTGCAATTATTTTTGCTTTGATTTTCTTGATCTCAAGAATGTATTTCCTTTCTGTTTCCACCTTTTTATATAGCTCTCTCAAACATAGATAGTGAAATTCTTCTTTTTGCCGTTGCCACCTCTTTATTTCGATGCTATAGGTCTTTAGCATTCGTTGGATCCTGGGTTTCGCCAGTTTTATCCACCATTCTATGGTTGACGGAAATTTCCGAGTTTGGCTGCAGCATTGTATCCATGTATCTGAAAAGTTCTGTTGTAGCTGGCACTGCTCTAGAATAGAGGTATTTAGTTTCCAGTATCCCCGCGCAATGTATATATTTTGTTTCGCTAGGTTTATTTTACATTGGTATGCTACATGGTCCGAAAATTCAACCGGCCAACGCTCTGTTGTTTGAAGTTCGCTCTTCAGCTCTTGGCTGATGTAAACACGGTCTAGTCGTGAAGCTGATTTTCCTGTCGTATATGTAAATCCTATGGTGTTTCCGTTTAATACTTCCCATGTGTCTAGTAGTTTGAGATTGCTTATGATGTATTCCAATTCTATGCTTTTGTTGCAATTGGGTGACTGGTCTTTCTGATGTAGTACGCAGTTGAAATCTCCTCCTAAAATAGTTTGTCGGGTATTCTTATCCATGTGTAAGGTTAAACTATTTTTAAAATATGACGCCCTCTTGGCTCGTTGGTTGCTGCCTGAGGGAGCATATACATTTATTATTCTGGTATTGGCTATTGTGCAAGCTATAGTTCTTCCTTCTTCAGATCTTGTTACATCTAAGGTTTCAATACCTAGCTTGGTTAAAATTGCTGTTCCGAGGCTCATATCGCCACCTGTGTTCGTTATAGAGCTGTAGCCGGAGATTCTGTCCAGGTTTATTGCGTTTGTGACTTCTTGCAATAGTAGTATGTCAATGTTTGCGGCTCTCACATAGTCTTTCAGCATTTCCACTTTAAGAGGGCTTATAATTGAGTTTATATTTAACGTTGCCACGGTGTATGTTTGCATCATACTGTCAGTGTGTTGCATTCAGACAATGTGCGTGTCTTCGATTGGATCTTCCTGCTGCTCGTCGTCCGCCCAACTATACGGCGTACTTCCTACTTCAGTCCCTGCGCCTCTGCGCCTGTTTGGGTTTGGAGTTGGCTCTGTGTTGCTAGTTGGCTGATTCTTCTCTATTGGTTGTTTCTTTAGTTTTTTTCCCACTTCCTTTGACTTCTTCTGTACTTTCTCTCTCTGTTGACGTTTCCCTACTTTGCTTGGTTTTGGTCTCCGTTTGTTTCCTTGCACGGCGTTTCTTACAGAGTTTGGCGACCGTTGGCCTCGTCCACTCCGTTTCTTCTGCTGTGGATGGTGGGTCAGTTGTCAGCATCCGTTCTTCCTTTCCGTGATCTGACTCGATGTTGTCGTCAGTTACTATCGTGTTTTCGAGAGGTTTTTTTATTTATTTTCTGCTTTTCCTCGTCCGTGTTTGTTTTTGTTTTGTCATTCCAGTCTCCTTGTTGTTTAGTTTGGAGGTTTTCACTCATTTTGTTCTGGGTTTGGCGTCCCTCGTCGCTCATATTTTCTTCAGTATTCTTTGTATTGTACATTTTTTGTGACTTTATTTCTTTTTGTATCACCGTCTCAGGGGGGCACATGTCCGTTTTCATTAGTGGTGGAAACTGCTGTTGGTTTCCTAATGCGGCCTCTTCATTTTGTTTTGTTGTTTCTGAGCGCTTGGCGTATGTTAACGGTAGTATTGTCGGTTGCATGCGAGGGCAGTTTGCTCTGATATATTCTATTGAGTTGCAAATAGCACAAGTTCGTGGCTGCCCGTCGTATACAACAAGTGCTCTGAGTCCACTTACGTTTATGTATGATGGTATGTGTTTTGTTATTTCAATTTTAACTATGCGCACTCCGTTTATCTTCTTAAATCGGATATTGCCTCCCCATTTATCTTCTGTAATTTCTATCACATTTCCGAAAGGTTTGATCGCCTGTAGAATCAGTTCGTTGGATATTTCAAATGGCAGATTGAACACTCTTATCTGTCTTTTGCCCATTCCTGCGTTTGTTACTTGAACATTACTTACATTTCCATCGGCATGGTGGAACTTCAAATTGCCTGTATTTTCTTTATTACGCTGACACAATATTCCTCACTTGTCATTTTGACAAACACACAGTTTTGGAATGAATCTAATTGAATTCCCAATATTTCTTCATCTATTAATTTTACTTTGTCGAACAGCCACTCATGTATCTCGTACGCCGTTGGCCTTACGAAAGCACGATCGAATGTGAATTTTACGGTGTTTTTCCTTGTTATAGCGGTGGCTGCCATTTCTTACCTTTAACTGTAGTACTCGCCTCTACTCGGCTGAGAAGATGGTTTTCTATTACACTCACACAAAACTTCTACACTGCACACTACTGTTGATCGCTGCGGCGTTGACCGACTACACGGATGTTGTTGCAAACACGTCCGTACCTGACGGCCGCTGACAGCGGACTGCGCAATTCGGCGGTACGTCCACCCGGCCTCCCGCATGCCCACTATACGCCCGGGATGCTTCCTTCAAAAAGGCCATGGCCGAATTCCTTCCCATTCCTTGCCCCCATCCTTTCCCGTCTCTAAAGACCACGTTGTTAAAAAGGGACGTTAAACTGTTACAAAAAAAAAAAAAAAAACTATACGCCCTCGCTCAAAGTCCGTCAACCGCACATACGGTTCACGTACACGCTGTCGCGGCTTGCTACCAGTGTTAAAGACTGAGATGGAGCTCCGTATGCCACGGCAAACTGGCTGACACTGACTGTGGCGGTGCCCAACCGCTACGCAGCTAGCGCCCTTCGATGGCCAACACTGCTGTTCCTGGTGTGTCCGCTGTGCCGTGCGTTTGATCATTGCTTGTTCAGCCCTCTCGTAGTGTCCGGAGCAAGTATGGTGGGTCTTACACACCGGCGTCAATGTGTTCTTATTTCAATTTCCAGGAGTGTATAATTGAACGCCAATTAACTAGCTTCCAAGTCTCTTCTCACTGATATATATTTGATTATGGCTTTCGCCTCATCGACATCGGTGTCATTATTGGCGGGAAATGACCGAAGGAAAGGAACGGAAAGATTTCGGCCATGGATTTTGGGAGGATTGATCCCGGCATTAGACCACTGAAATCGGAATGACCGGACGGAGATTGGAACCCGCGTCCCCCGAATGTGAGGTGAAAGCATCACCACTCGCCCTCCACGTTATGTTTATCTCATTGATGTGGAAGACATTAACCTCTTTGCTGACAGAAAATGTAAATTTTTGGTTAAACAGGTGAATATATACAGTAATAACATGTGAGAAAGTTTTGTTTCCTTCTGATTTAATTTCTTCAGTTTTGGTTTGTTCTAGTTCTAGAAACCCCAACTGACAGTTGTCAACCGTTTCTAGAAATGTCGCACACTGGTCCCTTTGACGAGATGACTTCAATTCGAATGAAATAGCGACCACAAACCTGTCGGCCCATTCAGATTTCACTTTACCTTGGCTTCTCCGAACCAATTAAGGTGAGTGCCGGAAGGTTCCCTTAATACACGTCATGATCGATTTGATTCCCATTTCCAATCTTTATAATGACCTACAGCTGGTGAACGGTGGAGAGGCAGTTGTGAACGTTAGTCCGGTTTAAGACGTATGAGTCAACCATAACTTCAAAATGACTCAGAACCATTTAAATATTTTTATGTCGTTGAGATATGTGACTCCGGAAAATACTGTGGAATTGGTAAACAGAGTGCTCTGAATTAATTAATCTGCATGTCGCAACCTGCAAACGTTAATAAGTTAAGAAACCGAACGGTAGTCGCCGTGTTTAGGGGTGAAAATGAGACAGAAATTTAGAGAAAGACCTTGACTTATAATAATACAAACAGCTCGATCAGTAATTACAGCTTCTCCGAAACCGCTTTGAGAGAACTTATTTTTGATTTTGTTCCAGCTCATGAGTGGGGAGTTAATAACACTATATGCGTAATTATTTTTACCATCCTGGAGGATGGTGTAGTCCTATATATTCTGATGCTTCGTTTATTAATATTTTGTAGAAATGTTAAGATAAAAAAGCCTAAGGCAGTAAAAGTTCAGGTCTCAATCTTTGAGATAAATAAGGTTTCGTAATAACATATTTGTGGCAGGCGACGTATGTGATGGTAACAAAAAATTGTTTAAGGACCTCCAATTGTAGCATATAATTGGGAATAATTAACATTTTATACATACGTTTATCGAACTATTTTTACCCTCTTTTCTTCCATCCGGCTGACTGAGGAACACGAGTCATCGGTCAACGGTTTTAGTTTTACGCAGGTGCCCGAGTTCAAACCAAGTTTGATAGACTCGGCGTACTTCACTTTAGGAGGAAAGTTAATATTCCTATTTGTCTGCAAAAAGTGTAACTTTTAGTGTTCTGTATAATAATTGTAGTTTTGTTTGTAAATTGTGTAGTTTATGAGTCGGAGATAGGGGACCGTCTCAGCATTCGCTTATATCAGCGGTCGGCAACCTTTTAGCAGGCTAGGGCCACAAGGTGGCAAAATAAAGGCGGGGCTGCACATACACAGTAAAAATGCGAAAACTCTGTTTCAAATTTTATTAATACAAATGAGGATACAAATGAAGAAAAGTTACAAAATTGATCTTATATACTAAATTCAGTGTGACGTTTGAGGTTGCATTTGACTGGCTATTTTTTGTATGTCAGCTTTCATGTTAGAAGTTGAAATACGTAATATATCTCTCAAATTCTCATCTGTGAGACGAGGAGCGAATTTATTTTTTCGATTAGTGACGATTGAAAATGTTTGCTCACATAAATAAGTGCTTCCAAAAATTGAAATACTCGTAAACTGGTGAGCAAACTTTTTCAATTCGTCAAAATCAGACGGCAAGCTATCATAAAATTTGACCAAATCATTCATCTTGTAAAAGACGTTTTTTAGACTCTCATTGAATTGAAGTTCAATCACATTCTTGTAAATTACTGGGTTCATCCTCAACATCGCACGAAAAAGGGTTAGCAAAAATCTTCAGTTTGTTCGAAACCTTCTCGAAATCACCAAATATGTCACTGAATTGACCTTGTAACTCCATTAAAATGTTTTTCATCTTCTCATTATCCCAATTAAAATCAATGTCAGCTTCCTTATACAATTCGGGAAGTGATCTAATTTTATTTTCATCAATATGTTTTATGAAGAGCCGGTTTTTAATTTGGAACGCCTTTACGTCTGTATGCATATCAGATATTAATTTGTTTTTCCTTTGAAGCTTGACATTCAGCGTATTTAATTCATGAGTTAAATCTGTCAAAAATCCAAGATCCATTAACCATTGAGAGTCTGTTACCTCTGTAACAAATTTAACTTTCTGATTCATAAAAGTGTTTATTTCTTTTCTGAGATCGAAAAATCTTTTCAGTACTGCACCTCTTACTTCTGAATAATAAAGGATATCTTGATGATCTGCTTCCATTTCGGGTAGAAACTCTCGGAATTGATGATGTGTCAACCCATTATTTTTGATATAGTTTACAGTGGATATCACGATGTAAATTACTTTTCTCCGTGAAACGACTTTGGAACATAACGCTTCTTGGTGGATAATGCAATGAAAAAATAACGGGATTTCACATCCTATCTCTGCCAGTTTGTTTTAATTCTACCCACTAAGCCCTTGTTTGGCCCATTCATGTTTCTACTTCCGTCAGTTGTTAGAGTTACCAATTTTTCCCACGCTAATTGCATAGACGTCATTGCCTATTCTAAGTGAACAAAACAAATCTTCCCCCGTAGTCGTTCCCTTCAAACTATAAAAGTTCCTCACACACGTTGAAGTAATTATCAATTCCACGAACAAATATTAGAAGCTGGGCAGTATCTGACATATCATTACTTTCATCGGTAGCTAAGGAGAACCATTCAAGTTGTGCTTTTTCCCGAAGTTTTTCGCATATATTAGCACCCAAATCATCAGTGCGCCGGGTACAAGTTCTGGCAGATAAGCTTATATTTTCAAATTTCTTTTTTTGATTCTGGGAATACCTCTTCAGCCATAGCTACGGCACATTATTTTATTAATTCGCTGTTGGTAAACGGTCGCCCAGACTTGACAATTATTTCCGCCAACCTTAAACTCTCACAAATATTTGACTCGTTATTTTGAATTTGCACCTTAAAAACACTTTGTTGGTTCTTTAATGAAGATTTGAGTGAGTTGATTTTGTTTTTCCGAGAATCACCAACTAGGCACGCAAATTTTGCTTTATGCTCGGTACATAGTGACGTTTGACGTTATATTCTTTTTGTATAGCAAGGGTTTTTTGGCATATTAAGTATAGCGGCTTCCCATTGCAATTAATAAAAAAGTATAAATCTGTCCATGCATCGTTAAACACTCTATTTCCTTCAATTAACTTCCTCTTTTTTGTAGCCATCAGTAAAACTTATAACCAACAATGCAAATACACGCTGTAAGAATAAAAGCCGTGTTGAAAACATGTCACTTAATTTCGCTGTATAATTGTATGAACTATCAATATCTCACTTACCGAACTGTAAACAAAATAGTAGGTACTCGTAGGTCACAGAACAATAACTAAATCGTAGTTACAGGGCCGCGGCGGCGGCGCGCGCACATGAAATAACTTTTTCACTCAATGACAGCCAGCGCGGACGGACGGCGGGCGAGCGAGAGATTATTGTCAACGCTGACCTATTGTTTCAATCATACGAGAGAGTGGGGGAATCGTTCCCGCTCGCACTGTCTTGCTCTGTTCGCGTAGCTTCATTCGCTGCGCTTTTAGATCGCGTTCACTCTTTTATGAACTTATATTTTAATATTTTTATAATATTGGCTTCGATATGATTTTTATAAGACGGACACGGACCGCAATTAGAGAGGTCACGGGCCGCGCGTTTGCCGACCGCTGCTTAGATGATTGTGGGCGGCGGCTATTACCCGGGGACCAGGACTCGTACCTTGTCTCGTCGTTCCTCTCAGATCCAGTGTGCAGTGCCTTACTGGAGGATCTATCGCACTTTATTAATAATAATTATAATTTTAATTTTGACGTATGGGTGTATTATTCAAGTTTCTGGAAGCTGAGAGAATGAGACAGACCTGTACGCGTCTAAGGTCGGAGTAACGGTAAAATTCATCCTACCTCCTGTTTGTCAAAGAATAATACGAATAATGGAAGACCGGCCACCAAGATTGTGACAAAAGCCTTTCAGAAAATTCAATGGACATGATTTCTATTCCTAAAACGGAACTGGACAATTAAATAAAATTACTGTCCCACAAATAAATCTCCAGAGCTGGGAATATACGCGGAAGACAGTGATGGATCGAAGAGGAAGATAGAGCTGCAGTTTGAAATGACTTATAAGTTCGGGAAAATACGAAGGTCACATGAAATCAGCAATTAATGACAAATTTCGGACCGTACTGTTAGCGTGCTAGAAATCGATTCTCAGTGAATAAACGGTAACTTGGTTGTTAACAAATTTCGTGTGAGTTTCGTGGCTCTCTCCGACGCCACAACCAGCTGATACTGTGGTGAAGAGGGCAACGTACCGCGAAGGTGAAGAAACTCAATCTCGCATTTTGCTCCCGAAGAAAGCAATTGAACTTGTATTCGATGCGAGCTCTGGAACATAGTAGTTGACTTCTATTTGGTTTGGGCTCACGAAGAGAGTACAGTTGAACCACTATTCGGTTCTCGCTCAATCGGAGAAGTTGGGAACTTAACTGGCACAGTATTTTGCGGCTTAGAAGAGAATTCGTACTTAGATGTGTAATGTGATACAACTTTGGCATCCCATCATATTGCTCAGATGTCTGTCAGGTGCGATTTGAGTGAACGACTTCCGACGTCTGGCCGAGAGGGGAGCCAGCCAGGATGCTGACCACAAGCTGATACAACGCAGTTGGAAGCCACACTCTGGCAGCATAAACGGTATGGTGACGAAAGCACGATAAACCACTGTTCACAGCAAAGATGTAGTTGAAAACCCAGAGGCGCCCTGATGTGACTAACAGAATAATTTAAGATTCTCAGCATTTCAGAATCAGTAGAATTTCATGTTCTGTAAACTCTTAAAAACCCAATCTTTTTTGTAATGATCTGGTAAGAATTTCTCTAGTTTGAGTTTCTAATACCTGTCTTCAATAACATTAAATATTGTTTCATCGTTTCCAGTGTATAAATAGTGTTTTGTAGTATAAATAGGTTTCAAAATTCTGCACATGTTGGAGAGAGTGATGAGGGATGTACGAGAGAGGTAAAATGAATTCGGTTACAAAACTTTGGTCAGACCATTGCTCGAATATGGTACTGTAGTATGGGACCCTCATTTTGCGTATCAAATACAGGAGTTGGAGAGGGTGCAAAAAAACGGCTGCTACATTTGTTTCTGGAAATTATCGCAGAATGCAATCAGTGACGGATATGATAAAAGAGCTGGATTGGAATTCATTACAGACAGGAGGAGGATGAGGAGGGTCATGGGAGTGTACAGGGCGTATACTGGCGATGAGGCATGGAAAGATATTGGAGTAGGTATGAAAAGTAGTGCATGGAAGGGAAAATATGACCATGACCACAAACTGGCAATCGATTTCAGGCATAAGGGTGTGGGAAGATTCTCTTTTTTAGGTAACGGTATCAGGGATTGGAATGAGTTACCAAGAGAAATGATGAATAATTTAGCGAAAAATTGAAAGAATTTAAAGATGAAATTTGTAGAGGGCAAATGTAGGTGAGTGCAGGATAGGGGGAAGATGGGGGTGTAGGGAAATTGCCACCGGAGCTCCATTGCAATTAAATTAAATTTAAAAAACATTAAATATCATTCTCTCAACTTCCTTTCATTTAAATGATTCAAAAAATTATTATTATTAAGAACATTATTTATTTTTGCAAATAATTGTAAATGTATACAACAAGTTAGTGGCCATAACCTCTAAACGGTACCACACACTGTATTCTTAATGTTCTTCCGTTTCAGTGTAAATTAACACACTGTTTTTACTTGCAATGATACTTAAATAATTGTTTGCATCTTAATAAATCTCAGAACGCATGATATGTAACAAAAGTAAATTGAATTTAATTGTGAATATTTATTCTTTATATTACTGCTTTGACAGTTTCTCCCTATATGGTGGTGATAGTTTTGGTATTTTCAGTAAAGAAAATATTTATCTTTCAAATTCCACTTCAAGAGATGCTGGTAGCCATTAACTTTTCTGGTACTGACAAACAGAAAATAATAATTTTATAAATAATTCTGTCAAAAACAACTGTTTTGGTGAATTTAATTTTATTTGATTCCCCAGACGCGTTTCGCCCTTGTGGTGTAGGGCATCTTCAGTGGCTGTAAAGTGTTTTTACATGTGTTGTTACAATAATTACCTACATCACAACTCTTTATATATTTATATACTTACAGCTATATTGGTAATCCTCACATATCGGTCTGGAACAGCACTTCACACACTTTCACATCACTATTCATTGCAGTTTCATTTGAGCATTATATCCATACTTGTTTTTATGCTACACTTGTTGCTGTAGTGAATATTTGCTGTTGGCTTGCACATGTGTGTTACACACGGTTTGTTTTGTTTTTACCAAATCCATACAGAAACTAAGTTGGCACTATTGTAACACACACAGCTTCAGACTGCTTACGGAAATTCAAAGAAACAATGAAATCGAAATGGGAATATTATACCCACACACCGAAACATACAAATTTAATGGGGTTTCTATATGACTATCTCGCAGCTGAAATTTAGCTATGGTGCTTTCAGGAAACAGTTGTACAGGATTTAAGCCCATGATTCGCCAAACTGCGAATGTGGAGAGGAATGATATTAGTCTTAAAGAAACGAGCTACCGGTGAATACACCAGTTTGCCAGTGTGAGATCATTCCAGATCACGATATTGTATCGGAATATATAAGCTGATCTTTGACTTATTTTTTTAGAAAGACTGCAACCAAAATACGACAGACCTTCGGAGCAGATGGCCGAAAGTTTTGTGACATGCTGATAAAGTGAACAAGAAGCAGGCCAAGCGTATAGCTACAGGGAGCCCATAAATATTTTTAAATTTAATTTTTTGCTTCTGGCTTTATGCCTCTTCAACGTCTAGGCCATTAGAGGCGGGCAGATACAGGGGGAAAGGAACGGGAAGGAAATAGACCATGGACTTTTGAGGGCACCATCCCGGCATTCGTCTGGAGTGATTTGGAGAAACCGTGAAAAACCCAAATCTGGATGGTCTGATGGAGATTTGAACCAGCGTCCAATGTGTGGAAAGAGCTTTATCACTCACCGACCACGCTCACTCAAAATAAATTAACTTCGTCTGTAGCGGTAATGCCACAGATAAACTATGAAATGTCAAATTGCATGAAAACATTTGACACCACACTAGTAAAATACAGATTTTTTATGGCATACTGTAAACTGAAGTGTGTTTAAAACATAACACAATAAGTTTCGCGATTTATAGCCGAGTGTGAGAAATTTCGGATCAGCCAAGTAATAGCAATACCTTACAAACTCAACGAGAAGGAAAATATGCGGTGCCCACTTTGATTGAATCAACCCTCTATCGTCTTTAATTCTTCCAGTTAACCACGAAAAATTGTAATTTACGCATGATATTTAAGTCAGAGCCTTCCCAAATATGCGGTGATTCTTAGTATAATTGCCACTAAAAAATTCTTGTTTTAATCCCGTCGAGGTATAGCAATACATTTCTCTGGTTCCTTCTGCTGAGGCTTTCCTCTGCGTCTAAAAAGTGACCTTTGAGAATGTGAGTCCAGTACTATTTCGTTCTATACTTTTATGGTGCACAGTTCTTAGTTTTTGTAGCACGGAGTTACATGCTAGCAACAAGAAAAACCTTAGTTTTGTAGAAAATAATGAAAACTGAGCGTGGTGGGTCAACAGTTAACGATCTGGCTTCGCATTCGGGAGGACACGGGTTCCAATCCCCGTCCGGGCATCCAGATGTGGGTTTTCCATTGTTTCCCCAAATCACTCCAGGCGAATGTCGAGATGTTTCCTTCAAAAAGCTATGGCCGAATTCCTTCCCGTTCCTTGTCCCCAATCCCATCCCGCCTCTAATGACCTCGACGTCGACGAGTCGTAAAGCCACGCAAATAATTCAAAAGAGCAATACAACATATCGCATTAAATTATTGATGTGACTGCTGCTATGATTCAATATTTAAGCGTTATTGCCATTACTCCAACATTTCAAGTTGTTAGTGATTTATATATCATGTGCGTGTTTATACACAATAGTGCGTCACTATGATAAACCCAACTTCCTTCAGTCATCGTCGCATATGACACGAAGTAACGTAACATGATAGAGTATACAAAATAAAATATTTAATGCTGTGTTCGAATGTGACACTTAATATGTTATCTTCCACTTCAAATAGTTCAGTTTTCTAAAAAAATGAAATATTGTTCAGAACTAATTACATGCTGATTCGGATAATTTAAATCATATAGAGCGATGGATGTAGTCTATGGGCCAGCGAAATTCTTGTCGTACATTTGATTATGCTGAAGAAGAGTTCCATCAAATGTTAGATTTTGTTAGTAGGATCATTCCTAATAATGTATTATTAACTGAAAATTTCAGAATCGTTATATCTCTTCCTGCGCAGGTTTTCGACGAATTTTCTGTAACCTGCTTACTCTTTACTAAACTTGGTCTAGTTATGCTTCTATCTGAACAAAAGGAAATTTTGACTAAAAATCTAAGTATACAGATCTCATAGTGTTCGTTTGTATGTTATTAATGCTAATCAATGAATTATTTATTTTCCTAATGGTAATTATTTCTGTAAATGTTAGACTATTTTGTGGAACCTACTCTATCTACTGCGAGTCACATTTACGTGATCGATACATTAGTATTGTGGCGTCACACTTGTCGTTTTCCGAATTTATGGAATTAAGAAGTGGTAGGTAAATGAGAGAATAGGTAATTTAAGTCTATCGTCTTGCAGATTCTTTTGTTGCTCGGTAGAATGGAAACCATGAGTATTTCCTATAAGGGCATAAAGTCACATGGCAAGTTATTCTAGCTCTGAACAGAAAATCTGCCTTTTATTGAATGTGCAGCCATTACTGGGTATAAAGTAGCAAATAATAAATTTTTGATTTCACTATTATACCTTTAACATTTACACTTTTAATTTTAAGTTAAATTCGAAGAGTTGTGCACACGAATTTCAGAATTTATCTGGTCATTAGGATTCTGTGATTATTTCAGATCCCTGATTAATGTCTTGATTAGCCCAGGCTAATTATGACTGTGTTTTTCAGCGTTATAAGGCTGAAAGCATGAATTTTATCCAGGACGGTGATAAATACTCTACACGATGTAGACAAGATTTCTATTTGGTAAATTGTATTCACCCGTCTATAGGCTACGTTAAATCGATGGCTCTCATTTTCACTCTCAAATAGTAAACTAGTGAAGCGGTCCGTAATATTTAGACGGTTCAGACAAACAAGCTGTTCCGCATAAAATTCTCCATTTCTCGCTCGATGTCTTGAACACAACAGAAATCCGCCGCAGCAACATGAACACCGGCGTAACCGCATGACATCTTCTTGAGGGGAGTTATATGCAGATATGATGAGGCTGTTATAAACTTGGATGAATTTGATGGTTTATTCAGGTAGAGCGACAAAAAGTAGCCAGCAATATTTCATTCTCAGGTTCTGTAGATTCTCACATTCTGTACAACAATCTGATTTTTGGCATACACAGGAAAAATAATATACGTGTAATTAAATGACATGAGGATAGAATTAGAAAAAAATGCATGCGTACTTATGACATAGCTTTATCACATTTCGAAATAAAATCCTTTTAAGTATTGTTGTGATTCTTAAAAGCCAAATTTGAACCGGCGAACTCTGTGGCGAGTGATTTCACAAAATGTGCATGAAATGGTCCACACTCTCATTGTGAGGATGAGCCACACCTTCGCATACCTCGTCGTTGGAGTATGACACTTTAAGCTGCTGTGACCTGGCATGGATCGGCTGTCAAATTTACAGCGTGACCCCAGTTATATACATATATATGAAAGAGGGAGTGAAGGCTGCTGGAGACAGGAACGTAACAGATTCAGCTTATACTATTGGCAGCTGACTTCATTAAAGTACTTGCAAATATATAGCTGATGGTTCATAGCAGCTAGTTAGGAGTATGCTGCCTATGAATTATTATTTCGCTAAAATACGTTTGTGTGGGGTAGTTTTGCATTAACGATGTATAGATGTAATGGGGATCTTAATAATGGACCATGAAAATCCAAGTGCAAAACGCACGAAAGTATCTTAAACTGAACAAAAACGAAGAAGAACTGACACATGATGCTGAGTTCGTAATTCAAATTATGCGTTGTACGGTAACCTTTTAAAAATAATGAAAAATGTGTTTATAATTAGAATGTAGCTAATACATGGATGCAACGAACATATTTATCTACATTATGTGTGAATTACTTTCAATACAACTTGTTAAACATCAACTTCTTTTAGTGTTTGAATTATACTTTTTTGCTAATAGCTTTACGTCCAGGTCATTAGAGGCGGTAAAGATCGGGGGCAAGGAACGGCAATGAATTCGGCAATGGACTTTTGAAGGAACCTCTTGGAATTCACCTGGAGTTAGTTGGGAAAACCCAAATCTTGATGGCGGGACTGGGATTCGAATCTACTTCCTCCCGAATGCGAGGCCGGAGTTTTAGGCTCACCCACCACGCTCGGTGGTTTGAATTTAACGGTTGATCTGTCATTATCTTCTTTTAAGCGTAAACAACACATGCAACAAATGTAGTACTAAAGCCACCTAATCTTTAGAATGTATTTTACATACGGAAATCCATAGTTGTAAAGATGAATCTCAAGTCTGAGAACAAACACACCTTCAGCAATGATATTTCGATCATCGACTAAATTCAAATCTGAGCCTCTTATAATCTGGTTGGTGAAGCATTAAGCTAAAACTGTAAGATAGGAAGGTTTTAAGTTACTTCTCTGTTATCTTGAATGGCAGTAATGATTCTTTTAAAGGTTAAACAACTTGATATGTATCTAGTGTATCATTCTGTATAACCAAAATACCAGTTTCCTTTTCGTGTATCTGACGCACATTGCTCGATCAGTTATCGTCAAGTTCTAAATTCCATTAAGGACTTCAGCAAATACTGGAACACAGTTCTTTACAATTGTTTCAGGAACACTTCTGTTAGTTCTCCATCCAATTAGGCCGCGAATTCCGCCAAAAAGAATGGGGGCAAATTGCGCAGTAAATTACGTTATTCCACTGAAACACCCAAGACAATCAATTTAAGGAGCACAACACGAACGGAAATTAAATAGTTTTAATTGGCTTCTGGTTGGAATGGAGCGAAGGAGAGCACTGCGCATTCGACAGGGTGTGGGGGCGGGGGAGGGGGGAGCGAACAAAGGAGGGGAGGGGGGCAAGTCGGCGGTCTGAGAAGTCACCCGTCGGCCGGCCCGCTCACTCGGTCCGGAGTTGGGGAGAAGAGTTTGGCGTAGAGGGGGTGGATATTTACGAGACGCTCCGTCCGCCGGCTAATTGAGAGGACCCGCTAAATGAATCTGCGGGGCCGAGGCCGCCACTGCGTCACCGCCATCCTCGCTCCGGACTCTGAAAACACTCGGCACCTGTCGAGGTCAGACCAGGCCGCGCCAGGACAGGCCAGCTCAGCAGAAACCAGCCATCCAATCACCAATCTCACACATATCATTCTCATATTTATCTTCATATTTTATCAACATCCTCTTTTCACAATATTGTGTGTAGCCGAGAAAGTCGTTACTAAACTTCATTTGATATAAATCATTGATCTATCGGCGAGGGTTATAAGATTGCACACCCTCAATTACGGGACAAGTGAATACGGGCCCGGAATCAGATCTCTGTCGCCACGTACTGGCTATAGTACATAAAGATTTTAGGAGTTTTCTGCGGTCGTTTACGCTGAAGTGGTCTAGACTTTTGGTACGAAAAGAATTGTTTTCAATATTTCTACCTAGCTTGGTGGATGAGCAGTACGCTCTGGCCTTGCATTCGGAAGGACGTGGGCTGGAATCTTCGACCAACCATCCAGATTTTGGTTTATCAAAGTTTCCTCAAATCATTCCAGGGTAATGTTGGGATGATTCCATCCAAAGTACAGTACGTGTCAGAATTCCTTTCCGTTCCTGGCCCCCATTCCCTTAATACCTCTAATGACTCAGACGGAGCGTGAAGCCATAAACAGATAAAACCATCGATTCTTCACTGATATATTGCTGTTTTTATTAATTTCACTTAGATGACAGCCAAGATTCAGTTAGCTGGGAAGACATATGAACATTATGCACCGCCTATCGCTCCATTGAAATTTCACGGGGTCTACAGACAAGAAATACGTTTTATTAGGTTTGAAAGTCTGGAGCCTTTAATTATGTTCCGAATGCAAGAAAGTGAATTACCAACCTTTGACACGTTTCCTCTTTACTTGTTCTCAACAGCAGTCTATCTAGCACACACTTCCTATTATCTCGCATTTCCATAGTACAATTATTTAAAAGACAAATCATCCATCTCCCCCTAAGCCAGTCTTCGCTTAGTAAATTTCAGGAAATAATTACATCCTTTATTACTCCAAAATCCTTGAACATACGAAATTTCCTATGTGGTCCGGTTGCTGAGTTGTGAATGTTTTGAGCCTTCAGCAACCAGAGCAAGCAGAGATACATAGTAAGCAATTAAACATTTAACAATGTGAAATGAAGTTAAAAATCATTTTACCCTTTGAACTTTCGTACTGAAAAGCTAGTGAAGTTAATGAACACTGAAATTAAGGCTAAATTAGAAATCTCTGCTAAACACAGACTGAAAATGATTTTAAACTATTAGAAATGACTGCAACGATACCGCATTTTCCAAATTCCTGGAATTTCTATTGAAAATCGGTATATAACAAAGCAAATTATTGCTTGTTACTTTGAAACAAGACGCTACAGGATTTGTTTGCAGGAATGTTTTAGTATGCTTATAAACAAATTTTCGATTACATTCACAGGTTAAATTTTTTAAAAACAATATTTATAAGTCCTAAAATATTGTCGTAGAATTCTTTTAGGGTTAAATCGTAAAGTACGAAAGGCAGAGCAGGATCAACAAAGACTGTCCCTAAAATGGATGCTTAAGTAGTATGAGCGAATATAGACTTTAAAATGTAATCGGTTGCTTCACAGACGTGGTTGCTTTTGAAGAAGTGGTGACGTAAAGACTGTTAAAATGTACTGATTTATTTCTGGAAATATTCAGCAGATCGAATTTAAAGTTAGTTGCATTAATAGAGTGGGTATAATGGTTGAGCTTATTTAAAAGTGCAGTTACAAGAAGTCTAGACGTACACTTCCAAGAATAACTTAAATGGTTAAAAGAGGCAGGCACAAATTTGAAAAAAGGTGACACCAGGATATAGTTAATACGAAGACTAAATACTATTAATTACTACCCGCAGAGGAGTAGTAGTGAACGCAGTCACTAACGGAAGAAAGCTGCAGAGATATAATATTCCGAAAGGCAATGGAAGATCCTATAATAATACAGCTAGGCTTTGCTGATAATTTCCAAAACTGGAGGAAGTTTATCTTACCATATTTTCTTTAGGACCTTAAGGCTCGTAGACGATGAGGACATCAGGGCCGGGAGAGGTTCAGGAACGAAGAATGAGGAACGGGAACAATTTCTTGCAAGGCCTTTTCGATGAATAATCCCGAGAGGTTTCGGGAACATATAAAATCAAAATCAAAATGGCCGTGCCGTAGATTAAGCCCTCGTCCTCCAGAATACCAGGACTCAGCGTTAGTAACTCACTTACGCGGATGGATTGGGAGAAGCTGATCTGTTCGCATCTCCTTGACGACAAGAGTGAAAGCTGCAAATGACTCTGCTTTCTTTATCAAGAAATAATCAGTTTGGGTTAACGTATAGTGATATAAATAATGGAAGGAGCTGATGACAAAACCAGTCTTTTACTTAGACTAGTAACTCGAGATTAACTAAATTCCGTTCAATGGGTTCAGTGGAATGAGAACGAATTTCGCCAAGATATCTATACAACCTGACGAATTTTTTTTTATTTTTTATTTTTTATTTTTTTTTATTTTTTTTGTCTGTACATAAAATTTATTTCAAAAACAGTAATTGGAAAGTACACTAGTGATGAGAGAGCTCCCTAAACCGTAAAACTTGTAATTTTTATCTGTTCAACTGTCCGTGCGTTACACAAAAATTATGGGGCGAATTTTGAAGAAAATCATAGCTTACGTCATCAGATAGGATACTTTTTATTCAGATTAGTAACATATTTTTCTATGATAGAGAGACCAGAAATATAAGTTTGGAAATATTTTTCTGTCTGTTCACGTTATTTTGCCTTATTTCGCTAAAAATAGCAACTTTTTTTGTTAACTATGAGAGATTGAGAGTATTTTTGTTCTGTAAGAATGGCCAACTTGCCTTGAAGAACCATTTGTAGGCTGAAGAACATAATTGACGTTAATTTGGTTAGACTACAAAGTTTGTTTTTCTGAAGCAATCTTTAGAGAATTCTACAACTTTAAGCCATTAGTAAAATTTTTCAGAACAACGGAATTTATTGAGAAAATGACCATTTGAATGTAATACGATTACAGCGGGTCTTAGAATTCCAACAATAAAACAAATATGAGTATTCATCTCTGAAATAGTATAATATTTAGGAACAGAGTAATAATACGAAGTTACAACGCTACTCATATGTTTAGTATAGATGCTCTTAAGACTACAAAAGTTCGAATCAGATATAAACATCCGTGGATCCGCAGAATTTTAATTAAGGTTTTTACGTTTCCGAATGAAAATGCCTGAACGTTTGCGCAAGTTTCAGGAGTCATTCAGTTTAAAGATACTTTCGAATCGTATTTTTTTCATCTTGAAATCATATCGAGAACTATATATAAATAATTTTCTCGGGTGACTAGCCGAGTTATATGAGTGTTATAGTTACACGATATTTCGGCGCTCTCAATCGTCGGCGCCATCTTCTGGTGAAGACGATTGAGAGCGCCGAAATATAGTGTAACTATAACACTCATACAACTCGGCTAGTCACCCGAGAAAATTATTTATATTCTCAACGCCGAGAAAAACTACGTAATTATATATCGAGAACTATGTTTTCTTTTCTGAGTTCATACTTTGTCTTGTAGCTTCAACTTTCAGCCCTCGTTGAGTGCCTCTACTGAAATGATTTTGTTTCTTCTTCCCAGAGCGGCGCTGTGGTTGGCAGTTTGTCTCCGTCCTTCCCAATTTCGCCACAAACGACCGCCGGAACAAACTCTCCCACCATTAAATTTCAGATGTGTTGCAAAGCTTCGTTCACCTGAAGGTGGCACTATTGGTTCATAAGAAGTGGACGTATAGCATAATTCCCTGGGCTCAGAGTGCTCCCTGGTTAACAAAATAGATTACCGCTACCAACAGAGGCCAACTGTCCTCTCTTCACGATTGTTCATAATGAGCGGTCTGGTGGCTCAGTGATTAAGAGTCCGGCTGGGAATCGAAAGGTCCCCTGTTCGAATCCCTGTCTCCTCTTGATACTGCTAGCAATTCAATATGCAAGGTTGTCTCAATTTCGTTGAAAGTCACACGATTGTTTTCGCGAACCATTTCTAACACAACAACAATGTTTTCCTTAGTTATTGCAGTGGATGGACGACTATTCCTCTACTCACCGTTCATTCATGTCTAGCCTCTTCTAAATTCTTTCGACACCGGAAAACTATGGCACAGAAGGGCTTTGAACTTCTTTTATCCCTCATTTAAATTTGTAGAATATCATCACGCGAAAGTATAGCCGTTACAGCTCCATTACAGCCACTGGCATTCTGGGCGTGTAGTGTTTTTTTTTTTTTTCCTCTCTTGCTGCTGGAGGTGATGGCTGTTAGTTTACTCAGAAGGGAAGGGATATCCAGGGGCGCATTTAATTCACATAGATCACATTGCACTGTTCCATATCTCAAAACTTTGGTAGAAATACAATAATTATATTAAAATGTCTAAAATATACAAGTTTAGCAATTCTGAGCGTCAATTGTTAGCGTCTTATATATATTATCCAATACTTTTAAATTCAAATAGTACTTTAAACGGTACAATAAAATGAACAGACAGTAACACAACGAGATAATATTTCAGTGCGCAAAATATTTTTACATTAATTACATATACACTGAATTCGCTTATAAAACATTCCACTGAATCCTACTAAAGATAGAACTCGTTGTTATTACAATTTTTTGTAGGCACAAATAATTGTATAAACAATATTTTAGTTCGTAGACTGATTAAAAAAGACCGGAATTGAGACGCCGTTTTTTTTTTTTTTTTTTTTATCAAAGTTCCTAACTTTAAATAATTTTTCTCGTGATAAAGGATCAAAGTTTTTTAATATTCTGTTTCGTGTGATACGTTCCCCTTCCTCTCTTACTCAGTATAATATTCAGAGTTGATAGGATGATAACCAAAACAGAGCCACATTCAGAAGAGTCAAGTGGAATCCACTTTGCTTGAAGTCTCATCCAGAAAAGCTTCTCCATTTCGGAGCGGCAGCCGTCCGTTTGTGCGCGTGCAGGACTTAACTGGGATTGGCCGAGCGAGCAAACTGACCTCTTAGCACACGAGTGGCTCTCAAGCCCAGGAGGCGTCGAAACAATGCCACCACGCCGGGTGTACGCAGCGTAATTGCTGGCGCCCAACTTGGTAATAGCTTAAGTTGCTCAGCCAGATGAAGTTCCGTTGCGTGGTTAAATGATTCCGAGCGTCTCGCCCTGAGGCCCTTCTCTTAGCTCGAAACGGATTAACTCTGCAGGCAAAGCCTCTTCGAAGTTGAGAGCAAAATAGCAACTGGACGTGTCATAGGGCCTTGCGCCCTAAAGGAACGGTATGTCTACTACTCCTGTACTGACTGGTGAAATTGAGTTTGATCCTCAGTGAAAATCAAAAAAGTAATCAGAAACAACACGTTTCTTCCAACATTGCTACCTCACCTCCTTCATCATGTGGATCTACGTTACAGTATGCATGGTAAATATTTTTTTAAATGTTTGCGTAAATTCCTTAAAGTAAAATCATAAAATTAACAACTTATATATGATTTTTCAAATTTCTGTCTTTCTCAAACTGGATTACATGCTAGAGGGTTTGAAAACCTAAATTAGGGCCAATTAGAATGATATGTTTCTCGAGACATGCTTACAAGAAGGAGAAAGAAAGAAGTTCACCAGATATATTATTGATAGCTAAGCTGATTGCTAAGCTTTGGAGAAAATGGCATAACAGCGGAAGATACAAGAACTTTTAAAAACTTTATGGAAATTACCTCATAACGCAATGAGTAACTGGGTTATGAGTCGTTGGAAGACACTAGAAAATAAAAAGAGTACTTAGAATGTTAGTACAAGGCTTATATTTGTGTTGATATTAGTAGAATTAAGAGGAAGAGAAAAGATGACCGTTACCATAAGCTAGCGCTTGATTTGAGGCGTTAAGGGAATGGAAAATTCATCCTATTGCTGAAAGAGCACAACCTGTTACAAGTGCAATGCGAAAATTCCTGTTATTGGGTTGTTTCTCAGGTGGAATGTCTTTGCTATTACTTTCGTTTGCAGAATTTGCACGATGATGTTTTGCTTTCCGTTTCTTTAGATTTTAATGGAATTTTTTTTTCTATATTCGTTTGTTACCTGAATAACTGACGTTGGAGTGCTGAACTGTTTACCAGAAACATTGAAAGTAAAATTCATTAAGAGTTTCTATTAACATATTTTTTAATTGGAGACAGTAAAAAGGAATTAAGAAGTTGCTTTTTATTTGTGAAGTTTCCTACCTGTTTTCTGTTGCATTTAATTTATGCTTTTATTCTAACAAACTTTTCGAGTTTTCCTATAACTATCGCCAACTGCATGGGCGAAGCATTGTCACCACCATGGGAGCGCTCTGGTGGCTCAGTGGTTAAGGTGTCTGACTGGAGATCGTAAAGGTTCCCGGTTCGAATCCCTGTCTCGGCAGGGATTTTCATAGCCCGTTAACCCGGCGTTCACCTCTGGCCCGGCTTGCTGTGTAATGTGAAATACGCCAGAACGCTTCCGTGGGTCGGATTCCACGTTAAACCGTAGGTCTCCTGTACCCGGCAGGATTTCCGGATTAGGTTAAGGTGGCTACGGTAGTGGCGGAATGCGCAGCCAGTAGAAACCCTTTTACCAGGTCATTACGACCACACGGAATTATTACTGCCACCATGGGTTTTACAATACCTTAATGGACGACTATCAGCTCATCACGCATGTAAATAGAACCTCATAACCTACTGTATGAGTTGAAAGGAACTGTCATAATATTTTGGTGATTTTTTGGCCGAAGATCCTTAGTTGCTACGATAACTAGTTTTTGTTATTCTTCCGTCTTGCAACTAAAACAATTTTTTTTAATGGCAAACGCGTTTCGCATTTATTTAAGACATTTTAAGTGCCCTAGGTAAACATAACGTAATGTAACTTAGTCCACAACCCGAAGGTAAACATATATACACATATGAGGTGTGTGAGAAAAGTAATGAGACGGATTTTTTACTTGCCATTTTTTTTTTAAACAGCAATATTATACCCTTCAAGATAGTTCCCTTTGGCCTCACACACCGTGTATATATACATATATTGTAGTGTAACTTGATTTTTGTGTTTGTAAATTGATTAAGTTGTATTATATTACTAAGTACTTACAGATTTATATCATGAATTAACACGCGCAAGTTCGTAGTTCTTCACCAGCTACTTGTCTCACTATTTTTTCTTTACCAACTTGCGCGTATTAATTCATGATATAAAACATAAAACTGTAAGTAGTTAGTAATATAAGACAACTTCACAAATTTACAAACAAACACAAAAATCAAGTAACACTATATGTATGTGTATATATACTTACCTTCTGGTTGTAGACTAAGTTACTCTACGTTATGTTTACCTAAGGCACTGAAGATGTCATGTCTTAAATGAAGACGAAACGCGTTTTCCACGGAAAGCATTTGTTGTAGTTGCAAGACGGAAGAATAACTAAAGCCAGTTTTCGTAACATTGGTCTTAAAATTCGTGTCAGGGTTAAATTTAATTTCAAGTTTTTATTTAGTTAAACGTTTATTAGCGCTTCAATTCCTTTCTTACATCATACCAAGTAGTTATAAAATATAATTCATACTTTACACGAAATCACAACACTTATAACATATTTTATTCACATTAAGTTAAGAACTAAAATAATAACTAAATCTTGATAATTTCGATGCGTAACTGGTGAATCAGTAAGAAAGTTGCATAAACTAATGTCAGTGAAAGGTAAATCGTACCAGTTATAAAAATCACGAAGCGCGAAAATTGCGTGTCGGGCACGCCTACCATGAGGATTTTTTTTTTTTTTTTTTTTTTTTTTGTTTTGCTTCTGGCCTTACATATTATCAGGAAAGAACTGGTGGGTAAAGAACGGTGAAAAATATACTATGATCTTTTGAAGGAACCATCCCGGCATTCGTCTGAAGTGAGTTGGGGAAACTATGGAAAACCCAAATCTGGATGGATGGACGGGAAATGGAATCAGCGTCCTTACGAATGCGAGGGTTACCGTTCACCCATCACGCTCCGTCTCTACCGTTATAAATTCTTTAACATGTTATTATTTGTTCTATTGGTATATGTTTTCTAATATGTTCTATTAATGTGCCTTTCATGCAAAGCCTTAACGATTCAGTTTTCTAAGTTTCTATACAGTTCTCACTTTTTCTCCGTGGATTCTCTTCCTTTCTTCAGTCCATTTCGTACCCTGTCTCTAAATGACTTCATTCTCTGGCGGTACTTCCCACTTGTTAATTTTTTGTGTGTACGTTTGTCTATCTACTATTTATGATGAGTTTATTTGGACTTTTTCCAGGTCTTTTTGATCTGCTGGACACAGGGCATAGTTTTTAGCTGTTCTATGCACGTACGTCACAATTTTACAAATGAGTCTTGTCGCTGGGAGTCTGTGGATATGTCCATAAAATCTTAATCTTCGTTTCCTGATATCTGCCGCGAGGTTTGACAGTGTTTTTGTTGCTTTTCGAGATTTAAGTCTACATCCGTCGTCTGTTTTTTCTGGGCCAAGGATCTTTCTTATAATTTTCAAAATGCTTTCTAGGTTACCTTTCCTATGTAGTGTTAAAGTTTCACTGGCGTGCAGTGCTTCAGGTTTGATAACAGTGTTGTATTGTCTGACTTTTGTATATATGGACCAAAGGTTTGTTATTATGTGTGTTGTAGGTTCAACCGTACGCTTCGCTTTGCATGCGAACTTCCTGTGCTATTTTCTCTCCGCCTATGGGTTGGATGATTTCTCCCAGATACTTGAAGTACGAGACTCTTTAAATTTGTCCATATTTTGTGACAAGATTTTGAGTATGGAGTTTTGAGCCGATGAACTTGATATTTTGGAAGGATATTTGTAAGCCTACTCTTTCAGCGCATTCTTTGAGAGTTTCTATCTGTTTAATTGCTGTGGTCCCGTCAACTGCTAGTATGGCTAAATCATCTGCGAAGGCTAGGCAGGAAATTTTAATACCATTCTTGCGTCGTACAAGTTGTATGTGTTTCCAGTAGTTCTGGTGTTTAAGTTCTTTCTCACATTCTCTGGATTATCCAGAACAAAGTTGACGAGTATCGGGGACAGACCATCACCCTGTCGAACGCCGGTATTGATCTGAAACGGTTCAGATATCTCGACCATGAATTTCACTTTGGAGGTTGTGCCGGTGAGTGTTTGTTTAATGAGGTTTAAGGGTTATGGATCGAGCCCTTGCTTTTCGAGGATGTTGAAGAGAGATAACCGGTCGATTGAATCATGCCTTTTTGAAATCTACAAAGGAGCATATGACTGGGCTTTTCCTGAGTGCTTTATATTTTAGTGTAGTTTTTAAATTGAATATTTGTTCTATGGAGCTCCGACCGGTGCGGAATCCAGCTTTGTACTCGCCAATTTTGTGGTCGAGTTTTCTTGCACTTTTTTTGAGAAGACAGGCTGAAAGAATTTTGTATGTAACTTGAAGAAGGGAGATCCCTCGATAGTTGTTGATGTCCGTTTAACCTCCCTTTTATGTAGTAGGTGAATGAGGCGCTTTTCCAGTGTTCGGGTAATTTTTCTGTCTGCCAGATCTCTGTAATGATACTGGTATGTGTGAGTTCTTTAAGTTTCAATAGTTCCGCATTGATACCATCCTCTCCAGGTGCTTTGTTGTTTTTAAGTTTGAGAATATGTCTGTGGATTTCCTCTTGTATTGGTGATGAGGATTCCGGATAGGTATAGGTGGGAGTTTTCTTCGGGAATCTTGATGGTGGTTAAGGCAGTTGAGCAGTTCAAAAAAGTATTTTGACAATTCTCGACAATTTTCCTGATTAGTTTGTACGAGTTTTCCAACCGATTTCCTGAAGCATAAGTATTGAGGAGTATGTCCTGGTATTGTTCCTGCGAAAGTTCTATTAAACTTTCAGGTATTATAGTTGCGTAAATTTTCATCGATGGAATCCAGTTGTTCGTTTAGGTACTTTCTCTTGGTTTGTTGATGATTTTCGTCACTTGTTTTCGGATTTCATGAAAGGGCTGCAAGTTTACCAATGATTTTTTACTGTTGTATTTAATAAAAGCTTCTTTGCGTTCCGATAGTGCTTTCTCACATTCTGAATCCCACCAAGGACGTATCGTATTCTTTTTCAATGGTATTCGTATTTTGGCCTATTGTGTAATTTTGGTGTGGAATTTTTGCAAGGTATCTGCTTGTCCTTCCTCCTTCTTCTCTCAGGTTAGTTTCCCTGATCTTCCTAGTGTCAAATTTCTGTAGGTGTATTTTTTCTGATGTATTTTCGTTATGATGAATTTCATTTTAATTCTTGTTAAATAGTGGTCTGTGTCTATGTTTGCCCTCTGCGGACTTGAACATCATAGACTTCTTTGTGTAGAGGATAAGAAATGGCAACGAGAACAATCTGATATTCACCAAGCTCTGATATGGGGGATCTCCAGGTCATTTGTTTTCGTGGATCTTTCCTCAAAGAAGTTTACATGATTTTTAAGTTGCTGTGTTGGCCTATTTAGTATACCCTTATTATATATAGATTTTTCGACGGGAAAATGCGTTGGCTTTGAGATTTAGGTTTATCTTAGAATAACGAATAATTTTCATGACAGTACAATGTAGTAGCCATTGCAGGTAGGAAATTTTAGACAGGTGGCATAAACATCATTGGGGTTTAGGTCTGAAGAGTCAACATTGGGAAAAAAAAATTAGCACCAGAGAAGGTGGGAGATAAATAACATATCTCCTAATACTTAAGCAGGATTCAAAAAGCCGGGGATAGGTTTTTACTTATAAAAACTGAAAGCTGTTAATTTGGTAACAAGCGAGTGGATGTCCTTTTAAGTCCTCTGGAACACAAAATGGACTACTTGAGGGCTGCCGATATGCGAAGTTACTCGCGACTGGGTTTCTCAGTCGGTGGTATATGTTCAGCGTATCTTTGAAATAGACTATGAACTCAGATGAGCTGCCGTACTGAACAACGGGAAAGAACCCCAAACACACAAAAATAAAACATTTAATAGCTTTCTCTCGCTCCCAGTCTCTCCCTGTCTCTCATCCATGTGTTAGTTGAAAACTGTTCAAGTCTCACCATGTTGCGGAAGTTGTAAAAGTACGAGGCAATTCCAAGATTTTATAACCACAGTGTATCTCTTATATGTGGAACCAACAGAAACTATATTAGGTGAACAATGAGTAATTAAGAGGATGTTACTTACATTACCAGTATATTGTTCATGTCATTAATTAATTTCTGAATATTCGCACTTGTTCTGATAACAGGGAAATATCAACAATATCACTTATACCACATTAAAATTTTTCTTTCTGTTCGGTGATTGCCTCCTCTGAAAACAAGCCGAGTATTTGAGAATTAGGTACTGGTATCATCCTTAGGAAAACTGATTACAGGATTCAACAGCTCACTGTTTACAAATTATATAATATCTTAATTTATTTCTCAGCATTCACTCTAAACGCGTCGGTCCTTTGGCGTAAGATTTAATAAATGCTGATGGCATTCACTTGTTTACTCAGTGACGTGCCTCTAAATCAAACTTTATTTGTGGTTGATGATTTAAAGAGACAATATTTGTATGTAAACGGAACGCTATCTACTTATGAATGCTGCACTGAACGTGTTCTTGATTTTTCCGATGTGACTCGGTCTTCGTTTTGGGGAAAACAACCCTCTAACTATCGACCAACAGGAAAGTTAACTTTCAGAAGAAGCAAAGAAGCATAACAGCTATCTCATCCTTATTAAAATCGCTCCAAGTCTGTAACTTTTCACTCCATGATGGAAGTTTAGAAACGTGCCAAAGAAGCACTGTTGCCACGCTTATGCCCTCCATATATAAATGGTCTGAGTTACAATTTGGAGGATTTATTTTTGTTTATTTTATTGCCTTGTTATTCAAACCTGGGGTCGCAAAAGAATTAAATGAGACATAACGAATAATGTTTTTGTTGTGTTACGTGTCAAAACAAGGGCGACAGTGATTTTACTAGCGGAAAAAAATGAAACTGCTCTTCTGCTTCTCTTCGGAAATATTAAAGTGTTTTAAAAGGTTAGAGAGTAGAATGTTTTTAAATATTAAGATAATTTTATTCCCTCCACCAAATTTAACAGTTTTTCTCAGTAATCAATTGGACGCATCATATTATAGGGTACTATTTATGGTATCTTAATCTATACTGTTTCCCGAACAGTTTTGAAACTTTGAGTCGTAAAATCCGATCGTCATCAATAATTAACGGAAGTATTTATGATATTAAGCATACTCTGGTTACCTTATATTACAAGGATTGTGTATATATCTCATCTTACCGAAGGACAGACTGTAATCTGAATTCTCGCTTAGGAAAGTAGCCTGATTTTTGGACAAGTGTGTTATCGTAACGTAGTAAACTATTTTATTTGTTCGTTCTATTTTGAAGAGAAATTTAGTCACATCTGTTAGTTTTAAAGAGAAATAACTTCCCTGATTCTTTTTTAATATAAATTGTTTTTGACGAATCAATAACGAGTACTAAATATCTGAACAGTAACTATTGCAATTATATATTCATATAATTTAAAACTAGCCCTTTACTACAGAAATTTTCGGTTTGTCGACTGCTAATCGCTGTCTTAATTCTTGATGAAAAAGAGCACTCTTATGAATAAACAATGAGTAGATGTCACTTTATTTTCTTACTCATATTTGAGACTACAGGAGAATCTGAACTTTTTATTTTTACTCGATGTTTCTAATGTAATGACAACAAAGTTAGTGGCGCTGAGAGGTATAACGATTTCAACTAAATATTGATACAAATTTAAAAAGAAGCTTCAAGCAATTTTTGATTACCGGAGAGATTACTGAGAGATAAACAAACATTACGCAAATTGTAGATTGGTTTTAATCCTCCACTAGATATTTTATGCTTTATATTTCCACTAACTCTTACCCGCGAACTCCGTACGAGTGGATTCAGAATTTCATTGCTAGAATTGGATATAGAAAGCTGTAAGTTACGTAAGATTTATCCCAAACAAAACCCAGTCGTGGCATAATATAACAGGAAAGCGATAACTGTACCATTCTACCGTCGAACATGTCTCATAAGAGAATCAATTATCAACATGTTTAAAAACAGAAAAAAAACGAAGGTGCGAAGAGGTTGAGAGGGGGTTAACTGAAGGCAGCATTCATTATCAGCTTTGTCTTCTCTTCTTTCTTCAGCATGAGCATCAGATTCTTGGGTTCTAATAACTTTAGCTGCTCGTGCTCTGCTAGTGCTACACCTTAGGTGTGGTTTACGCATGCGAGGCTTGTCAAAAGAGAAGACAAAATAAACTGATGCCAGAAACTTTTAGGCAGACAGAAAGTAATGGTACAGCGCAGTGCAGATCGGCATCTATACTAAATAATACGTTTTGTCTGTAAATGAAATTTATTTAACAGATCATACACTAACTAACTGCGAGAAAAGTACAGCCTGAGTGACCGATTTAACATTACAGACTTACAGAAGCATCCGTCTGCCTGTCACGATTCGATAAGTCATCAAAACCTTATGACTAAAACTGTTATTCATACCGGAAAAATGTATCCTGAGCCCTTCCAATAGATACAAAGTATTTCGCTATCAAAATTCTATCAATATCGGTATAGCCATTTAGTCGTCAAAACGTAACAAATAGACAGAGACTTACTTTCGCATTTATTACATTATTGATATAGATCACACACAAACATGGCTGTGAGAGAAACAAAACCTTATGGACCAGTATAGCGTAAATTTATACTAATATTATAAATGCGAAAGTAACTCTGCCTCTCTAGTCTGTCTATCTGTCTGTTTGATTAATGTTTTCAGGGATAAACGACTAATCCGATCAGTGATGAAATTTGACAAGGAGATGCTATTTTGCCTTTAGGAAAGACATGGGATACTTTTTTCTTTACAGATAATACACAGTCATGTAATTATGAAAATATTAACTGAACTGTGAAAGACAAACGCATAGTATGTATACATCTCTGTAATCTTTTCCTATAGAGTGGGCGAGTAACGCAGTGCGTAAGGTACTTGCATTTTAAGTTCCCGCTGTGAGCAAAATTGTTTTTCATCGTATGAGCCAATCCTGGAAGTTCCGTCCTAAGGATTCCATGTTAAAATGTAGATCCCATTAAATTCAGGGGCGGAATGCGTAGGAAAATCGTAGGCAGCAACAGTTCAGATTAGTTTTTCATAATTTCAGTGACAATATGTGTCAACTATACAGAAAATAGTATCTTATGTTCTTTCTAAAGGCAAAAAGCATCTCCTTGCCAAATTTCATCACGATCGGATTAGCCGTTTAGCCCTTAAAACGTAACAAACAGACAGACAGATAGACAAAGAGTTACTTTCTAATTTTTAAAATTAGTATAGATTTTTCCATATTCGACTGTTTGAAACGTAGTTTTTGGAAACTATAAATCATACTGTCCTGTATACTTAAGACACGTACCGAAATGTATTCACAACAATGCCATACAGTGTCTTTTTTTTTTCAAAATCCAACCAATATCATCATATTGCCCCATTTATTTAAATTACTTTTTGTGATTGTAAAAAAAAAAAAAAAAAAAAAGTAAAATATTCGGTAAATGGGTGTGGACGTATGGTATTGACGGTGTTATCCCATCAAAGAAGGTTTTCAGGAATTTTTCCTGAGGTGACGTTCCGTTGTTTTCCCAAATTTGAATGAGTTTGGTTGGGTTATTGTATGAGTTGATAAATACGATTTTACGCGAGTTCATTGCAGTCTGTTGTTTCATTTTGTGTATGCCAGATGGGAGTATTAAGGATAGTGTAAAACTCGGACACTGACTATTCAAGCCGGCTCCAAAGCACCAAAGGGCTGCAGGCTGGACTTTCACATTCAACGAACGATTCACCATAAACAATGTTGCATGCCCTCACTTCGTGAGCATTCCGGGAAAGTTTGGGATTTAACACAATACTTAGGTGCGCAATTTGGTAACTATGAATCGTGAATCATATCCCCATCCATCTTACTGCGCTGGCTGGGTTACGATTGATGAAAACTTTTCACCTGGGCACGAACCAGCTAACCCAGTGTCGATCACCAGACTCCGTCACAGTATCTACCCACCTGGTTAACGAAGCGACTGTGATTAAATTCCATCATGTCAACTAAAAATTTCTCCTATACTACCCTATATTCCCATAACTACAATGACATTCTCTCTATTAATCTGTTCGAATCCTCTTCCGGGCATCCAGATTTGGGTTTTCCATGGTTTCCCAAATCACTTCAGGTAAATACCTGGATGCTTCCTTTAAAAGGCCATGGCCGAATTCCTTCCCATTCCTTGCCCCCCATCCTTTCCCGTATCTAAAGACCTCGCTTTTAAAGAGACGTTAAGCTATAAAAAAAAGTTTTTTTTATTCTATATGTTTTTTCATTTTCAGTGATTAGTAATTTTTCTCTTCAGTTATTACATTAAATTTTCTTCCAAAAACAGGAAACTAAATCTTAATGTAAATGCGCCCTGTATTCAGGGCGTGAAGATGAATAAGACAGCCCAAATAATGTCGGAAGCGCCGCCCTGTATCGCCGAGTGAATCCGGCAGCGAGTGCATCAATAGCAGCTGAGGCGAACAAAGCGTCCGCCGAGAAAGGTTGTACCAGAGTGACTTCTGCTTTATCGAGGATATCAATTGTGAGCGGCGTGAGGAAATGGAAGCGGTAAACACCATAGACTCACTCACTTCAGGCGTGAGAAAGATAAAAATCCTCGCTCGCAACTCCTTGTGCTGTAATGGGAATACTGCTCTTCAGACTTCATCCTAACTACAGCGTGAAGGTGCTATCCATTTAAGGTACGGATTGTTAAAATTTTCACACCCGAACAAGTAAGCTATCAAAATGGTGTACTACTCATTTGTTGCTAATGTTGGATTTCTGATGCATTTCATCTATCTATATCTATAAAACGAAAACCGGGTAAGTTTGACTTATAAAAAACTCAGAAACTACTGAGCAGATTTCGATGGGGGTTTAACCGTTTTAAAGCTTAGAATCTTAGTTGAGTTGTTTGGTATTTCTTATGTTTCAACATTACATAACGCAGGAGCATTAAATGAAATTATGAACGTATTGTAACAAATCCCAAAGATGTAATGATTAGATGTTGCATACTTCGCACTAAAAGTTTAGTACTGCAAATGACCGGTACAAAATCAATGAAGCTTATTACGCATGAATCTTTTCGAACGAATAAAAATATGTACGGATAAATCAACATCAACAAACTCCTTTTTTGGTAGGGTTTTCTTTAATTTCGGAAATGAATGGCGAGAATTGTATGAAATTTGGTGGACGTTTCTCATTGTGTGAAAAAAATGGTGTATGTTAAATCAGCTAACTAGACCGGGCAACGCTGGGAACACTGCTAGTATCAGATAAAATAATGGTACTGTTTAATATGTGCAGTTGACTTAAGAGGCTAATATAAAGGTTATACTTACATGAAACACATAGCTGAAATAGAAACTAAAACAAGATTTCTTTTTCAAATTTCTAAGTGAATAATTTACCATCGCTTTTCATTTTCTTAAACGTGTTGTTTAACTGAGTTAAATCCTTAAAACTCGAAAAAAGTAACAAACTGAGAGGTCAACAGCGTTAAGGGATATCAATTCTGAAATCATCATCCAGTTATTTAGATTTTGGTTTTCCTTTTTTTTTTTTTAATTTTTTTTTTTAACTGCTTAACGTCTCTTAACAGCGAGGTCTTTAGAGACGGGAAAGGATTGGGGGGGGGGGGGCAAGGAATGGGAAGGAATTTGGCCATGGCATTTTGTAGGAAGAATCCCGGCATTTGCCTGGAGTGATTTGGGAAACCATGGAAAACCCAAATCTGGATGCCCGAACGGGGATTCTAACCGCGGTCCTCCCGAATGCGAGGCCAGAATGCTAACCGTTACACCACCATGCTCGGTGTTTTCCTTGGTTAATGTAAATCACTACAGGCGAATGCAGGGATCATTCGTTCAATATTCCATGGCCGAATTTCTTCCTTTTACTTGCTCGCAATACTCTCCCAGTTCCAATAATTTAGATTTTAACAAGCTATAAGGTCAGAGGAAAAACATGTATTGAGATAGTCGTGTTATCTGATTGAAACAAAAGAGACTGGCCAGCGAATGACTTTTATGCATTCACACAGTCTAATTAAATTAACAAGTGAAGAATATTTCACAAAATGCATATGTACTCTCTTGGATATCTAATTCAGTTTAAATAATTTGCTTCAAGCTATTGTTTCCTCAATAACATTTTACAAATTTAGCTACAATCAGAATTTTATTCTGGTTATTTCTGGTATATCGTGATCCTCAAATATCAAGTTCACTCACCATCTGTCTCTTTCAATGTGAATCATCAGACTCCTCATCATCCAGCCTCTGCTGATGGAATGAATTTTGTTCCCCACTCTCCGTATCCTCGTGAATTCGTTTTCAAGGAACCTAGAAATCCTAGGACCAATGCATACATGGTTCTACACAGTTCATACAGTAGTACCGTTACTAAATGGAGTGGTTCTCTTGTGCACAGTGAGTTGAATGTACAATTATGGTGGGCGGATTTATAAATTGGAATTATTATTTATAATTTTAGCATATACTAAAAGGTAGCAACACTCGGGATGACAGATTTAGAATGAAACAAATTTAATTGATGAAGCAAATCCCAGAGATTTGATTTGATTTTAGAAACGTCACAGTGTATGATTTTAGTAAACGTAAAATGATCAACTTTGACAAATCTCGCTCTATTTGAGTTAAATGAAAACATGAAACTTGAGGATTATCATCGACACGGTCACTTGCGCGTTGGTTGCTGTGGACGGTCATACAGGGTGAATTTACCATAACGATGACAGGAGAGAGGCAACAAGAAACAGCTGTCTACGGAGTATGTTGAGCGAAAGTATGTCTGCAGGTGGCGGCAACCCCTTCGGTGAAATTAACGTTGCTTGTACGTAACTCTAGGCTCCTGTACCGTACTTTGTTCCATTTGTGAGTTTCGTGCGTAATCAATGATTTCGTTTCCTGATGATATTAACTCTCCCACCTATCTTTCGCGTTCTGGTGGGAGGGGAAAATTGCAGACAATTCGTAATGACGCAGGAAAACATCTGTCACATGAATCAGAAACAACAATTTGCTACTGCGTACTAGAATCATGTATGTTGATAGGTTCATAATACCTGACCAAATTGACGGGACTTCTTGGCGTCCATAAAAACGGGTGCTCTTAGGCGAATTCTGGCGATAATCATCGAATAGATGTTCCTCATTCGTACTCAACACTTCTAACCTCATAGTTTCTGACAGTAAGTGTTTTTCGCATGGTAAACAATACACTACAGATCCCATCATACTTAGAGGAGCGGCCACATTTAATTTTCTTGGGTTCATCTGTAATGGATCAACGTGTATCAGACAGGAGACGAATAACTTGAGTTATTGAAATTATGTACAACCTGTTGCCAAATGTTGAGAGTCACAGCTAGCCTTATGCACTCGTATTTTACTATAGTTTCGAAGCAATCTTTTGAATGACGAACGTCTCTGCAAAACAGTCCTGGATACTAATGTAGTCACTGAAATTTGTATTACTGACATTATTGATTACTTATTACAATAGTTTTTTTTTTTTTTTTTTTTTTTTTTTTTTTTTTTTTTTTTTTTTTTTTTTTTTTTTTAGCAATAAAAGGGGAGCTAGAGACATTACATTTATGAACGGTCCTTAATTCTGATGCATTATTCAAATTATTTCGTAATTTGTTTCTCAGCAAAGATACCACTCCTGATGACCTTTGCATATAAATTTGGATTAGCACTGGGCGCTGGTGCATTAAGAATTCAGTTCACAATTTCACTGCAAAAACTTTCTCAAACACCAGCTGTATAACGTTATGCTTGGAATTACGCAGCATGGTCTGGTAGATATTGATGTCGTTATACACATCTATTTTCACAGCGGAATATTTTCTTTCAACTGTTACATAATGAGTTGATATGAATCTTTATACTGTATAATCTTCTCAAATCAAGGAATGAAATTAATAGTAACAAAAAAGAAAGCTTAATTTGATAAAAGTTTTACTTCTTTCATGACACAATTATCTACAAAGAGGAAAATACAACACAAATATAATGGAACCTCAAACACTCCATTTTTAGTTCACAGTTTCGTAAAAAGCTCTACATGTCAGCAGTATGTCTGAATAAATAACAGGTAAAAATTGAACAGCGCCATTACAGAGATTCCAAGGCCAACGGTTTAAGAAAGGTTCATCTCCAGAAACTTAACAAAACCACAATACTTTGAATAAATGGGCGAAGTAGCTAAAAGCACTTCTGCATGAAGTTGAGGAAGACTACTCCCGTGACCAGTAAAAGTCCGTGATCTGTCCTCACTAGAATATGTGCAGGACCATCTTGGACGTCAACTCCCTGCCAGTGCCAGTATCGAGAATATCAAACACCAGTTACAACAGTTGTGGGCCAGCTTGCCTCAGGAAATGATACAAAGGCCTTATGTCACTCTTTCCAAATGAATCAGGATGTGCATCCAGGCAATAGTGTTGGTAACGTCGTTCTGATGACTGGGCTCATATTCCAAAGTTCTTTATAAAGTTGACTCGGTTTTGTAACAACTGAAACAACATCACATACTCTCTCAAGGTGCGAAGTTTCATTTCCTTTCCTCCTCTGCTTCTCAGGCTTCACTTTTTTTGTCAGGCAGTGTATTTGTAGCTGAAAAAGACGTACCTTAAGTACTGTACTATTAATAATGGGATAGAAGTTATTGTACTAAATACAAAAACTCAATTAAAGCGAAGCTCGATTCAGCCAAAGGGAAAATTTTACTGTATTGTGTATTTTATATCTACTACTTAACAGATAGATATACTAGGTGATAAAGGGGCCACTTGATCGCAGATTCAGTATTGAAACTAAACTTGAATATCCGAAGACGTACAAAAAAAATATATTTTATTGTTTCCATAAAATTAAAATGCAGTGACACAATCCTATGTTATTTACAAGAGCTTTGATTCATGTAATGGGAGACATAATACTTTTTATGTAAATCATTTTTTATTACTTACTTGGAACAGGATAAAATCTATAAAAGTGGAAAAGATAAAATAAAGTATATCGTATGGTGTCGAAAAAGAAACGATAAACTCATTCTTATTAACACTAACTTAGATATAACTAGCATTTGCCCGCTGCTTCACGCGCGCGTGCCTTGGCAGGTGTAGAAATTATTTACCGATTTTATTCTCTTATCAGACATTAACGTGGATAGGCATGAACTGTTAATGTATTCTGAATAGTTTCGTTTGTTTCGGTTAATACGTTAGGTTCGGTTTTCATACTGATGTCAGAGAGTTGTTTTATTCATATTTTAACGTGATGCAATTGATTCAATAGTAGAAAAGGTTCCTGAAAAATTAACAATAGTAATTCGTGGTTGTAATTATTGTGCGAAGTATAAACATTTATTGTTTAGAAAGGCTTTCACGGTTCAAACGACATTCTTTCTTCTGTGCGCTTTCAGAAGCTATGGATTTAGCGTTTAGAACCCGGTTGGTTATACGTCAATCGCTTTTCTCGGTGCAGGTTACTTTCAGGTTGCTCTAGCTATTTCATCTCGTTCTCTTTGACGTTGCAGACGATGTTGTCGGTCTATTTCACTCTCATTTAGCCGATTTCGGCGACATCTTTTAGCTGCAGAAGTTGACCCCGACAGATTAGATCTCTTTCGCAAGGGCATATCATAAACTTTTATACTTACCCAACTCACAGCACTAACAATTAAAACGTTTTCACAGCTGGAATTATCACTATGCGTGAACTTTGGCTGCGAGTATATAGATGAGCATAAACTTGGTTACAATATAGAATATCTGTGGTAGTAATAAATAATATTATTTCTGAAAGCAATATTTAACTCAGCTAAAACATAATATTTTTAAATGCTGATATGGAGGATTCCACGTTAACCGTGGAACCGAAAATTTAAATGGATATATAACAGTTGTAACATTAACAAAGCTGATATTATAATCATTATGTGTAATTTTTTTTTGGCGATTTTATGTGTAAACTTTGCCTGGGATTATATAGCTAGGTATAAGCTTTGTTAAGGATGTATCTGTGGATATAATGAAAAATATTGTTTCCATGATACTTAAATAAAAAAAGTTTATTTTTAAATGTGGATACCGAGGATTGCAACATAACCGCGGTGCCATAAATTTATGTAAATATAGCAGTAATCTACGACTTAGTCCTCTTGGAAGTGTGCTGAAATATAAAAATTCGTTACCAATAATCACAGCATCTCAATTTTTCTGATTTATTTATTTTTTGTTGTTTTTTATTTTTTGTTGTTTGGATATTGGTTTTATTTTATGTTGATACACCATCAATTATTCCTGCTTTAAAATAGAAATTTACGTGAATTGGAGCTACTCTTGATTTCAAATCGTCGTATCATTACTGTCATTATTTCAGTCAGATATAATTAATCCAAAAATGTCGAGATGTGATCATGGTACAGTTTATGTAGTAACGTGCATGTAACTGAAACAATTATTTCTGAGTGGCGACATTATGGCAAGTTGTGAATCGCTTGAAATGCAACCTGACAGTTGATATGATGCTTTGTGATAGGCCTAAGGGACGATGCCTGCAGCTTTATAATCTACGCGGTGTAGCATTAGGATATGAAACATTTTTAATTTAAGTTTCTTTCGATGTAGCCGTATTTTCTATGTAATTATTTCAGTCGCATGTAAGTACCTGGCGAAACAACAGCCTGGACCAGATGACAATTGACTCGTTTTGTTTAGCATCAGGCATAACGGGTTTAGTTTTAAAATTTACGCGGTGTAGAATAGAATTTTAGGATGCCTAGTTATATTTGAAATAAAAATTCGTTACCAATAATCACAGCATCTCAATTTTTTCTGATTTATTTATTTTTTGCTGTTTGGATATTGGTTTTTATTTTATGTTGATACACCATCAATTATTCCCGCTTTAAAATAGAAATTTACGTGAATTGGAGTTAATCTTGGTTTCAAATCGTCGTATCATTATTGTCATTATTTCAGTCAGATATAATTAATTCAAAAATGTCAAAATGGATCACGGTACAGTATATGCACTAATGTGCATGTAACTCAAGCAATTATTTCTGAGTGGCAAAATTATCGCAAGTTGTAAATCGATTGAAATGCAACCTGGACAGTGAAGACAGCTGATATGCTTTGTTATAGGCCAAAGGGACGATGCTTTTAGCTTTATAATTTACGCGGTGTAGCATTAGGATATGAAACATTTTTTAAGTTTCTTTCAATATATCCGTATTTTCTATGTAATTATTTGAGTCGCATGTACCTGAATTTTCGGATGCCTAGTTATATTTGCACGTTATAGCCACGAGACATATTAATCGAATAAAGTACTTCCAAATATGTGCAATTCCGCACAAGTCATTATGAAAGAAGTATGTTTTATTACTTGCTGATATTTATAATAGCTGTTCTTCAGACATCGCTCTTCGAGAAAAAACTGAATTTCGTATTAAGTATTGGCTTATTGTGGCTGTATTGTTCAGCGATCACGTAGCAATTTTGTTCCAGAGACAAACTGTATAACAGTCTACCACAGACAATACATGTCTTCCATGTTAGTAATATTTAACTTTTTCGTAATTCAACAGACCTGTTACGCTTCAAGTAAATGCTGATTATACTTGATTCACGTATTCTTTTTATTTTGAAGTACTGCGGTCCAGAAAAATGAATCGCAGAAGAAAAAAAAAAAAAAAGGTAAATCCTAAGGTCTCTTTATGAAAGGAGTGACCGTCTGAATGTGTATAATTATCTGTGGTCTACAGTTTCACATTTCTGAAGTTTTTTACTGACTTGCTTCTTCCCATGGTACATATTAGTCGTTAGCTACTTCTGCAGATGTTGATCAGCAACATTAGCTTTAAAAATTTGGAAACACCATGCAAATTGATGCGGTAGTTTTTGCGTTATTAGAGATCAAGCCTCACTACAAACGCAGCTTGCTTACAGATTTATAATAGTATAATAAGACCATAGACTGCTTACAACGCACCGGTCATGTCGGACGACGTGTTAGTTACCGTTATCTAATCTTCATTGCGAGTGCGTTGGGCGCCATTTCTAATACTGAATATTACTTCGCAATTAGCTTATTAGTGCAGCCTGTGATTACGGGGTGTAGCTTTCCTTTTTTCCCTCTTCTCACGACAGAGAAAATTTGCTCTGCAGACGAGGTTAAGTAATTGCGTGGTTATGTAATTTACGATCGCTCGACAGCTCGCTAATTAGTTAGAAGTACAAGAGCAGTCTTCGACAAGGCTCTACAGCCGGGACGAAGGTAGGAAGGAGTAAACGTATTTGCCAGGAGCAACTGCTCTTGGCTCCTCTGTCAGTCAGTACTTGTTCTGCCAAGCGAAGGGCTCTACGCCAACTCGTGCCATCTGCTGCGTTCTCTCTAATAAGCTTCGCGAGCTAAAGTGCAGCAAGTGGTCTCAAATATCAACGCTGCATTACGTTATTACTTCCGTAGAAAAATTCTCGGTGATGAAGATAGATGTTTACAATGTAACGTGCTTTTCCTACTCTAGTAATTTGACAGGGGTAATCGAGTCATTCGTCTTCTAATTTAAGATATTTTAAAAACATTGAGACCACGATTTTAAGTTCAATTGATCAGGTAACTGAATCTCCTGCACAGTTTTTGTGAAAAACTTATAGAACAGTAATTGAAATACAGTCACTAGTTCTGATTTATTCGGCAAATATTCGAACGATCTATTATGGTAATGAGAGTAACAATTCACTTTTAACATCTTGCTACAGGTTTAACACTTCCAAATTTTCCAATGTTACAGAAATATTTATCTTCAATAATTTTTTCACGTAATTAGTGTAAATATATAAAGGAAAAATTTATTAGAAATTTAAATAACATTTTTGTAGTGTCAAATATTTTTTATGGTTTTGAATATCACGTTTCGCATTGTACTATTCCATAAACCAAAGTTAAAATTAGTAGTAATGACTAGTTACGGTTTTATGCCGCTACGAACTGTCGTATTCGAAATCATAGCTGGGAAAATAGTAAAAAAAAAAAAAAAAATCGGCTTTTACTAAACGAACTTTGGCGTCTTTATTCTGCTGAAATGAATTTAATTATGCAGGGATAAAAGACTGTTGTAAACAATTCTCAACCATTGCGGTTTAAGCGAAGCTGTGCTGAAATTAACTCACAGGTCCTATTGTTATGGTGTAAATTTTCGCGTGGAGATGTTCATTACGTAATCTATAGATGACTACATAATTGGTCAACCGTTTGCGTTTACTCATTTTTCAACATGGAGTCGTCTGCAACGGCGTGAAAGTTTGCAAATGCAGAAAAATATATGCCCATAAAAACCCGTTGACAACACTTACACTCCAACTCCGCGTCTTTTACCAACCAATATACACATTTACATTACGCTAGTAAGATTCTGAGAAACTAATTAACTACTTCCTATTGTCAATATTGTTGTTAAGTATTGGGAAACTAAGCCTCTAATGACCTCGCAGGTTCGATTCCCCGTCCGCCATTAAAATTTGGATTTTTTTATTATTTCTCCAAAATACTCCAGACAAATGCCGGACGAGTCCTTTAAAAAGGCCATGGCTGATTTCCTTCCGTTCGTTGCTCCCTCTCCTCTCCCGCGTCGACATCAATGAAACGTAAAGCCAGAAATAAACAACACATTCAACAGTAGTGTCAATAATAATGATGCTAACTTCCCAACACACCTCCCCTGTTACTCATTTAAGCATATATTTCAATACAATTCTATTTAAGTTGTAAACCGGAACACCGTATCCTTGCTCAACCTTGAAGTTGTTCCAAGGTGTAACAGTTATAATTTGATTTACGTCTGAATTCAAGTAGTTCAGTTCTCAGCGTTATATTTAACAAACGGATTTTGTATTTCCTCTGTCTTAGGTTTAGCTCTGTCTGTTATAATGTCCTCCCCCTTTTCCACCTAAACTAAGCACATAAGAATTTATAATGTTGATAAGACAAGCCATTATTTATTTCATGAACAGAGATCAGAGATAATGGATCTAAAAATTATATTGATTTCAGTCATTAGAAGTATTAAGACCGAATTCTTACATACAAAATTATACGAAAGCATTGTTTAATTACTTCTTTTGCGCAAATTCGAAAATTTTCTACTGAGCTTTCTTTTTAGTGTTGGCCTACTGTAACTGAACAACATAGATGTGTTTAAGTTCGCAAGCAGTTTCAATATTGACTATAGCATTATAGCATACTAAAATACATAAAGCATTGACAATGAGAAAGAATTTTGGTACAGGATATCAACATGTGTAAACTATTTAGAATATGATGCATTTGTCTTATTCCGCGCGTTTGCGATACACTCTTATGATTGTTGTGACTATTGCGCTAACTATTAAAATCAGAAGACATATTAATTCATTTATTCAGTTTTAATTTCCCGACATGCTTCTATTTTGTTATTTGTGACTCTGTTTTAGGAGCGTTTATGTAAAGGCTTTACCGTTTTTATTTATGCTCGTATATATATTATATATATGTTTGTTCCAGCATCACTCCAAAAATTGCTGAACAGACTACGATTGGGATTTTCACAGTCTGAAAAATTAGGATCCTTCTTAAAATCTTTGATATGCCTTACAACTCTAGGCGACATGGCGTGTGAGCAGAAAATAAACATTTGTTGTGAACGATAAAATTTTTTAGCGTCATAGTCCCCTTTTTTCAGTAGGCTTGCAAGGAGACGTCTTCAGATTATGAAATTAAATATCAAGCATCTCACTGTAATCGCGCTCGTAGTATCGGTTCATTGTTGATCTAGGGTAGTATAACTGTACAATTGTAAAATCATGACTGTATACAGTTAGAAAAGCCACATAATTGTACTAATTGACACGCCGTATTCCCAAGGGCAGCAGGTTTAATCGCTGCTCGGAGATATTTATATTTCCGCATACTTTATATTATTCTACTATTCGCTGTTAAAAAAAATACGTTAAAAAAAATCCATGAATACTCATTTATTTTCCTGCGAAGTTTCATACATTTTCGGATTACGTACTCAGACATAGCACACATACCGCGAACATTTTATGAAATCACATTTCTTTTACGTCCGGTTCTCCGCCCCCTTCTCCCTCCCCTCCCCTAGCAAATTCACACGGGTGGTCTGCAGACAGAGAAGGTTTAACCCTACCTGTGAATCAAATTTCATGTCAATCAATACAATTTTTAAGCTCTGTGACTCCTCCTTTACTGATGTGAATCGACTTTGAAAATGGTTGTTGTCACAGTTCAAAAGCACTTCACAATCAAAAAAATAGTTTTATGTTACGGTCTGAATTAAAATCTGAGATATGTGTTATGAGTCCAAGTCACCTGACTGATGTCAGTGCAGGAAGTTGGAATCTATGCTGAACTTGAAACTTTTGACGTGAACACGTTTTTCAAGTTCAGTACGGGGTGGCATCCTACAATTACGGTTAGGGATTGCAATCAAGCAAAGCAGGAACCCCCATCATGTGACAGTCTGGCAGATCCCACACAGATTTACGCGGATCCGCAATTCGTAAAATGGCGTGAAAACGTGTCAGAAATTTTATTTGCGTAAATATAATAGACAGTAGATAATCACTTGTATTAATGTAATATAGTGTCTGCTTTTATGAGAGTTCTAAAACAAATTCATGTTCGATTATTTTTATTATATTACACGATGCGCGGAAATGGAAGGCCCTTTTCGGCCGCTGGCTGCATTTGCAGTTATTTAAGAACTGAATTGGAAGTAATCCGACCCGCGGATTTGATTCTTATCGTTAGTACAGATATTCACTATTCTATAATAAGTTTATTAAAAAGGTTTTTATTTGTTTCTAAGTATCAGCAATAACGTGAAAAATAATAATTTTTTTCTGCTTTATGAGACGTACCTATTAAAAATTTAAACTTCTTCCAGTTTGCAGCCTGGTCCGGGGAACCTGATTCCTTTTTTATTATCTTGTATTTAACAATGGAAGTTTGTCAACCCTGGTCAATATGATGGCATGAAACCTACTTAAAACCTATCATGACAGCCACTACGGCGGGACTGGTTTTTGAACCTTGACCCACTGCACCTCGCAGAACCAATGTTGATGTTCTTTAAAAAGCGCAGTCTCAATGGCGGGTTGTTTTTTAAATGTTTTGGACGGATAATATTACAACTGCAACTGTATCGATACTTTTCTATCTGTAAGTGAATATTGAGTTTAGTGTGGTATCACTGAACCTATTATTCCCTTGCTCTATTAGATTTCCCATATCGCCGTTTGAAGTCAGAATACCCGTTGGACACACAAAATCTTTTATTTCATTTGCCCTTCAATTGTGTGTCTAAGTGGAGTTTCGCTGCTCTCAACTATCAAAGGCAGTGACCATATTCTCTCTAGTATTCTTGCCAGCTGTTTTCTATGTTGCCCAATATTGATTCTCTCCAAACCATTAATCAAATGAAAAGACGTTCTTCAACCAATTAAGTGCCTGTGAGAAAATCCACTGGAGCATGTTCTAGCTTGATCGGAATATTTGGTTAACTCTTTCTGGCGCAGATCTTAAGTGGCATTACAGAATAATAAAAACAAATGCACCAGAGTTTTGTATGCACCTCCTAGCTATCACGTATTTCAGTTTAACACGCTGTATAAAGCGGAGTCTACAGTTTTCATTCCATGCAATAACACTGGTAGTTTTATCTGTTAGATTTTCAGAATGAATGTAAGTGAATAGTTGCTTTACAAACTTACTCTTCGAACTTGACATTTTCTACCATCAGCGGTGTATCACGATTGTAAGCATCTGTAATACCTGGTTCACAGCGTGGTTTTTTTATGTTGTAGCCCTTCAGGTTCAGATTTGTTTAACTTTCATTTATTACCCGCCGAATTCTCTGCTGCTTGAACCGCACGGTACTGGCATTCTTAAAGTGATTTTGTACGTCGTGTGATGCCTTTTATCTTTCGGGGTCGCTGTACATTTGGCACAGGTTCAAACCTGGAGCGGTCCCTGGGCGGCCTGATTATTGGATTTTAGACGGTTTCCCCGAATCATATAGCCAATGGTGCCCAATTCCCTTCTCAAAAAAGTGTAAATTTTATAAGCAAAAGCATACTAATTGACACTGCGTGTACCTCATATTGCCTATATGATGCCTGCACGGTTCATAGGCGATTATTATTTCTCTTATTAGAATAGATAATCAGGACAAATATGGAATACGCGCAAGTAACACTCTGCCTGCCGTTCTTTTGTGATATCTACCCAAAAATGGAATCCTCTTTAATAAGATGCATTGAGCCTGGAGACAACGCACCTCAATAGATCGGAAACCTTCCGCGAGTCTTGATAATGCCTGAAGTGTTTGATAAATTGACAGCCACCACAGTGTTTGGCTAACCGCAAATTTAAAAAAAAAACTGGATTTGATATTATTTTCGCTTATATTGCTAAAAGGAAGAGTAAAGTTCAAATAAAAAACAAATTCGATTCTTAAAAAAAAGTGTAGCTGCGATTCTATTTGAAAGGCAATTGTTTGTTCCAGAAATAACAGAACAAAATACGAAATTATAATTCGAGACAGAGATAAAAAAAAGTAAATAAAAAACTGTGTGACGTTTGTTTAAATTTATATAATGCCCTTTGTTTATTACGACAACTATATGCAGAAATTCATGTAAGGAGAAATGCATCCGATGTTTATGCTGTATTATCTGTATCAATTATTGGAAACTAGTGTTAATATAACCAATTTTTTTTTGGCAGACGATAAAAAATGGGGAAATGTACTAAAACTCAGAGGAAGGAATAATTTGACTTTATTTGCAGTTATAGTGTCAAAATGAATTGCAATGCTATCTAAAAGGCAATTCTTGATGTAATGATCTACTATTCTCTGTAGCAATTACTAAATCCAGGTGCAACATAACCTGATAATTCTTTGACAATTGGTAAGAAACAGAAGTTTATTAAAAAATTAGAGATAGTTTACAGGAAACGTAGGTAATCAAGTAATATATCCTTAAATAAATCGTCATTGTTTGGCTTCGAAATTACAGTTTTCTTAGAAATTTTTTCATAACAATAAAAATGTCCATCATTTTTGTTGTGGAAGTAAGTGCAAGTAGTATAAACCGAGAGATGAGTGAAAAAACAACGCGAGGAGAAGAAGCGTTGTTCATTTTTTTGCTGCGAGTGTGTTTTGTTACCTGCTATTACCTGCTGTGGAAGAAGAAGCGAAAGAGCGGGGGTTAAGAAAGATCTTACTATGAATAAGGGTAGTTTTTCATCACTACTAATGATGTGGTTATCAGTATGCACTTTGAAAATTTGTCACTAGCCTCGAACGCTGCCCATGTAATGGGATTTATCCTAGTAGGATAATAAAATTTGAAGTATCATTCGGCGGACTAATACTTCTGTCAATTCAATCTGAAGACAGGGAAAAGGTTCAACGGGGGAGAAAGGGGGGGGGGGGGTATGGCACTAAATTAAAAGCTTACGCTGATTATTCGTTAATTTAGATATCAGAGAAGGATTACTTGGATTCGAACGTCTTGGTATATTATGACATAATTTTTGCTTTAAAATGTTCCAGTTAAATATCAGATGTAAACGAAAACTTTGTCATGAAACTCAATTAACATGTGGAATTTGATGTATTTACGATTTTTAATTTTGCTTAAAAACTGAAATCATCAAAATAGATGAATATCTGTAGGAACCCATAGTTCTAAGTCAATAAACACGCTCTGCAAATATAAACCCTTAATGTTGACTGGACGTGTACTGTAATGGCCATTCTTCTCAGAAATCTCAGTTTTTCAGGAAAATTACGGAGTTCCAGCCAGGAACCGATAGCGCACAGTCGTCCACTGGTCTCGACGTTCTAACTAGGGTTTCCTGCCATACTTGATATGATTATAATTCCACGAGGAAAAAGTTCACGGCTAAAACTCAAACAGTGTTTTAATTCTATTTTAAAACTAGCTTAGCATGTCACAGTCATCAGTTACTACGGCAAAAAGAGACTGAGAGGCAATCTTCCGTGTTTTGTTAGGGACCCGCAACATTATAACTGAGGATAACAGGGTGAGGGATCTGTAATCGGCGCAAATTGTAGCGACAACTAACGTTTATTTCTCTTTATTGTCTTGGTTTAAAGCTGTTAACATCTATAATCGTCATGAGCGGAGGGCATAATCATTTCCTAGTGAACAACTATAGCGAGTGTTACGGTGCTACGAAGTGTACATTGAAGATTGGCTTGTTGACGACGTGGCGTGTTTATACTGGACATCGAATTGATTTGTTCTCTGGACTTGTGAACGCGGAAGTGACTGATAATTTGTTGACGACGCGGCATCTTGTTACTGGTTATCGTTTTGGTTTATACTGTGGACTGATGGACGTGAAAGTAAGTAGCTGCTAGGTAATAATGTGGCATTGCGAAAGATAAATGCTGTAGGTACTTTTGGTAATAACTATGGCGACGAGTAAGAAAACATCAGTCAGCGAACTACACACTGGACATGCCTGATGTCTTAATGGACGATTTTAACTTACCTGGAGATGGAAAATACATGAAGAATATTTCAAACGGAGAGATATTTCGATTTGATTGGTCAAGTTTCTGTACCAGAAGAGACAACTCCGATGCTCAACTATTTGAGACTGTGCTAGACAAAAGAAGGAGAGCAGAGGGAAGACAAAAACAAATGCAAAATGTAAGACAAGAGGCAAGAAAAAAAACAAAAACAGATTAAACTGACGAATAGATTCCTTCCTCTAAATGCGGATGAAAATGAAGAAAACAAACAAACCGAAAATGACGACGAAATGATAAGTCAAGAAATTCAGCCAACCCAAAAACAACATATTCCACCAATTGTAAGTTACAAAACGGGAAATCTATTTAACTTAAATCAAGAAATAAGAAAGCAAATAACCGGTAATTTGAAAGAAGTATTCAGAGGAGATAGTGTGAAATACAACATGGAAACAATGGAAGACTATTTCAAAGTGAGAAACTACTTACATCAACAGAAGATAGGATTCTACGCCTACCAAACGCCAGGCAAGAAACCATTGAATGTGGTAATTAAAGGACTACAAGAAAATGTCGACTCCAAAGAAATATTAGAAATACTTTCGGCGAGGGGATACCCAACAGAGAACATTCATCAATTTGGAACAAGGGACCCCAATTCTAAAAATTGAAACCGCTCCCTATATATCATATAACATTAACGCCAAGTAAAAAATCCGGAGAAATATACTATTAAAAGGAGATCAATTTCGTCAAAATACATGTGTAGAGAGAAGGACGGCCAATCACAGTCCAAAAGATGTCAACGCTTTCGACACACGGCCAACTATTGCACTCTACCTAGCCGTTGTGTCAAATGCTCGTGACTACACGAGACTAGGAACTGCCTCCTAACGCGAGATACAGCAACCAAATGCATAAACTGCAATGGAGATCATCCTACCTCTTGGAGAGGATGCCCAGCCTACCAGCAAGCTCTGTCAACAAAAATGAATAGGCCAATATTAATAAATCAAAAAATACCAAACTCTGAAGAGAAAAGTGATGCCAAAGAAGAAAAAAAAATTACAAATAATTTTCCTCCTCAATCTACAGACATATACAAGCCTTCACTAGCAAAAAATAATCAGCAACAAAGTTACGCCGATGCTATTAGAAAACAAAACACATCAAACAACCAAATTGCAACTCAAAACTCACAAGAAGAAAAGATCCAGGATGACGGCTTTGAACACATATTCTCACTGAGAAATATTAGCAAAAAAAATTGATATAATAAAAATTGCACTAAGAAAATTTACTATAGCACAAGATATCTGGAGAAAATTGAAAGCTATTCTACAAGGTGTTTTGGCTCTATTCCTGTAATGGCTACAACATCAAAGACTCCAAAACGTGACATCAACATCGTGATATGGAACGCGAATAGCGTACTTCAAAAGAAGAATGAACTATCTACGTTCCAACAACAATATAACCTGGATGTTATACTACTGACTGAAACCCATATAAATCCAAATCAAAAGTTCAAAATAAGAAATATGTCAGAAATAAGACAGATAGAACAGACGTAAGAGCTGGAGATACAGCCACACTAATCAAAACATTCTTATTCACCAACAACGATAAATAATCTACAAAACATAGAAGACACAGGAATCCAAACGCAAACAAATGAATGCATTACTACAATTGTAGCAGCTTATCTGAGACCTAGCCGAGACCTACTATATGATGGCATTAATAAAATAATGAACTCAGGATCAAAAGTACTTGTGGGAGGCGACTTAAACGCGAAACATCCATCATGGAACTCAAAGACAGAAAATCCACATGGAAATCAACTGCTTAAAATCGCAGAAAAAATAAACATCAGCATCGTGAGACCTAAAATACCAACACATATACCATCAAACCAATATCATAGACCGGACGTTATAGACATTGTCATAACCAAAATATATGCCGTACGATCAATCCAATCACGATAAATGATCTGTCATCTGGTCACAATCCAGTTTTCTTGAAGATATATAACTGGATAAATACAACAATATCCACAAAGATCACCAAACAAACGGACTGGGAACAATTTAAAAAAAATAAAAATCTTTACAACTCATTGAAAACTACATTTCCAGTGGACATGCCGGAACAGATCAATAAAGCAATAAACCACCTAACGAAAGCTATATTACAAGCAGAACATTGATCTTCAATAAGCAATCACTACCAACCTAACGACTATAGAAACGATTTACTCAGCAACTTCTGATCAAAAACGACTCAAAAACCACTACCGTAAAAAAAATGGCAGGAACATCGCGACCCTCAAGACAAAAGACTAATGAATTATTACAGAAGAAAAATGCAAAAAAGGCTACAAAAATGGAAAACAGAAGCATGGGAAAACAAAATGGAAGCACTTATATTACAACATAGAGAAGCATGGGGACTTGTGAGAGCATTGATGTCCCCAAGACAACCAGCAGCACCAGTAACATCACAAAATAAAACAATACATCAACCACTAACTCAAGCTGAGGCACTAACAGCATGCTTTGAAGAACAATACTCATCCCATGGCTTGCAACAAACAAAGTCAGAAAAGAAGGAAGAAGAAACAATCAGGGAAACAATAAAAAATTTCATAGAAGATGGAATAGGTGATTACAAAGAACCGGCACGCTAAGTGAAGTAAAAAAAAACATTATAAAACGGCTTAAGGCAAACAAAACAACTGGAGTGGACAGAATTTAAATATACATTTAAAACAACTAACAAAAAAGGACTGGTTCTTCTAACAAGGATTATCAATAACTGTCTTGTAAAGGCTTACTATCCCTAACAAATGAAGCAGGCAAAAATAATAGCAATTACAAAACCAGGAAAAATCCCCTCACTACCAGCAAACAACAGAACAATTAGTCTTTTAAGTTTAATGGCAAAAGAACTGGAAAGAGTTATCTTAACACGAATGAAGCGCAGATTGATTGAGGCGAACACAATCAGACAAGAGCGGTATGAATACCAACCACGAATGTCTGCAACCCTACAACTATTGCACTTAGTGGAAGGCATCAGCAAAGAGTTCAATAAATCCACTGCCACGGTGTTCCAACACGCCCACAAATCTTATGACAAGCTGTGGCACTCAAAACTGATATGCAAATTAATAACGCAGACCACAATAGACAGGACGACAATATGCTTGATTACCAGCTTCCTAAACAACAGAAGCTTTTTGTTGAGAGGCAAGGAACGCGCTCTTCCATCCATTATATGAAGACAGGAGTACCACAGGCTTCAGTATTAGAACCTACGATTTTTAACATCTGCATAAGATCTGCCCATAATTGACAACGTTCAACACGCACAATTTGCAGATGACACCACGGTCTACTTCAGTGGATGGAAGCCTCAAGAAACTATCAAGAGACTGCAGCGCCAACTTAATGAAATAGAAAAATGGTGTAGAAAACATAGAATAACCATAAATTCAAGCAAATCAGTAGCTGTATTTTTCACAAAAAGAAGACCTCCATCCAACGAGCACGTGAGAATATTTTTTGAACACATAGTGGGAAAAAGAACATAAATACTTAGGAGTAACTCTGGATGAAAAACTTCTATTTAAACAACATATTCATGAAAATAAAAGATATAAAACTGTACCAGTCATGAACGTATACCCCATACTAATAAGCAACAAGATGAGCCTCCAAACAAAACTACAGCTATACAAATCAGCTATATTACCAACAATAACCTACGGTTGTTAAATATGGGAAATGACAAGCAGAACTAACTTATCATCGCTCCAGGTGCTCCAGAACAAATGCCTACGGTTAATTATAAACGCAGACAGAAGAACAAGAATAACTGAATTACACGAAGCAACAGGATTACAAACAATACCAAAAACAGTAAAAAGTTTAACACCAACCTTCCACCAAAAACTAAACGCCATACGCCACGAAGATCAGAAACTGGAAAAAATTGGAACAATAGTTCATCAGAGGTGGCACAAATATAAAACACCCCTGTCTATCATACAAGACTCTTCATAATTAAAAACAGCTGAATAAATAAAAAAAACCACATCATAAAGCCGCCCAAAAACACATCCAAGGAGGCAAAAAAAACGGCTTAGTATGTAAAAAAAGAGACGAATAGAGTATACCTAGATGCACCTCTAGCCAGGATGCCAAAGGCGTCGAAGCCAAATATACAAGAAAAAAATCGTCGTGAGCGTTTGCTTGCGAAAAACCTTCAACCAAGTGAATCCTGAATGATACAAACAAATTTTATTTCTTCACTCAAATCGCAAAGCATTTAGAAAATTACTATTTATAACAGTAAGTATCAGGTATCGTCAAATTAAATTCGGAAGCGCAAAATGAAGTAAACGAATACTACGGTCTTGTATGGCTGCCGGAAGTATGCATATGTCATCTGCTTGCAATATAACATCATCATGAGCTTAATTTAGATATATATGGAAGCCTGATCAAAAGATTGTTATGTTGTAATAAGGTATTTAATGTAAGGGAATTAATAATTGCGACAATGAATGCGCACAAATAAACAAAATAATGGCAATAGAAACTAGCGCCGGAACAACTTCATTTGCCTTTTCGTTTACAGACTGTTGCTGAAAAATATACATTCAGACTCTTTTACGTAAATTGACTTAGGCTCTGATCGCTGTTCCATTCATTAAGTAACATTTTTCAAGTTGGTGACATACTTCCTAGTGGCCAGGTATTCGGCAAGTTACCCAGATCACTGTGGATCTTGGATTTATCTTGTGCGCCATCTATTGACATAATAATTGATGAAAACTTATCTTAATTTGAAGGGAGACCATAGTACTGAAAAGAAAAAGCAAATCAGGCTTTGGTAATTTATAAAGAAACTCAGGGCAACATGTATATGAGCTGGCTACTACTCTCTTAAGTTCTGTTTTTGCAAACATGAAGCTGAATGCTGATAATAATTTATTTGTCTAACTGGTGTAAATAGTTTTCTTTATCGACAAAGAAAATTTGCTTATCACTCCTAACTTGTCAAATTTACTCCCAGTCTCTAATATAAATAAAACTTCGCGCTATTAGGGGAAGTTATTTTTTGGTTGTTAATTGCATTACATTTCCTTACATATCTCTATTATTAATTATATATATTAACAATGATAAGGTAATGCGAGATACAAAGTAAACCAAATTCGCATATTCCTTGCCGTTTATTAAATCAATTTATCATTTATTATTTATTGAAATTCCTCAAAACTTGTACAAAATTACTTTCAAACATTACAGGGTCGCTTACGGATTAAGTTCTGTGAACGTCGAAGATTTCATTACCAGTCAGCTGTCGGGGTGATGAGAGGATCGTAACATAGGCTCTGGCATGGCAGCAGGTATTGAGCAGATTCCAGCGAATCGTTATGTGACAAAAGTTGCGGCAGTTCGTATGGTGAATGTCCTTCCTCGTTAGGGCGTTTCGGCAAGCTCTCTCTGACTCAAAAGCAACATTATCTGAACTCTTCCGCAACTAATTGTGTTCCATCCCGTTCCCGAGGTTTTGAATCAAAGTCAGCTCTCCGTCCGCCTAATTGTCAGACCAGCGACAACCATTTGCCAGTCTGGATACATCTCGCAAACAATATCTTATGGGTGGCCCGTGAGTTCTTAGGCATGTCAACCACTTGTCTAAGGCTAGCCACAATTTCCCTAGTGAAGACGATCATATTTTGCGAATCGAAGGATGAGTTGCCGAACACGTAGCTCTCAAACCTCTGTCTTGCCTGCACATCTGGCTATTGAATTCGTCACGGGGCATCGGTTGCTGCAGTTTGGGGAACTATCAATCACGTTGACTTCGATGTGTCCTATTTAGCACCGCAGAGCAGCAAATCGAATGGCCACACTTAAAATAATCGTCATATTCCATCACACGCACTTAAGGATACTGCAAAGTTTCCAGTTCAGTGAAAAAGGAATTTATATTCATCCGCCTGCAAGGTGCGCGGTACTGCACACTTTCTGACGAAATGTGCCTTATAATTGATGCCACGTGAGTTGTACTGAACGTTGCATACAATTCATCTTGAACTTCCTCTACCAAATTGGGTACGTTTTCTGTTTTTATTACCGTCTGTTAAAGAGTTTAGAATACTTACCACCAACTCACAACAAATAAATGTGGTATTTAAAAAATGAAAACCAATCTTTTATTCAAGTTAAGCAATGAAGACGTCAAGCGTAATTTTTCCAGACTTATTTACGTAACATGAAAACAATCACCCTGAATGTCTAAATAGAAAAATGTAAAAATCAGACTTATAACAAATATACATAATCAAAGATGACTTCGAAGAATCTTATTCATCTTAAGCACGAATATACAAATCCATAAACTGATGGCAAGTAATATTCACTGTACCAACAGAGAACCTCATTTTATTTTTTGCGACATTGTAAAGTTATGTAACAGTTTGGCTGTTTGAGGATTCAAATATTCAAAGACTCTTAAATGGGAAATATCTCTGAATTTTATTAATTATCTAAAATTCTGCAAATAACTGAGCATAAGCACCTTGACTGCGAAACTGCACTGAGTAGAAATGAGAGATGACGGAGAATAAGTTGTTCGTATTATAGTTGAAAATTATTTCGATTGCGATTGGTTTGTATTTCAGTTAGGGCCACTAGGGAAACTGTGAAAAAAAATCTGACTGGTTATTCAAGCAGCTTGGTGTGTATCATGAGAATGGGTATCCGAGAGCCCAATTATGGCTAGAACCAGACTTGTTGGGTCTGCAGCATTGAACCTTACAGGAGAAATGTTGGTCCTGCCATTTGTATGAATATGACCTAAGTTCTGTATGATAAGCGTATTTCTTGTATGTGAATGTGTAGCTTATGAGACCTAAATGGTATCTAGATGATTGCGGGAAACGTCTTAAAAAACGTATTCAGAACGGCCAGTTTTCAGAGATCGGGATTCGAATCTGGTACCATTGTATCTCTCCAATTGGCGCCACACTAGCGGTGGGGGTAGTTTTATTGTTGTCAGATTTTATGTTTCTCAGATAAGGAGGTTACTTCAAACTTTTGCCGTGATGTCCACCAAGATGACAGCTTACTCTTGTTGTAGTCAATCTAAGTTATTAAATCATCCTATATTTTCTTTAAGATTATCTTTTCCAGGTTACAGCCCCATCGCAGGGGGCTTACTGCCAAATAGGATATGGATATTGGACTGTATTAACTAACCTCACAGTGTCCACTTGCGCGGGGAAAAGGTCAAGCCTGAGGCTAATAATCTACACGAAACGTATTGTCTGTTCATTTTACATCATTTTGAAATCTACACTTCAGCGACGAATTATTAAAACAAAATATATTTATGTTTATGTTCTATCCCAGTCCATTATTGAATAACATGAATCGTCAATCAGACTCATAGTTCATTCTCAATTTAAAAACTGAATAATCAAACTATGTTATTTGTTCTGGAACGAGAATTGAAAATCAGTTATTTGCGAATGATACGCAGGCAGATATTTTACCCCGATGTTTTACTCTCCGTTTTTCTTTTTTTTTGCCCTAGCTGTAAACAGTAGTGCGTCTCCTGTGGAGCAATCAAGGTGGTAGGGGACAGAAACGTTCTGGGCAGTGGAGACCTCACCGTTTCGGCTAATGGGGCCGCCCATTGGGGTAATTGCAAAGCGGCGGTTGAATGGCGGCCTGGCAATTTTACACGGTCGGTTGGCGGCCGATAGCAGGCGCTGCTGCGCTCTTGAACCCTGGAGGGTCGGGCGAGGCGGCCCAGCAAATGTCAGCAGGTCTCCTCTCGTCGAGCACCTTACCACAAGTGGCCGAGGGGCAAACCACCCGACCGCTCTCTCTATTCATGCGCCGCCCGGGCTGGCTTCTCGCCACACGAACCCACCTCCTTCCTAAGCCATCGGAGAACCGATCTCGTAGCAGCTACGAACTTGTGGATTTACTTCTAGATTACCAGTTCTGAAACGTGTTGACATGTAGAATTATCTGTCCATATAACTAATCCGGCTCATGTTAAGTAACTGAAATAATGAAGTCGCACTTAAAATGATCTCTATTGTTCTGAATAGTTTTCACCCGGCGGTTTGGCCGTCCGTTTTAAAGCGTCGACACACTGGGCTTGGTGAGGTACACGAAATAACTGAATGGCAAGAACTAAACATAAAGCTAAATCAAGCAAAAGGCAGTAATAAATTAATTCTGGTACTCAGGAAGTCAAATTAAATTGTTAGTTGAAGCAGGAATGAAGTGAAAAGCAGAATAGCAGTAGAAAAAGTAACCTTCTGCAAAAGAGAAATCTTTAAGTATCAAACATTGGCAGAGGACATAGAAAGAACTTCGTAAAACAGTGTGTATAGAGCACTGTGCTTTATGGTGGTAAAGCATGGTCTTTAGGAATTTCAGAATGAAGGAAAACTGAGAGACCTGAAGTATAGTGCTATAGAAGGATCCTGAAAGTTAAGAAGACAGGTAAAGTACGATATAAACTTTTTGAAAATTCTGGGTGAGGAAAGAAATTTACGGAAGTAAAGAAATAAGTGACAAGATTATTAGTAACTTTTCATGACACGTGGGATTGTTTAATTTCTTAATGGAGGAAATAGTTGAAGGGAAAAACTAATGAATAAGACAAAGATGTGTAAGCAGATAACTGTGGTTGAAGATTTTAAGAGCTGTGGTAAGATGAAGAGGTTATCTTAAGATAGGAAGAGATGGAGGGATGCACGAAACCAATCGAGAGATTGATGACAAAGGAAAAGAACTACAAGAGTTCCAGTGCTGAACTTCGAGGAACCAGTTGCGCTAACTTAGGTTTTTCTAGGTTTTTTTTCCCCCCCCCCAAAAAAGCAGCTAGGGATATTCGGTACCTAAACTGAGAATAAAAATATTCGGTACCTAAACTCAGTAAACAAAAATTTCAAAATGTTGTCGCGTTCCCGGTTCTCTTAGAACTCCGAGAAACGCCTCTACAGTGGCTATAGCTAACCCTGGTATTGCCTTGTGGCTTGGGACGCAGGGTAGGTACTTATGGGAGCAATTAGTCGAGTAGCTTGCCTACTCGGAGGGAGCTAATCACTGTTAAGTCTATAGCGCGGGAGTGCATGCTTCTATTACTGCTATTAATGAAACAATGGTGGAAGATACAGAAGTATATTTACAACCCTTTCATAGAAAGGAACAATAAGAAAGCTACATAAGGTCTCGACAAGATACTTAGAACGGTACTATGGCCCAGTAGATATAGATACAGATGCTTACAGGTGTAGAGCAGAGCAGAGGGCGGAGGCAGTGGCGAGGCTTCGGAGTCCGGTGTTCGCGCCCGGGCTGGCCCGCCCGGGCCGGCGATAACTTCCGTGCGACGTCCCCGACCGACCACGTTCGACCCAGTTCGACCAACCACTGTCTTGTGGCCTCCTTTATATACGCAATTACTGCTGATGTGACCCACTAACGCCACAGTTGCCTCAACATTGCCTCACCTCCGCCGATATTGCTAGAGATCCAGGCATGGCACGCGACACCTATCCTCCCGAAAAAACGAAAAATTTTGGAGGGCTACGCCATCAAAATTTTTCGTATCTTCGTACTTAACCTAATCTACCACGATCCCGCCACTCAGACCCCGCAAATGGCGGGAGTACCATGGGAAGGTGATTCAACATCGGCCTGCCTGGCCGCTGGCTTACTAAGTACACTCCTCGCGGCTTGACCGGGTAGAGCTCACAGTAAATTAAACACAGAATGTTTCCATACAGTACATTAGAATTCCGCGTGCCGTGCCTTTACAATTTCAAATTGATTCCAACATTTCAAGGGCCATCGTGATTACATACAGAATCTCTTTATATTAATACAATAAATTGGTTTGCATGTTGTCTTACAATTTGACTTTCAAAATTATACAATGTTAATCCATACATTGATGTCGCAGGATGAAATTACAAAATACATTTGAATAGAAATACATTTCAGTGCAATACAAGTTGTCATGATTTTACAATAGTAAATAACAAATGCCTTTAGGTGCGTTATCTCTGCATAAACACTTTGGCTGTACGTTTTTTTGGTTGTACATATATCAGTTAGTAGTTCTCTGGCTCTTGTTGTGTACACGGATGTACAAGACATGAAATTATATGTTACACAATTACAAATTGTTACAATCATAGAAAAAACAAAAAAAATTTGAATTTGTCGGCCAACATGCCATTCTAATGTCGGCTGTCGTTTGAAGTGTCTTACGTTCACCGCAAAAGCGTGTTCGTGGCCCAGAGGAATGGCACATCTCCCGTTCTGGGTGCCTGCTTTTAGCGACTCTGAAAAACTTTCACAATCAATTAGAAATACGTAGCTTTTAAACATAGTCATTTCACAATTGGTTGAGTATAAGAATGATTCAAAGTATAATACATTAATTTTTTTCTACTTCCATCTTGAACGATAAGATAATAGGTCATTGCAATGCCCTCATTCGGAAGTACTCGGCAGTCGTTACGTCTACGGGACTGTTTACAAGCTGACGCTATGCGTTTACGTCCAAGTGACAGTGACCTGCGATTGCTCCTGCTAAGTCAGCAAGGCCGACTTAGCTGAGCAACGAGTCATCAGTCTTGCATCCGCACTGTATGGCATTCTTGATAACGTCAGTACCACACTTTCGCATTTGCCGACAGACCCGTATAGCGCCTTGCAACGATCAAATTACACAATTGTTATTAATGCATCTAAATAAAATTGCACAATCTGTTAGACTTGCTACAAGAACAGAATTAGTTACAATTTCTCTTATTAATTATAATATCAGTTTTCATTAATGTTCTATAAAAATTCAACTTTTACAATTTAGGTCAGTACTATTAATCAAAGTGCCAAAAAACTTGTAATGTGAAACTGTTATAAATTGTAGGTTCCGTCCGTTCGATAGAATTACCGTAGTAGAAAACACTTCGCAGTAACCCTTCTTTATTTCGTGTGTGTGTGTGTGTTTTTTTTTTTTTTGTTCTTTCGCTGCAATCAATTGATGCTGTTACTAGGATTTTTACAAATCGTAACGTATGTTACTAAATTCGTCATTACCCGCATACCATTACTAGCCGACAAGTGCGATTCACCAACTTGCAACAATAATTCGTACAATTTTTCTACGGTGCCTCTGCTAAGCATTTTAGCTTATTCCACAAAATTAAACTTTTCCAAGATGCAGTCAAATTGATCTTAACAGATGCTATTAATTTTACCTAACGAAGTTTTTACAATGTAACGTAAATGATTCACCAATAGACTATCCGACCTCGTGCAGTTTAGTGTTGCGCTATATTATTCTTCATCTGCCAAATGCGTGATCGATAAAGTTTAGTGATTCATTTGCGCACCCCTAGGTGCTAACCACAGATTTATTGAGTACAACTTCCAACTAATAGGTGATTGTTAAGTTGCAAGATCCAAACACTTGTGGGAAAAATATACAAGAATAATCGTACAAGCAATAGTTATTTTCATACATTTCTGCTCAGCTTCAGATAACTTAGGGTTCGCGATTTACGACACTCAAAACGATGTGTTAGTAATTGCATCGGTAAATGAGAAGAACTGCTACTTAAACCATACTGCGTACGATTTCACGAATGTGTCTACTGCGATTGTAATCTCGTATCGTTTGCTCAAATTTTTCAGTTAGCTCCTTTGATGTCTGATTACGGTTTACTTCTTTTTGATTCATTAATGCTATTTACTGTTGGTAGAGTTACTTAGCCATTTTACCCATTATTCACCAAGTTCTTACGTAATGATAACATAAAATACAATTTATAACGCTAACGTTACTCATATTCCTTCCACAACACAATATATTAATTCCCGTTATTGTTAATACTTAATACTCAGTAAGCTACAGCTACCGTTATTTTTAATATCACTGTTGCTAACGTAATTTACAAGATTGCATTAATGTGCGTGACCAAACACACACCACCTCGTGTTTGAGCAAACAAAACAAGTTATGACAACTGCTGACATCGACCTCGTGACATAATACTTGAATGCATGTTATGTTATGATGCGTGCCCTGGATAGGCCTACGACGGGTGTTAACATTCCTGGCCTGAAATAAGTAATCTGTTTACATTCTTGATTGGGCGCAACGTTACACCAACTGTTCTTTCATTGAAATGAAGCCCTTCCTTCTCTAAACAATTAAATTAACTATAAATTCATTTTAACACATGTTACACATCTATATGTTTCATCAGTTTTCCCAGATTTATGATAGGTATGTATACATTTTCCGTACTCTCTTGAAATCCCTCTAAGTTAATTTCTACCAATGTTATAAATTACTTGTCATTTTATTAATTCTACGTTAGTTACCCATAAATGTACACCAGTTATTTCTACTTTTAATACAATCTGCGGCTATTCTTACTCACACACATCAACTTAATTACAATCTGTGGCCGTTTTCTATATCCTATGTACAGTTTCAAATTATTATTTCCCATTATTACTTTTTCACACCAATTTTATTTACATAGTAATTACATATTTCACTTCACTCGACATCTTACGACTTAACATTACTTCTTCCTTCTCCATGTTGTCCCCGTGTTCTCTGAAAATTCGAAGCGACTGTTCACAATTATGACATACAGCACTACTAAACTACGCCGCTACTTCGGCCAATGGCTCCATTTATCGCAGTTCCATTTGCGCACCACGCGACCCCCTTACTCGCGCTTTCAGTTTTCTTATATTTGCCTCTTACTGATGCGTTTTCCTGTTCTCTTAGAACTCAGGATAAACGCTGACAGTAAAGCAATACATTACTACGGCACTTACTATTATGCCGCCATCTCTGCCTAATGACTTAGTATTGTGCATCTCCAACTTCATACACTCTCCCCCCTCCACTACTGCGTTTTCCCTGTTCTCTTAGAACTCAGGGCAAAACTTACAGCAATGGAGTATATTATACCGGTGCCTCTATGAGGGCTTACCCAACCTCTTAATCCTTTGGGAATACCTTTCCCCGAACACAAAATATACCGGTGCCTCTATGAGGGCTTACCCAACCTCTTAATCCTTTGGGAATACCTTTTCCCCTACACAAATTATACCGGTGCCTCTATGAGGGCTTACCCAACCTCTTAATCCTTTGGGAATACCTTTCCCCGAACACAAAATATACCGGTGCCTCTATGAGGGCTTCTGCCAACTGTTGACTCTTTCTACAACAACTTTTGCATTTAACTTATTACTGATTCTCACTTTAAGCTACATTATTTCTACTTTTACTTCTCGAAATAACTGCTTCCACCCTTGCAGTTACACACATTTACTCCTACAATAAGCTACATTGCCTTTGGCCTACATTACCGCATGACGTTTTGTCGACTGCGGCTTCCGCTGGCGACTGCAAGACCCGTGTTGTCCTCCGTCAGCTTTCTGTGCGTGCTGTCGCTGCGGCTCCGCGCTGGCTCTGACGTCGCAACACCCGTCGCTTGATGCCAGCGTCGCTGGTTGACTCCTGCAACAATGCCTCCAACGTGCGTGTGACGACCGCCTGACCATCTGCCCACCCTCTGCTCTAGAAAATCCTATCTAGTGACTTAGCCGACAGTCTCCATTCATGACTGAGGGCTGCATGAAAACAGAAAATGAAATATAGTAGATAGAAGCACCGCGCTATTAGAAACCACTAAAAATTACCATTAATTGCATGTTTCCGACTAGGGCTTAACGTCCCCAGCTAAAACAAAACTCTTCTGCAATTACTAAAGGGATAGTGTGACTGGTCTAGGGCTTTACATCCCTAACTGATACCAGAATGCACAGCTGTCATCGGAAATCACCAGAAAGAACCCTCTTTTGCCTTAGCTGGCGATCAAGTTCCGACATTGACTCTTTTAAACTACGTCATCTGCCCTGTTGTATCTAGAGGTCTACGCTCCACAACTGTCAGCAGAAAAAATGACGTCATCTGTCACACTATCCTGGGTTCAGCACCCCACATCTGACACCAGAAATTAGTTCCTACTGTCGCGTTCCCGGTTCTCTTAGAACTCCGAGAAACGCCTCTACAGTGGCTATAGCTAACCCTGGTATTGCCTTGTGGCTTGGGACGCAGGGTAGGTACTTATAGGAGCAATTAGTCGAGTAGCTTGCCTACTCGGAGGGAGCTAATCACTGTTAAAGGTCTATAGCGCGGGAGTGCATGCTTCTATTACTGCTATTAATGAAACAATGGTGGAAGATACAGAAGTATATTTACAACCCTTTCATAGAAAGGAACAATAAGAAAGCTACATAAGGTCTCGACAAGATACTTAGAACGGTACTATGGCCCAGTAGATATAGATACAGATGCTTACAGGTGTAGAGCAGAGCAGAGGGCGGAGGCAGTGGCGAGGCTTCGGAGTCCGGCGCCCGGGCCGGCGATAACTTCCGTGCGACGTCCCCGACCGACCACGTTCGACCCAGTTCGACCAACCACTGTCTTGTGGCCTCCTTTATATACGCAATTACTGCTGATGTGACCCACTAACGCCACAGTTGCCTCAACATTGCCTCACCTCCGCCGATATTGCTTAGAATCCAGGCATGGCACGCGACACCTATCCTCCCGAAAAAACTGAAAAATTTTGGAGGGCGTAGCCATCCAAAATTTTTCGTATCTTCGTACTTAACCTAATCTACCACGATCCCGCCACTCAGACCCCGCAAATGGCGGGAGTACCATGGGAAGGTGATTCAACATCGGCCTGCCTGGCCGCTGGCTTACTAAGTACACTCCTCGCGGCTTGATAGTTTACTTGATTGTTTACTTGAAATTTAATTTACACTATTCACAGACAGCTGTCAACATGCACTTTTCACAGGACTTAATAAGGAACCCGGAAAGGCAAAGGGGAAACTATTCTGATACTCAGTATACCAGTATGAAAAACAATTTCCAGTGGGGTGGCAACGTCAGAAGAATCTGTTTGGCACAAAAAACTTTCACGTCAATCAACATCATCTCATATATAATGTTTGTGCAATGGTGGAAGGAAAAATGGGGTAGGGGGGTAGGTAGGGAAACGCACACGGACTTTATGCGATTTAAATAGTAACCTCATTGAAACTGATCAGTAATCCCTTGAACTGTAAGTTATTTAGAATTTTTTTTTGCGTGTTTGTTTGATGAACGTTTCATTTATCTTCATTTCCTTCTTCCCTGTAATTATCTCGCTATTGCAGATTCAGCTTTTTCAGGATGCGAGGTGTTTGGGATTTAGACGGCTTTTCGCTGAGCCTGACCCTTGCTGAGGAGTAAAGTTGTGTTTCCATCTGTCTTCGAAACGTTTAACTATGTTATATGTGTGGTAGGTATATTTTTGCCTATGTAATGTGTAGTTTATGAGGCGGAGATTGAGGACTGTCCTGGCATTAGCATTGATGTCTGCGGGAAAATAAACTCCTCAGCCAGGCTGGCCGGTCTGCGTGGGCCAGGACTCTATCCTGCCCCGCGCTGCCACCCCGAACCATTGAGCGGCGACTTAGGGCACTGAACCACGCTGCGGGGGATGAACAACCTGTTCAACAGCCGGGACAAATTTTAGAAATAGAATTTTCTATCGGGCCGCATGTATTACTTTCATGGAAAAAATACTTAAATATTTTTATGAAGACAAAATCATTAAAAATGAAGTATTCATATTTAATGAAGTATTAAAAATATAATTATTTTAATGCGCCTTTTGACTCTTCTTGGAAGAACTGAGAGCATCAAGGTTGATGTCGAAAGAAGTGGTGCCAGCTCCCAAAAATATCTCAAAATTAATTACAGTGATTCGTCTTCGGCCGAATGAAATGCTGTTCACGCACATGGTGTTTTCAGATATCGAAACCATCCACAAAACTTTTTTTTTTTTAAATAACGTTATATATTTCTCCTTGTCCAAATATTTTTTTGTAGAATTCTTTCAAATTAACATGGTGGAATTTCTCCTTAATCTTTGCGTCACACAGCATTTCACAATTTCCCATTTGTAATTTCCTGGTAGTGAAGTTAAGTCTATGGATAATGGCAATACTTTTTTTCATGTCGGTTTTTGAACTCAAGGTTTAAGACCGACCTGTATTTCGTCTGCTTGCAGAGACAATGTGGTAGAGTTAGTGAAATTTTTACTATTCAACTGTTGTCCCCCTAACCCAAGTTTCGTATCAAATGGCGCAACAATAAAAAATATATTATTAACCAATTAGTCTTTCCCCTGCAGACGAATTCTCAGGTTATTTAAATGGCTAATTGTGTTGACTAGAAACGCAAAGTCGCAAACCCAATCCATGCCTTCAAAATCTGGGGTACTTTCCAACTTGCTTGTATTGAATGACTGTATCTCTTGCAGCAAATGAAACACATTTTCTAAACATTTTTGTCCGGGTTAGTCACCTTACTTTAGAATAAAATGTAAGGTCGTTATACTCTGCTCCAAATGCTTGAGGAATTCTTGGAATTGTTATTGGTTCAACCTCCTAGATCTATTGAAGTTCATTGTTTTGATAACCAGCTCATGACATGATTCAATTTTAGGGCATGGTACATAAATTCTCTGCATGAATAATGGAACGAAAATTTAACAGCTATGTTTTATCTAGTTTTGAGGCTTCATTTTCAATCAATATTATTAAACCATCATGTTTTCCAAACATTTGTGGAGTGCTCCTAGCCAACGGTGGAAAGCATAACAGTTAGGAGTCCTATCAGCGATACAAGCATTCAAAGAATCAGCAAACCACTAACGCGCTGAAACTTGTATCACCTGTATATCCCTAAATTGAGTAAGGCTCTGTTGCACACCCGCACAGTCAATCCACGCAAGATTAAGCGAGTGATGATACTGTTTTAAATTCAGTTTACCTTAGTGTTGTAGTATTTGATATCACACTTGAAAGTTAATGTTATGCATATTATGATCAAGCTCCGCGGGCCGCAAGATGACGTACGGCGAGCGGATTGGCCACCCCTTATTTACTTTGCACATGTCAATATCACAGAAGATGACAATATGAGGTCTCAGTGAGGTCTCAGTGAGTATATATCCCCGGATGATTTACGTCCTTTTAGCCTAATGAAAAGAAGCATTGTGAAACAACAAAGTTTATCAAACGAGGAAGAGGAAAATACAAGACTGAATTAATTTTTGGATGCTGAATACAAAGTGTAAACTATAAAACACACTGAAATCAACAGCGATGTTAAAACAAACTTGGAAACTCCAAATAAAAAAAGAGGTTTGATTCTTATTTCAGAAAAATTAAGTAAGGTGCCTTTTTTGACAAGAATGAAATTATCTCTTTAATTAACACTGATATTTGGTTAAACCTGATTTGGCCGGGTTTTGTGTCTACTCTTAAATTTACTTTTTTTTAAATGATAGTTACAAATTAGTTTAGGTAAATATCGCTCTAGTACCTCATAGGACTGGAATACTTAATAGTACCCATTTTTTAACGTCTTATTATTGTGACTGTGTAGAATTCCTTTATGCCTGGTTCAGCAATATTTCATCAAATTCAGCTGCTCGGTGGATGTAAGAGGTAATCTTTAGAGTGCTGTAGCATAAATGACAATGAGGAACCCTTACAATTTTGTCATGTTCGCCTTTCCACCGTTTGTGATGAAATTTCACGAGTTTACGTTTCATCGTGGTTATTTTTTTGCTTATGCCACTGAATATCGTAGCGGTTAACTGATAGTTAGAAATGGAGGCAGAATTTGACTTTGGATATTTTTATTTACGTGTTTATTTTACTGGATATTAGCAAAAAATGCCATTAACCAATGAGTGCGGCTTCTAGTTAAGCAACTATATGAGTGACGAGCCTGAAAAATCATGATCATGACACTTAATAAGGACATTTAACCAAAATTATTTTGCGGAATATACGACAGCAAAATTTTGTATATTTAATATTTTTATACTACTAATATACTAAATTTCTCAATACATATAATACTACTAAACTCCAAACAAGGAATATTGATAGAACACGTGTAAAATATTTATTGAATATTATGCACTTTTAAATTAGTCGTAACGTTACAAAAAATGTTAAAATCTGTAGAGTTTTACTCGCGGGAAAAGGATTTATCCATTATGCATAAGTTCGCCTGGTACGTGAGACATAAATGTCCTCTCACAATGGGGAACATACTTGTGGAATTCATTCGGCGACGGTATTATTCAACGAATTTGATTTCACTGTGTAAGTCTCCTAGATAGTAAAGTTTCTTGAGAATTAAATTTTAATATTATGTCCATTTTAATATTTTTGAGACCTTAAAGAAGTCTTGTTCCGCGAGGAAGTAAATCGGTCAGAAGTTTCATGGCGAATGCCAGCTACTGATCTTCACACTAACCCTTCATTAATATACTTTGAGCTATGCAATTAGATAATATATTTGGCAATTTTATTTTCATGTTTGGAGTATATAACTGCTGTTTTAATTACCAGAGTCCCCTATGGCCATGATTCCAACACAGTTACATAATTGCAACTATAGTACCTGAGATAAAAATATGAGTAAATTTGGAGGGTATTCATGAAACTGAAAAACTTATGCTATGAAACTTTACGTCTTTGGAAGAAATTGACGATTGATCTCGATTATGGTATTATGCATTTATGAGTTTTTGTTTAATTTATTTTAAAAAATGTTGCTCAATATCATTTTACGCCTATCACCACCGCAAGTATTGGGTAATTCGAATGCATGAGTAGAAAATAAACACTAATAATCTTATATATATATAAAAATAGACGTGTTTTTTCCTATATTTCACTTTTCAGCCACCACTACCTTGCACAGATCACTGATGTTTGTTGGTGGAAGTAGCATGGAGTTTCCTGTCGTGCACAACGTTGGCCGAATGCCGATAGCTGTAGGGATGTGGGAGATATAATGATTAAAGTTGGTCAGTGCAGGGCGTTTTCATATTTCGACCAAAAATTCGTATCTCCATATACTTCTCTTTCCTGCCACAACTACATAACATAGACCTTTGGTATTTGTGTGTGGTAGTAGAATCGTCTTTCCTTGTGTTGCTCTATGGTTGTTAGATGTCGGTAGCTATGGGGGTGTGGGAGATATGGGGGTTGAAAGTGGTCGACCTGTGGCAATTTCATACTTCTGCCAAAGACAAAAGTGTCATGGTGTATCACTTTTCAGCGAAAACTATAGATCACAGATAACTGGTGTTTGTGTGTAGTAGTAGCACAGAGTCACCTTTCGATCACAACAGCGGCCGATTTTCAGAAACTGTGGTACTGTGGTAGATATGGTGGTTGTAAGTGGCCGACCAAGGATATTTTCGAATTTCGACTGTCTCCGCATATGTCACTTTTCTGCCACAACTACATAGCATAGAACATTGGTGTTTGTGTATGGTAGTAGAATCGTATCTCATGTAGTGCACTATGGTTGTTAGATGTCGGTAGCTATGGGAGTGTGGGAGATATGGGGGTTTAAAGTGATCGACCTGTGGCAATTTCATACTTCTGCCAAAGACAAAAGTGTCATGGTGTATCACTTTTCAGCGAAAACTATAGATCACAGATAACTGGCGTTTGTGTGTAGTAGTAGCACAGAGTCACCTTTCGGTCACAACAGCGGCCGAATTTCAGAAACTGTGTTACTGTGGTAGATATGGTGGTTGTAAGTGGCCGACCACGGATATTTTCGTATTTCGACTGTCTCCGCATATGTCACTTTTCTGCCACAACTACATAGCATAGAGCATTGGTGTTTGTGTTTGGTAGTAGAATCGTATCTCATGTAGTGCACTATGGTTGTTAGATGTCGGTAGCTATGGGGGTGTGGGAGATATGGGGGATGAAAGTGATCGACCTGTGGCAATTTCATACTTCTGCCAAAGACAAAAGTGTCATGGTGTATCACTTTTCAGCGAAAACTAGTAGATCACAGATAACTGGTGTTTGTGTGTAGTAGTAGCACAGAGTCACCTTTCGGTCACAACAGCGGCCGAATTTCAGAAACTGTGTTACTGTGGTAGATATGGTGGTTGTAAGTGGCCGACCAAGGATATTTTCGTATTTCGACTGTCTCCGCATATGTCACTTTTCTGCCACAACTACATAGCATAGAGCATTGGTGTTTGTGTTTGGTAGTAGAATCGTATCTCATGTAGTGCACTATGGTTGTTAGATGTCGGTAGCTATGGGGGTGTGGGAGATATGAGGGATGAAAGTGATCGACCTGTGGCAATTTCATACTTCTGCCAAAGACAAAAGTGTCATGGTGTATCACTTTTCAGCGAAAACTATAGATCACAGATAACTGGTGTTTGTGTGTAGTAGTAGCACAGAGTCACCTTTCGATCACAACAGCGGCCGATTTCAGAAACTGTGGTACTGTGGTAGATATGGTGGTTGTAAGTGGCCGACCAAGGATATTTTCGTATTTCGACTGTCTCCGCATATGTCACTTTTCTGCCACAACTACATAGCATAGAGCATTGGTGTTTGTGTTTGGTAGTAGAATCGTATCGCATGTAGTGCACTATGGTTGTTAGATGTCGGTAGCTATGGGGGTATGGGAGATATGGGGGTTGAAAGTGATCGACCTGTGGCAATTTCATACTTCTGCCAAAGACAAAAGTGTCATGGTGTATCACTTTTCAGCGAAAACTATAGATCACAGATAACTGGCGTTTGTGTGTAGTAGTAGCACAGAGTCACCTTTCGATCACAACAGCGGCCGAATTTCAGAAACTGTGTTACTGTGGTAGATATGGTGGTTGTAAGTGGCCGACCAAGGATATTTTCGTATTTCGACTGTCTCCGCATATGTCACTTTTCTGCCACAACTACATAGCATAGAGCATTGGTGTTTGTGTTTGGTAGTAGAATCGTATCTCATGTAGTGCACTATGGTTGTTAGATGTCGGTAGCTATGGGGGTGTGGGAGATATGGGGGTTGAAAGTGATCGACCTGTGGCAATTTCATACTTCTGCCAAAGACAAAAGTGTCATGGTGTATCACTTTTCAGCGAAAACTATAGATCACAGATAACTGGTGTTTGTGTGTAGTAGTAGCACAGAGTCACCTTTCGATCACAACAGCGGCCGATTTTCAGAAACTGTGGTTACTGTGGTAGATATGGTGGTTGTAAGTGGCCGACCAAGGATATTTTCGTATTTCGACTGTCTCCGCATATGTCACTTTTCTGCCACAACTACATAGCATAGAGCATTGGTGTTTGTGTTTGGTAGTAGAATCGTATCTCATGTAGTGCACTATGGTTGTTAGATGTCGGTAGCTATGGGGGTGTGGGAGATATGGGGGTTGAAAGTGATCGACCTGTGGCAATTTCATACTTCTGCCAAAGACAAAAGTGTCATGGTGTATCACTTTTACAGCGAAAACTATAGATCACAGATAACTGGAGTTTGTGTGTAGTAGTAGCACAGAGTCACCTTTCGATCACAACAGCGGCCGAATTTCAGAAACTGTGTTACTGTGGTAGATATGGTGGTTGTAAGTGGCCGACCAAGGATATTTTCGTATTTCGACTGTCTCCGCATATGTCACTTTTCTGCCACAACTACATAGCATAGAGCATTGGTGTTTGTGTTTGGTAGTAGAATCGTATCTCATGTAGTGCACTATGGTTGTTAGATGTCGGTAGCTATGGGGGTGTGGGAGATATGGGGGTTGAAAGTGATCGACCTGTGGCAATTTCATACTTCTGCCAAAGACAAAAGTATCATGGTGTATCACTTTTCAGCGAAAACTATAGATCACAGATAACTGGCGTTTGTGTGTAGTAGTAGCACAGAGTCACCTTTCGATCACAACAGCGGCCGATTTTCAGAAACTGTGGTAGATATGGTGGTTGTAAGTGGCCGACCAAGGATATTTTCGTATTTCGACTGTCTCCGCATATGTCACTTTTCTGCCACAACTACATAGCATAGAACATTGGTGTTTGTGTTTGGTAGTAGAATCGTATCTCATGTAGTGCACTATGGTTGTTAAATGTCGGTAGCTATGGGGGTGTGGGAGAAATGGGGGATAAAATGGTCGACCTGCGGCAACTTCATATTTCTGCCAAAGATGCATGTGTCACGTTGTATCACTTTTAAGTGAAAACTATCAATCGCAGATCACTGGCGTTTGTGTGTGGTAGTAACACAGAGTCACCCATCGATCACAACGTTGGCTGAACTTCGGTAACTGTGGGAGTGTGTGAGATATGGTGTTCGAAATTGGTCGATCATGAATATTTTCGTATTTCATCCAAAGACTTGTGTGTATCCGTAAATTTTACTTTGCTGCCGGAACTACATAGCGCAGAAGATTGGTATTTGTGTGTGGTAATAGTATCGAGTCTCCCATCGTGCACTATGGTGGTTAGATGTCTACAGCTGTCAATATGAATACTTTACAATCACGGAACGAAGTTGTGGGTACCAGCTATTATATTATAAATGTGGAAGTAAGTTTCTGTCTTTTTGTTACGTTTTGACGACTAAATGGCTATATCAATATTGATGGAATTTAACAATGAAATAGTGTAGGAAGGACACAGGACATTTTTTCGGCATGAATAACAGTTTTAGTCACGAAATTTTAAGAACTTATCGAATGATGAAAGACAGACAGATTCGTGTGTTAGTCTGTAATGTTACGTTGGTTGCTCAGTCACGCAATCTGTTAGTGTTTGATTTATTAATAAATTTCGATAAGAAACAAAACTTATTATTTAGTATAGAAGTCAATTTGCTCTGCACTGTACTATTCATTTGTGTCTGTATAAAAGTTTCTGGCACCAATTTGTCTTCCTTTTTGACATGCCTTACGGACGTAAACCTGGCCTAAGGTGCAGGTCTAGAAGACAATGTGCTGCTATTAGATTATAAGATTCAGATGCTCATGTTGAATAAAGAAGAAAAAACCAAGCTGAAATAAAGCTGCCATCAGTTAACCCCCCCCCCCCCCCCCCCACACACACACACACACACACATCCCCGCACCTTCGCTTACTTTTCTGTTTTTAAATATGTTGAAAATTGATTCTCTTCATGAGACAGATTAGATGATAGGATGATATAATGATGGCTTTCCATCATATTATGTCGACTCGGTGTTGTTTGGGACATATCTTACGTTACTAACAGTTTTCTATATCCAATTCTGGAATTGAAACTCCAAGTCCACGCGTACGAAGTCGCGGGTAACAGCTAGTAATAATATAAAAACTTGGCAGTTTCTGATCTCGGAATGACGAAAGCAATGTATGCTGAAATAATGCCATCAGTGTATCGGTCGTAATATATATATAAATAGTGTCTAGTAAGCCTTCTGTATAAAATAATAATAATAAAAAACTCCATAAATGCTATTATCAACTCACTTGGTACCCCAACAAGAAGCGGTATGATCTATTGCAGTGGTTTCCAAATGGTGGTCCGCGGAACCCTGGGGTTCAGTAGAAGAGTCACAAGGGTTCCGTGTTCCATCAGAGAATTAAATAAAATGTTCTTGGAAAAGAGTCATAACCCCGCCGTGAGAAAGGTATCATGGTTCTGCTTCCGTTTGTGACTACTTAAAGATGCGAGATTGGTTTTTCAGCTTACGCTTATAAAAATCGAGATCCGCCAAAAAATGTATTATCAGTTAGGGTTCCGTGGCCAAAACGAAATTGGGAACCGCTGAGCTATTGAAACAAAATGCTTTTAATGAAAATAAAACGAATGATTATCCGATTAAGTTGTCCGTAGTGCTCCCTCCGCGAGATACCCAATATTGCTTTTAATCTTTTATAATAGCAACATCAACATGTTGCATACTTTAGGAAATAAGCGTAAGCAGTTTGAATTAAAGTAGATGTTTATTGAAATGAAAAGCTAAGGCACGTTAATCTTAATACTTCTGTTTGGTATCTTAAATTAGTAATTCAAAGTGCAGACTGCAACAAAATAAGATAATTGTTTTATGTAATTATTATAAGATTATTAATTACAAGTGCAAAGTCTGTTGCAACTATGTTAAAAACACGAGGAATAGAATATTTGCTACAAGTAGCTTAAGGAAGAAAGACTTTACGCTGGTCTCTGAGTTTAGCTTTGCCTGGGTTTGGTTTAAAATTAAAATTGGAACAAAGAACAGAAACTAGATGCGAAGTTAAAAGTCGAATAATGAATGGAAACTCTGAATGAACGAATTGTTCGTTTTTATTACTTACCCTTTTATTGCTTGGCTTCAAGAATACCGAACTTTTTTTTATCTTTCTTTTCCGTTTAAGGTTTACGACGGATACGTCTAAGGACTGTGACATTAAAGGGGTGGCTTCGATTGCTGCAGCGCTTGTTTCAAATATGACTTTGTAACACAAGTCATCTCAGATTAATTTCACAATTACACAATTACATTTTCAGGACTTCGGGTTTTTTCACGGAGAGTAAGATTCTGTAGAAAAAATAACAGGGCTAGATCGAAATATGCAGCAGTAAACGAAATCATTTCTTTTGAATCTTATCATCATCAAGCGCAAATAATCTAACCACCCAAATTGCATTATGATTCGTTATAATTTTTTTTTTTAATTCAAATATATATTACAAACGCATTAACTTGTACCGGAAAGAGAAATTTCAACCTAAACTTTAGAGCTATGTCTAACCAAATACATGAAGCATGAAAGTTATCAGTATATTTTTATTTACCATTTAGTCTTTTTTAGTACTAACCACCATCGTTTAAACAATCAATCCAAAACTCACTAAGATAATTCGAATTTTCGACTATTTTGTAAGGTGTTTAAGCCTTGAACATTGAATATCAGTTTCTATACAATCCATGCATCAGAATCATGAGCTAAAGTATTTGCTTTCAAATATTTTTTTATTTTGGTAACATTGGTGAAGAAGAAATTTTTTTATACTGGTGTAGTTTAAGTTATTGCTAAGATATATGTCTAAATTAATGTTGATTTTCTTTGAACCGGTATGTTTTATTTCCTTTTAAGTGCAAGGAAGAATTCTTGTGAAGTTGCAAGAAGTCTGAAGTTTACGGAGAAGCTTTCTGTAACTTTCAGAAAAGTGCGAAGTTGATGTGAGATGTGTCAAAGCTATAAAGAAGATAGACGAGTAGCTTGAAACCGAGCAGAGAAATATTTCCGACTATGAGCTAGTTTACATCGCTCGTTTGTGATGATATACATTCAGATTTTTTTTTTAACATTAACTAATATTGTAAAGATAACATATTGTTCTATACCGTGGGAAAGGTTTTTTTCCTCAGGTAGTTCATTGCTACTAATTTGAAGATCTACATATAATATAATTAGTTTAAACATGGCACAAGTGTAGTTGTTGCATTGTATAGAAATTTAGATTCACTATACAGAAAAAAAATACTGCCAGGAAAGAGAAAGAGCGAATAAAAATAGGCAAAATGTTTCTTCTTCTTTTTCGATCGTTTTGCCAAACTGAGTAGCGCGATTCAACGTATTTAGCGAATGTGTGTCTCTTCTTTTCTCAAATCTCTTCATCCTTTAGCTGAGCTTCTCCGTACGTTCCTCCGTCCAGCTGTTCCTTCATCCAATGTACGGTTCGTTGGAAAATTGATAATTGTTGACTAAACTAATAAATCAGCATTTGTTCTGTATGATACGAGTATCATCTGTGATTCCATTTCAAGGTGGTCTTTTTCGATTTCAATTAGCCAAATGTTCTTCACTTTCATTGAGATGACAAAGTCGAGAATTCTCTTCGTCAGTCTGATGTTACTGATTCTGATAGTGTGGTCGTAGAATTTAAATCAACTTTTTCTGAACGTGACTAGTATAGGTCATGAGACTTACTTTCATTCCAAATTCCTCCTATTCAAACTCGACAGAAGATTTTCCTTAGCATTTTCCTTTCGAGTTTTTCAATACCTTTATATAGTGGTCTGTACCAAAAAATCAAAGTTTCGGATGCATATAATGTCTCCAGTTTAATCACTGTGGTATTGGATGCTGTGGTCTCGAATTCGGGAAGACGCGGGAACTAATCCTCACCTGGCCATTCAAATTTGGGTTTTCACTGATTTCCGCAAATCACTCTAGGTGGATGCCTTCAAAAGGTTATTGCCGAAAAAATAGTGTCTTATATTCGCATTTCAGGATATTGACTTTTTGTTGGATCTAATCTAGTTGATTTTATAAACACAAACACGAGTTATTAACATTTTATTTACACATAACATTTTATTTAAAAAAAAATATAACTCAAGGTAAACTTCATAGTCACTTTTGCATACTGTTGCTAAAGAAGATATAGTTTGTACAGTATATGCATATTCATTTCGTCGATATTGTATGGCAAGTGCGGTTCGGCTTATAGGCTACACAGAAAAAGTCGGGGGACGACTCCCTGTTGGGACTGTTTCTCAGGAGATAGTGGGCTATGAATACGGAAATGTGTGATAATGACTTACCCTCATATATTTGCTTTACGTTGCATTCGTCGTCTGATTCAGCTAGAGCTACTTTCATGATTTCGAGGAGTTCGATGGAAGAAATGGTAAATGGAAGTCGTGAAATATTATTTCCTGAAATTCTGAATACAGTTGGATTTAATCGTATATTATTTAAATTGAATTATTCGCATATAAGAGTAACGTAAAGTTTAAAAATGCATTTATTAATTGTAACTGAACTAATACCGCCTGGCTGTTAAATATAAACTGCAATTCGTCATAATAAAACTTATATGATGAAAAACTTTTTGAAGCACATAAATACAAAATTCTCTACGCCCTGATTAACTGTGTTGACAGAATTTTACAAAGCGATTATAGATTTTAGAAAGAAACGGGGCTGTTATTTCGACTTCTAATTGTATATTTCTAATGCTTTAAGCAGCATTTGACAAAACTTGTTGTGATAAGATGTAAACCGAACCTTCATACATAATTTAAGTACTAATTAAAAAAAGAAACCACAAGCAAATTCTTCGAGTGGTTTTAGATATAGGCGTACTAACGCATATACAGAAACATTGCGAGCCATGGTAATTACCGGATTGTGTATCAGACGCTTTGATGGAATCTTAAATCTCTCAGTGGTTTAAAAGTGGGGGCTACTACACTGTCGGTTTTGATTTATGGAGAATACATACATTATATTTGGCGGTCTCCACATACATTATACCTAGCTGTCTCCTTTATGTTTGTTTCACTACGTAGTGAAATCCTGAAGTGGCAGCGTCTTGTATTTCCTTCTAACTTCTTCTGTTCTCATTTACAACATAAACAGAACAATACACTATACACGGTTCAGACACATCTACCTGTAGTTAGTAACACCAATTCCACAGTAAAAAGATAGTGATGACACAACATCTGCTTAAAACAATGCTTCATTAATCTAGGACTTCCCTGATAAAGATAAGGATGAAAAAAAATATTGCCTCCGTCATAGTATGTACTTACGTAAGTTACTTGTGATACTAAGTATTTAGATACATGGTTAGTTAATGAAGAAACATAGAGAACTATACCAGTGGTTTTCGATACGATTTTTGTTTAACTTACAAATTCTGAAATGCAAGTGAAAGGAAGAATTGTTTCATTAGAATGTATTAATAAGGCACTTGTGGTCTCGAAGTAGTAAATAAAGTTAGTATTGAAGCAACAGGAAGTGGGGCTATGGTTAGTGTTATAGACCGCTCCCGCTGGTAGTAACATGCTTAGTTTTGTCGTTTAATGTCTGCCTTCCTCGCGCTACTTGCAGAGCATTTGGCTCCGCTCTGGTAACTAATCATTCATCCCTTAAGCCTGCGGCTTTGCTGGCAGCGTTTCAACTGACCGGAAGGCCTCATAAAGCCGGGCACGGTTTTACGATGGCGCCAAGTGGCGCCGCGAATCCGGCAGCCACCGAATCTGAGCTAGTGCTCCCCAGGCAGGACGCTCCGCCAGATGCGTTCCGTCATGGACTCCTCCGCAGGTCGGTGTGTTGCCATGACAACCGCTGGTGTAATGCCTCTCCGGCAGTGGTAGTAGTAGAGTCGGGGAATATCGGACCAGGCAGGAGGGAACAGCTTAGCCCGGCTTAGGCTCTCCGTCGCCTCCCTGCTCTTCCCTCTACCACTCCCTTCCTTTCTCTCTCTTTCTATGTCTCCCACCTCTCTCCCTCACTGCTGTGCGCCCTCACAAGAGCTCTGGTCTCTCATTTGCAGACGAAACGACGTACGTGACGCTCGGATATTTGGTGGCGAGAGGAGAGACAGCTAGTGTTCAACTGTAAGGCAATTTGGCAATGCCTTGAGAAAAAGTGTTTCAATAAAAAAAGCTTTTACGTCCAATAAAAGAAACATTTGTTTTAACGATACAAGACGTTCGAATTACATTAACCTTACACAATGCCTCCAAACGTTCTGTACGACTGAAATCAGTCATCGACTTTCCATCGACTAAGGTTAGATGTTTTAAGTATTCAAACCATAACCAGCTACCTTCAGGAAATGATTGCGAAGATGGGGTACATAACTGTGGCATGCACGGCACATCCTTTCGTCAAAACTTAATACCTATCATAACCAAGGAGACATCAAAGATCCTGTTCTGTTTTAATACTACCTTCAAATAATTTATTATCAAAGACCATAGCCTTTTCCAACAGCGGTCACTGAAAGAAATAAAATGACTTAACAGAGATCCTACATTGAGATACTGATCAAAAATTCTGAAAAAAATGTGTTTTTGTGGGGGATATGATATTCAACTAGAACGCATTTGGGAGGACGGCGGTTCGAATACCCGTCCGGGCATCCAGATTTGGGTTTTCCATAGTTTCCCAAATCACTCTAGGCAAATGCCGGGATGCTTCTTTCAAAAGGCCATGGCCGAATTCCTTCCCATTCCTTGCCCCTCATCCTTTCCCGTCTCTAAAGACCTCGCTGTTAAGAGACGTTAAGCAGTTAAAAAAAAAAAAATTCAACTAGAAATTCAGTGCGAAGTGTATATAGCAGTGGTGACGGGATTTGTCAGTTACATTTAAAATAATTTAATATTTGTATATATTTTTGCATCGATATGAAATGTATCCCTTATTTGTATGAAAGGCTTTTCAAATTAAGATTATAGATTGGAATGGGATCATAAATTAAAGAATATGAATTTAATAATGCAAAAGAGCTTGGTGGATGAGCGATAACGCTTTGCCATGGCATTCGGGAAGACGCGTGTTTGAATCCCGGCCCGGCCATCTAGATTTTGGATTTTCCATGGCTTCCTCAAATCACTCCAGGCGAATGCCGGGATGGTGCCTTCAAAAGCCCATGACCGAGTTCTTTCCCGTTCCTGGCACCCTGATCTTTTCTGCCTCTAATTACCTCGACATCGACGAGGCGTAAAACCATATGCAAAAAAAAAAGAAAAAATGCACCTCACAGGTTTTTGTTATATCTTGAAAAACGTCAAAACTATTGGCTTTATTAATTTGAATAAAGTAAGTTTTTGATAAATTACGATAATATTTAATTGAATGTAAAGAACTTGTGGGACATTGTAACATTTTCGCTATTCTTTTAGCTGTAGATATTGTGATGATCATATGGTTATATTATGGACGATTATGTAGTATGCAAGTATATTAATATGCTTACTCTTTGAGTTTGGGTTACATTCGTGTTCCTTTTGTTTTGAGATGTTGGTTGCCAGGAGCGACATGTTGAAAAAGCCTATATGTTAGAGGCGACATATTAAGTTCGCAAGTTGGATATGTTGATTGAGAAATATTAATATGAGAAGTCCGATTTAAAGATTAACGGTCGTAATTACAACTGGTGTTGGTGGAAGTTGTCAAACCAATAACTGAATAAAAGTTTTATCAGAACAATTAATGACTTTTACATCGGTAGCATAGGTACATGCTAGCTATATAAAAAAAGATAAGATAAAGGTGAAAAGTGGTAACTACAAACATAAGTAACCAAGAATATATCACCACATGGCGACTCGAGACAATATTCTAATTTTAACAACTTTACCACTTTGATAGCATATATACCATTGCGTTGTGGAGTGACAGAAAATAATTGGTTGATGTGAATGTAGATCACGGAAGTAGGTCCTGGTGCAAGTAACAGGATCATTGCAGCGAAGTATTACGTGCGACATTTGATTCTCCCTGCTGGCTGCTTTGCGATGTCTTCAACAGTCAACTACTTGTCCAAGTCGTGACGTAATGATCTTGACTCTGCTCTGTGATTTACGAGTAACTCTCCTCCAACTAGCACTTCTGTTCAAAGGAGTGGCAGAACTTCACTAATTGCGCGATTGTGCGGAAAAAATTGATTTCTCCAATTCTCTCAGCAGAAAACAAACATTTGTTACCGCACACAGAAATCAGATATGCTTTTGATTTTAGACCTATCATCAATTTGGTGGTGGTTTTCAGAGTCCAAAAAAAAAAAACCTAATTTCCCAAGAAGCGTGTATTAAGAAACTTTGGCAACTTACAGACATTTAAAAGCGCAGTTAATATTTATCGCACTGAATTTTTCCACGTCTTTGAATAGCTGGATAGTCCCAGCGCTGATCTATCATTACAATTTGGCTAAATTGGTGGAGAAAAGGACGCGTCGCTTCACGCGTCAATTTTATATGAACATTCTCCCCTTTTTTGTGGTAAACCGCGTAAATTTTAAATTCTGATGATTGTTCAGGTACATTTCCGGTAAGAAAGCAAAACAATACAAACGAAGGATATTTGTCTCGCAGCTGTAAAAAAAAAAAAAATGTTTTAGGAGTTCATTTTTAACACTGCTTTACGCGATTAGTATGGGATGGTCAAATTTAGCTTGAAGAAACTTGTCATCTCTTTGTTCATTATTTACAGTATTTAGATCCAAGTTTGTTTATGAGGCGGTCGTCACTGACTTTTTCATTGGAAAGAAGTTATTCAATATCCAATAGTACTATAATTAAATATTGATAGATGTTTAGATATAATAGTCACTGTGTGCTAACAAATTAGCTATTACTGAATTATCGGTCAACATGCCAGCTTACAACCAATACGGTTTAATGTTGAATTAATGATATTTACACATTAAATGAGACATCAGAAAACCAGAACTCGAATAAGATGGTTTGATGAAAATGTAATGATTCAGTAACTATTATCACTTCTCAATGGCATCTTAACAGTGATTCACTCGTTGGAAACCGACGGATTACGATCATCCGTAATACGACATACGTATTTCTTAATCCTAAACAACAGGGGCGAGCATGAAAAGCTTGCAGCAACGCAGAGACATTACCCACGGAAACAGGATGGTGACAGGTGGCTAATGACGTCAGTCTTAGATCTAAAGTTGCCCGCATGGCCCTCGCATCAGGATTGCCCACGATTGGGCTAACCTGTCCTTATCACATTTCGAACCATAATAGGAGGTCGAGGACAGAAGTGGCCTATTGCTCTCCACACTCCTCGACTCAGCCTGCGCCAGCAGTGGTCGGTCAGACCCGGCTCAGTTTCCGTTCAGAAAAGACGGCATTTGAGCCAAAGTGCCGCGTATCCTACAATCACAGAAGTCTTCGAACTTTGACATGGGTATTGCAACCACAGCAGCCTCAAAGCAATGAAAAACAATTATTAGACATAGGTGAGAAATACTAATTCTATTTGTCAGGAGACGGTACAGTACTTGTTCAAAGATGCTTCTGTAACTACTCAGACAAGGGAACATGTTAGCTAGCTGGTCACTGCGTACACATAGTCTAGCAGTGCTGTGAGAGAATACTGTACAGATCCAAATGATACAAAGTGAAATTAATTTCGGTGAACAAACTGGAGTTCAGTGAAGGAAGCAAACAACAATAATATACAACTAGATTCTTGTCATATGGAAAATACCTCGCATCAAACTTTGATCGTACAGGAAGTATTGAGAACCAAATCTTTAGAGTTATTTCTAAATGACATTAAATTTTTCAGAAAATTTTGTTTTGTTAATATTTATTTAATGCCGCATTCTTCTCCTTATGATTGTAACCGTGCAGATACCTACTAAAACAATACAGTCCAATGTGTGATGTCACAACATTTTTACTTCGAAGAGGAAAAGAGAACAGATGCATGGTAATCTACATTAACGGGATGTGTTACCTAAGACTACGGATGTAATTCCGCAGTGATAACGGATGCCAGCAGTAATATCTAAGATTATCTTCATTATGCTGAGCTTTATTGTAGGACTCCTGATCCGGAATTATCTGCCTCGGATTAATTACCTGCGTAATATTACGCCAGTGAGGCTGTAATTACCCACTTGGCGGGGTAGTCCCTTGTGCACTACGCGGCAGCAGGGATCACGGACGGCGTAGGTCTCAACACTCAACGGCGTGACTTGTCAGTAAGAACTTTCCGAAATTTTACCTCCTCCAAATATGACACGGTAGAGAAGTAACATAATCGAGCAAAAACTTTTATCTTAATAATTCATATGTTTAAAGTAGTTGTAAATTGATGCCAGTTTTTTGTGCACACAGAATATTTTAACAAGTTTACTTAATTAAAGAAGCTGTCCATTCAGACTCACGGCGTTTTGTAAAGAAACGACTTACCGGCGCCTCGCCATAAACTACAGCCCGGTCTTTGCTAAGAGGTTTACAATTAAGTGTCGTATTTATCTCTCGTCCCCCTTTGATAAGCCATAAATCAAGAAGCATGCAAAAATACAGTTGGTAAAACTGAATGAAGAAAGCGTATATACTTTTTACTACATAAATAAAAGGAACGCACTCGCGTTGTTTGTCATGGCGGATACAGAAGAGAGGAGAAAAAGAATCTATATAATAACCATAAGTGAAACGTTTTGTATTAACAGATAGATATTTAGAGATATTATTGTAAACTGGCAGAAATAAACTAAATATTTACTAATTCATTCAAATTTAAATAAAGTTAAAGACTTTGCTGTATTATACCGAGTAATCGATAGTATAAATTGCTAGAGCCGAGAAAGCAAAAACTAAGATAACAGCAATTGCAGTAGCGTGTTATCATGAATGCAAGGAGTACAAATATCAACAAAAACACTAGATCTGATGCTTTTGCAGTCAATACCATACTGAAGGGGATGACATCTAATATTGAATTTCATCATTTTACTTACCGCACAAATTATAAAAATCTTGCCTAGAATAGATTTTGCTTTAACTAGGCAAAAATTCTCTTGAAGTTTTATTCCGATATGTAATAGAATAAAAATCGAAAACGTAGTTCGATGTTGATAAAAAATTTCAAGAAAACACGTGAACTGATTATACAATTCAAGTTTGTTGGACAAGAAAATAGAACTATGATGGGGGCACGGGGGAAAATGTATAAAGACAGTTTTCAAATTTTCAAGTTAATTGTGTAGTCCAGAAAAACACATTTCTTACTAATTTTAAAGTGACCAATATGTTTAGAAAGCTGAAAAATTGAAATCCCAGCTAATGGCTTCATAATTTTGAAAAAATGGTGGATCGCCTGCAAAAATTCTTTTGTCTTCCACATCTTATTTTCAACAGTTCATATTGCCATATGGTTAATCGTTCGAGTACTGATGGAGAGAGAGAAATAATTTGTTTCTGACCATTTGTAACTGACGAAGATTCAGAGAAGCCACTGGGTTATAACCGTTCAATAATAATTTCTCCTTACAACCTCGAAAAGTTACTGTCACTATATCAACCCACAACAAAAGTTTCTGCTCAAAACAGTTGTCCTGAGGATAAAAATACTTACTGGATTTAACAACGATTTTTAGATAATTTAAATTAATAAACTCATGAGTTAAGCTGATTTGGTCAGTGGAACTATTGGAACTGTGTCAAGTAAAGTTTATGCACCTGACTACACCGCTGGCTACAATGCTGCTGGTAGAGTGCGTAGATTTAAAAAAAATACACCATCACTTTCACTAGGGCAACATTTCCAGTACTTCCTGTCACCAAATCATGGAACACAGATAAAGAACCCAATGACCTGATTGGGAAAGAATGGGAAGGAATTTGGCGATGGCCTTTTGAAAAAACATCTCGGCATTCGTCTGAAGTGATTTGGGGAAACCACGTAAAACCCAGATCTGGATGCCCGGACGGGGATTCGAACCAGCGCACCCCCGAATGCGAGACCAGAGCGTTAACCGCACACCCACCACGCTCGGTCCTTACTGTCAATCGAATGGTTATTGATTTAGGAAACCGAGAGTTAGCTGTTGGATGTTCCTTTCTAGCACATTATAAGGCTCGAAGAAAATAAGGTATAGTCATTGTTAGGCGTTTTTATTTAGATAAAGAAAATGATCACTGAATTCCTTGGCTGAAATGTATATTTCGCTCCAAATCTTATTATTATTGAGAGCAGACATTCGTAAAAAAAAAAAAATATTTATGTATCTAACAAGTAGTAAAAATTCTGATTTTAGTAATATTAATAACTAATGTTATTACGTCACATACGACGGATTTGGGTTAGCTTAATTGAGTGAACTGTTCAGATCACGGAGCTCAGTAGTAAAAACAACTTTAAGAAATAAAACCAGGAAAGAAGCACACAAATAATCGCTAGAGCACGTTATAGCCTATGGTCCGTCTACAAGATTTCTACGCCATGCTGTTATTCGACTGATACAAAATTTTTATGTATATATATTAGTAGTAGAATACTATTCTGCCTGGCTGACTGTAAAAAATATGGCCGTAACTATTTGTAATCAAATTTAAAAATTCCGTTTATTTGTTTTTTTAGATAAATTATCTAAAAGAGAGACAAGTAAAGAACTTAAAAAGTTTTGGTTGCTAGCTGTTAAGGTTAGTGCACCACATCGTCTGACAGACTCTCTCTCGCTTCTGCAGTCAGGATGTACTCCATGTTAAACCTCTTGCTGATATTTATGATAGATTATAGAGAGTACTTCGTAGCAGAAAACTTGACTTCAGAAGATATTAATAGTGAACATAGGCTACCCTTAAGAGTGAAGATATAAATAAAATATACCTAACCAACGTTTCACACAAATTTAGAATTAATTTATTACATGATGTAATTCCACAATGTCCTAATCCCTACATAAAGTAGATTGTTTGGCCATTTACGTAACCTATTTTTCATTAATTCACATTATCCCCTCTTAGGGAAATTTTACGCCATTTAATTTTTTTTTTTAATTCACTGTCGGGCTTGTTTTTCACCATATCGTCATTATTCTAACGGCGCAGGACTTAGGAGATGAACTGGGTTCCTACTCCCGGACTGTGTTCAAACTCAGGGCATGGGGATTTTTATTCGAGAGTTTATACGACTCTCTAGTTTTCCATTCAAAAAACATGTAATAACAGTGGCGACCAGTTTCAAAGTTACCATGTAATATAGTGATTTAGGTGCTGCAGCTGCCATTCAGTCATGAAGCAGCCAGCCTGGAAGCAACAGTCAGGCAATTACTAATATGACGGGAAGTTTTGTCCCCACTAGTGGGCGAGAATTAAAAAAAAAAAAAAATCTCATTTTTGGGTAAAAGTTCTATACACCAGGTTCTGAAGAAATATTAAAAGTAGTAGTGCCCCAAATTTTCTTCGCTCCTCCTTTCAATTATTTCTCTTCTTATTCTCAGTATCCCGTTCACCTCCGCTAATCTGCCACAAACAAAAGGAAACTCAGCCAAAACGATGAAATGCTTAGGATCTCAACAGTATAGAGGAAACGTTAAGGAAAAAATTACTTTGAAGGCACGCAAGAGGTAATCGTTAAGAGGAGGGCGAATGTTTCTTGGAAGCCGAAACGCATGCAAGGAAAATACAGCTTGGGGTTGGAAACAGACTAAAACTGTGTATAAACAAACAAGAATTTACAGCAGAGTTTGAAAAATTAGAGAGGAATATCAATGCTTAAGGACATTTGAAGACATAAGGACATTTCTTTGATTTATAGAAACAGCTATGGAGAGTAACAAGAAGCTAGGAAGATGAAGTGAAAAACGTTTTACGATACGCAAGCTGTAAATAAAAAGCTGTGGTGGATTACTTTTTTGACCCGCAGATATCTCGAACATGTACACATGATCAGGAAATGATACTAGTTATTGAAGATAAAGCTAGAGTTTTCGAAGAACAAATTATTGTAGCTCTGACCAAACTAAGAAAATTACCATCTGAAGACAATTTTATTTATTGAATTAAAAAAAAAGGAAGAAAATTTGAAACAGAAAATAAAGAATTGTTTAAAATGATATCTGCATTTTAGAGAATGTAAATTAAATTTGTCTTTAAAAATGGAGAAAAGAAAATTACTGACGGGAATAAATCTATGAATCTCAACACCGAAATTAATAACAGAACAAGCGGTAGCGAAAATAAAATAATCTACTTCTTTTATACTAAAAAAGCTCTCTCATTCACCTCAATAGCTATTGGCCACGTCAAGTGCCGGCATTCACTCACAAATTAACAACGAGGAGAGATGTTAGTAGAAGGTTTGTGCAGCACTGGGATGGTTTAATTTCCAGAATACATTCATCAAGTTTGGTTTCCCCAGCATTTCATTTTACTACTGTCACGCTGCTCGGCTATCTTTGGGATTTACATTGGATATCAGACTTGAGGTTAGCTACAGCAGATCTGATGTTAAGGCTAATAAAGTAACATAGCGGATTATTGTTTAATTGCGTCCTTTTTACTGAACCTTTGCCATTACGTTATTTAATGAATTATTTTATTTTTTAAAGCAACCCTTAGGGTGAAACATAGATCAACATCGTATTTCAGCCAGATCACGTCTACTGGTTGACACTTTAACTATAGTAAATCCGTGACCATACCCAAAATAACGTCACGTACTAAAAGCACTTTAGTCGAAATGAAAGATGATCCAAAGAACATGACTACCTTTTCTTGAGAAGAAGCCAACTTTGTAATATGGTAATTTACTGAGAGATCCCTTGGTTTATTAATATAGCATATCTGTGCTCTGTAAACATGCAAATTGCCTCTAATAGAAAACTATTAGTATAATTAACGTTTGCTACCACGTAGTAGTAGGAAGAAATTTGATAGACTTTCTAAAGGCTACATGGATGGAAAATAATATTAATATCAGAACCATACGACAAGGGAAAAAGTTTTTTGAGTACGCATTTATGTAATTTAGTAATAGAAGAAACTATGGCGGTTTTGTAAGTGAACATACCACAGGGAAATATAATATTTTGTGTTACACAGACTATTTGATATGTTTTGTGGAAACCAAGAATTGGATAGCGATTTGAAATATTTAAACTTAAACATAGCACTGGTACTAGATGTGTTTCGCTGAGAGTTCATAAAATTTCTACTAAAAGAAGTAATTACAAACTATTCAGACCAATATAAAACTGTTATTGGAATTGAGTAATACTGACAGATTTTCATTTTAGCATTATTCTGGGATTTTCTTAAGTAAGAGGCACCCAAAGTGAAAACCAAGGTATCATTGATTAAAGTCACAAGGTTTGAAATTACTAGGCGGACGGGTTTAATGAAGAACAGCGAGGATAGCAGGACAGATATTCTATGATAATCAGCGGGATAACAGTAAATTTTGTCACTAATAATATTAGAAGGAAAAATTAAGAATACATGGCGTACCTGAATTTCGGCTTTTGCTTTTTATTTTTGAATATGGATTTACGCCTCGTCGACGTCGATGTCATTAGAGGCGGGAATGGACTGGGGAAAAGGAATGGGAAGTAATTTGGACGTGGCCTTTTGAAGGAAGCATCCTGGCATTCATCTAGAGTGACTTGGAGAAACCAGGGAAAACCGAAGTCTGGATGCCCAGACAGTGATTGGAATCGTCGTCGTCTCTAATGCGAGGCAAGCCTTACCGTCATCTGCTTCGCTCGGTTTCAGTTTCGTAAATTATTCAGTAACGCTGAATTTGACGGAAGGAATTTGCTGGGCCTCACTGGCCGCCTATATGGCTGACCGTTGGGTTGGTAATCATCTACATTCCATTTTAGGTTGCCAAGACAGGATATGGTCGTTTAGTTCATCGCTGTAGCCACATTGACTCCTCGAGAGTATTTTCGGTTCTCATTTGATAATAGGCTAAGCGGTTTGCAGAGACCATTCCCTACCCGAAATTTGGGGAAAATAAATTCGGTTGTGTAAGGGTGTGAATTCCGTTCGTCCGTTTCGTAAACTTTAGCTCAACTGAGCGAGCTAATTGTAAGGAGAAACCTAAATAAGCCAGGCCTAAAATATAAATGTAGCACAAATATTTATCGTGAATGTAACATTGAGCAGCAATAACATAAGGTATGCAGGTATCAATGCCACCATTAATTGCGGAAGGATGCAGTGCTTTACCATTGATGTTGAACTGCGGTTTCACAGACCATGCAGACCAAGGTCTGGATGTTTGGAACAGCATTTTAGCGAACGGTTAACAGAATATCGGGACTAAGCGTTTAAATTTACACCAGCTGATTTAGTCAGCTGCCAGATTATTTATATTATTGTGGTATTTAATTGGTTATCAGATTTAATGCTAAGCATGTGACAAACAATATAGGAGTATAACATGGCTGACACAACATTCACTAGCACCAGTTCTACAAACAGTTGTTTTGCATGGAAAGTTGTTTCAAAGATTCAGCAAAGCTTAGGTAAGATCAAAAACATTCTTTGCAAATGTTAATGACTCCCAAGATGCGTTCTGTATGAAAGATAATGTTTTACGTACTGCGCTGCATGTTAAATCTCCATAGTGTCGGGGTGGGGGGGGGGGGGGAGTTCGGGTAATGGGGAAAGGACAGTAAAAGACGTCTGATTAAAATCAACGCGCGCCGTATTTGTCAGCGCGACAAGAATTTTTAACAGTTTTCCCTAGTCTAATGCTGTAATTATCCATCCTTTCCTCCTTAAAACAAAACGAACATGTAACACAAAATACAATTGCACAAAGTTACAAATATTATACGATATATTACCGAAATTGGAATAATTGCTTATTGCAGAAGTTCACCAACACGTGTTCACTAGCAACTGACAATGCAGAGACTGATAGATGACGCAATATTCTATTTGCATTGACTGACATAAACTAAAGAAAGAGACAAAATTGGCGGCTAGTTAAATGCGTTTAATTCAAAAAGGGCTAGAGTTGTGCGCTTTTCGAAATTATGTCTATATAAAACACATCGCTGGTGGCAGTATTAATGCCAGAAATGTGCTTTTTCAGAACATAACAGATGTGGGGATATATTTCGATTACATTTATCAGCAAAAAAGGTTTTGTCAAAATTTGCTAGATGTTCCTTTTTCGAAATTGCACATTCAATTAAAATGTAGGGAACATTTTTATCTCTAACTTAATATTATATTTTTTTATAAAACTAATTATGTATATACACATATAGAATTTAAAATTTTATTAAAAAACTTATCTTAATATTAGTGGTTTTTATAAATCCCACTAACAATTTATATATAACCTCATTGTTACCGTGCATCAAACAACAAATAGTTATGGGGAATGGTATTCTGGAGCTGTTTAGATGTGTCAGTATTCCGTTTTTACACAAATATTTTAACAATAATGCACTCAATTTTATGTAGGGACTATGAACAGTAACTTACAAGCTGCATTCTCATCGTAGAGTGGTAGAAACTGACGTAGATCTACCAACTGACGAACTTTATTAGTGTTAGGAGCGACAGACGACAACTTTCATTAATCTGGCGTCGTAATAAACTGTCGACCATGATCAAGAAGGAGAAGAAATGCAGTTTTAAACATAATTTATCGAAGTTTTTCACATACTCATTGTATCGATATTTTGAATCAATACTAAACCCTTTTCTGCCTAGTAATATCTTTTCTACGTAAGATATTCGGTTCAGCATTATTACTTCAGATAATATCTATTGCGATGGTTCTAATGAATGGCGTATGTAATAGCGGGATATTTCTAGAGTATTTCATATAAGTGATTCGGGGAATTTTTGTAACTCAATATCTTCGATCTAGGTACTACGTACTTCACATTTCTGTTAAGTGCAAACAAACATATTTTGTTTTTGTTTCTGTTCTTAGTTTGGAAATTATTAATATACAAATTTCACAGATTTTGTCACTCGCCGTGATGATGATCGTTACTAAAAGTACTTCTCTTAGCGGTAGAAAGCTGAAATTTTGTACACAAATATTGCTTTAGGCGCAAACCGAAATAAAATAATAAATTAATGCATTTACGCATATATACCCTTATCTAATCAATATGTGAAATCGCTTTCTACCCTAATGACTTTACATACCACAGCTTTTGATTGTAAATTAGGTTTAATAAGCTTAACTAATATGTTACATTTTACTTTATTTCTCTCCTTACTTTCTAAATTAGTGAAATTCAAATGTTTTAATTATCTTAGGTATTCCCTCATCGTGATTCAACTGTGTTGTTGTCCTAAACGCAGGTAATTTATTACGTATGTATGACTTCACCCTCAAATCATAAAAATGTTCAACATTGTTTTTTTTTTTTTTTTTTTTTTTTTTGTGTATCACATTGTGTCTTTCTGCAAGCCCCGCTACCTTTGGTAGCTCTGCTTCTTTGTGTCAAGTTGTATTTGTTCTCTCTTTTTGTGGTGTGCACTTTGGAGGGTAAAACCCTTATCAGGGGGAAAACCTCCTTGTTGTATATACTGGACAGGATCTGTGGTTAGGTATAATTTTATTTTATTGTCTTATTCTGGTTGGTAAAGTATGCTTAGGGGGACTTTATACTTATGCCATCTCTTTGGTTTGTAGTTCCCAACGTCTCTTAAGTTTTCTACTGACTGCCTTGTTCTGGTCATATTTTCGTGGAATCTTTCAGTTTGTTGGAAAATAGCCGTATGTATCCTTGGTATATTTGTCCAATCGTGGAGATCGTCTATTCTTGTATATCTATTTGCCTTTAATATTATACGTATGCTTCTATTTTGTATTATTTGTATTTTCTGTATGTGGACTTTACTTGCCGTTCCCCATACTTCACATCCATAGATCATGGTTGGTCGAATTATAGTTTTGTATAGGCGTATTTTTGTTTCTAATGATAGTTCCTTACTGTACAGAATCGGGTATAGGTTCATTAGAATACCTAGGGATTTTTGGCATTTGTCCTTGATGTAGTGGTTGTACAGGAGTTTGGAATCTAATATCACTCCTAGGTATTTGTGTTTTTCTTTCCAGGGGATTGCATGTCCTGCGAGTTGTAATTGTGTGTCCGGTTTCCTTCTTTTTTTTGTGAAGAATACTGCCGCGCTCTTGTTGGCGTTGATGCACACTTTATTTGTTGTGCACCATTTCTCTACTTCTTGCAGTTGTCTCTGCATCTTATTAATTATTGCATTGAGTTGACGTCCTGAACACATAGCAGCTGTATCATCAGCGAACTGAGCTAAGGTGATTCCCGGAATTGCAGGGAATTTGTTTACGTAGACTTTAAAGCATGGTGGTGATATGACTGATCCCTGTGGTACTCCCGCTGTCATTAGTCGTTTCGTCGATCTCTGTCCTTTTACTGACACGTAAAAGGTTCGATTTGTAAGGTAGTCTGCTATTATTCGTATGTAGCACTGATCTATCTGTGTCTCTTGTTGTAGCTTCCTTAACAGCATATCGTGCCAAACTTTATCATATGCTTTCTGGATATCCAGGAAGACCACCGCTGTTGACTTGGAAGTGTTGAAACCTTTGCTTATCAATTCGGCCATTCTGTATAGTTGTAGCGTTGCCGATAATTTATCTTTAAATCCAAATTGTTCCAGTCGTATTGAATGATTTTCTTCAAGTTGTCGAGTAATTCTTGTTTTTAGTACTCTTTCATAGATTTTTGATAGACTGCTGAGCAGGCTGATTGGTCTATAATTGGTTGGGTCTGTATTTGCTTTCCCTGTTTTGGGGATGGCTATGATTTTGGCCGTTTTCCAGTTTTTTGGGAAGCAGCAGTGTAGCATACAGCTATTTATGATTCTTGTTATTAACACTATTGCTTTTCTTGGCAGTTTTTTAAGGTGCATATTTGAGATTTTATCATCTCCTGGTGCTTTGTTGCTGCTAAGTCGCCTGATGATTGTTTTTATCTCTGTTGGGCTCGTTAGCTCAGGGTTTACTGGATCCTCACACTTCCTGATGTTTTCGGCAATTTGCTTGGTTTCTTCCTCTTCCCGTTGTTGGGCCATAGTTAGTTGTACTTCTGGTGTTGCGTGTTGTGCTTCAAAATGGTCTGCTAAAATTTCTGCCTGGCTCATTGAGTCAAAGACCGCTCCATTCGGACCCATAATAGCTTGGTTGCCTGGTTTTGGTTCTTTAAGTGCTCGCACTAGGCTCCATGCGTCACGGTGTTGGAGGGTTAGTCGGGACATTTTGTCCTCCCATTGTTCGGTTCTTCTTTCCTGTAATCGTTTCCTAATCTCCCTGGCGAACCTGTTCATTTCCCTTTTGTCCGCTGGTCCCTAAATCTCTGCCAGCGCTTCCGGTGTTGGTTCTTAAGGTACTTCAGTTCTTCTATAAGTGCTGACCCTTGTTCTTCCATTTTTGTCTCCATTACCGTTACGACTGAGGCATGTTTTTCTGCTTCTTTAATAATTTTTGTTAGAGTATTTATTGCTTTATCTATCTGCAGCTTATTATTTAATTCCATGGTGGGACAGATATTTTGTTGAATTAAATTAGTGAATCTATCCCAGTCCGTCTGTTTAAGGATTTTCGGGTTTTCTTGACTGCTTGCCCACTTCCTGATTTGTAGCAAAACTGGATTGTGGTCCGATGATAGGTCATTTATGGTTTCCAGATTTATAGTTCGTCTTATATTCTTTGCTATCACTATATCCAGTACATCTGGTTGTTGTCTTGCGGAGGTAGGAATGTAAGTCGGTTCCTCGGGGCCCATAACTGTTAAATTTAGTCTTCCAGATATTTCTATTAATCTTTGACCCTTTCCGTTTGTGACTCTACTATTCCAAGCCGGATGTTTAGCATTTAGATCGCCACCCAGTATGACCCTCTCAGATATTGACATGGCACTATTTAAGTCATTCTCTGTTAGTTGTTTCCGAGGGCTCACGTATGCGGCGATAAATGTTACTTCTCCATCTATTGCATTGATGCTCACTGCACTGGCTTCCATGTTCTCAAGTTCCGGCAAAGTTTTTGGTTGGTGCGTGAGGGTTGATTTTACAGGATTGCCGTGCCCCCTCCCCTTTGTCTCTCTCTGTCCTTTCTGTAAATTTTCATGTTTGGTATTCGGAAATTGTCTGTGGGTTTTAGATGTGTTTCCGTTATAAGCATCATGTCCACTTTCTTCCGTTTTAAAAAAATGATTTCTTGTTTCTTACTTTTTAAACCATTTGCGTTGAAAATATATACATTGGTATCAAGTAGTTTCCCCTTCTTATTAGCCATTAATCTATCATTTCGCTTAATCCTTTGATTATTGCGATGATTTTGCCCCAGACACTTGTGGCTTCTTTTATTTCTTTTAGTGTTGTCATAAAGATGGAGATTGCCTTTTTAAAACTCATGCTTCCAAGGATGTCTTCCATTCCACTGAGATCCTCCATAAAGGTGTTTTCTTTTTGTCTTTGATTTCCTCTGCCTCTTCCTTTCTCTTCTCGGTGCTTCTGCAAATTTTCTTTTTGTTGGTTTGTTTTCACCTTATCTGCATAGCTTCTTCCTGGTTCCACGTTCCCTTTGTTTTTGTCTTCTGACGGCTTTGTGTCGCTGTCCCGGATAAATTTTTCCTTCTCCTGATTTCTTGTCTTTCTTGTGTCCTTTGATTTGTCCTCATTTTGGACCTTCGCTTTGATTGGTCTCAAAAGGGCCTGGTATGCCTGGCATCCCTTCCACGAGGCTGGGTGATCCCCCTCACAATTTACACATTTTGCCTTCTCCTGATGGCTCATTTTGCAATTTTTTGTAGCGTGCCGTCCCGCGCATTTCACACATCGACTGGGCATTTGACAATAATTTGCGGTGTGCCCCAGTCTCTGACATCGATGGCACTGACTTGGTCCCAATCTGGATTTGTAACTCTCCACACTTACTCTAGTGTATAGTATTCCTCTCATGTGGTATATTTCCTCGGACTTTTCTCCGGGATTTAGAGTTACACAATAGGTAGAAAGTGGAATTAGGTCCCTTGTATCTGGATCTCTCTTTTTAAATTGGTGTACCATTTGTACGTCGAAACCATAATTAACAAGTTCAGTTTTGATGATGTCCTCTGGAGTTGTTGGTGGTAGCCCCTTGATTACCACCTTTAGCTTTTTGTCAACTGGGGTCTGGTGAGTATAGAAGTTTATTTTCTCTCTCAAGAAGAAACTTCTCACCATTTCATAATCTTCCATGGTCTCAAGATGGTACTTTAGGCTGTCTCCGCGGAAGATCACTTTGAGTTCTCCTGTAATGATGCTTTTTATCTTCTGGTTTAGTGCTAGGAAGTTCCCTATTGGTAGGTTACAATTGGTGGTATCCTTGGAAGTGGGGGTCCTTGTTCTTCTGTTTCTTCTTCTTGTTCTGATTGTGACGCATCATCCATGTGCTCCTCTTGGTCTCCATCGCTTTCTTCGGAGTGGTCTGATAGAACTGCAAATCTGTTGTCCAACTTCATCTTCTCTCGAGAGTTTTGTCGGATTTCCTGTACCTCTCTTTGTTTATTTTGTGCTCGTCGTCTTCTGTCGTACACTGTTGTGAAGTTCAATCCTTCTTGCGGAACTTCGCCTTCTTGTCCTATACTAAACTGTTTTCCAGTAAATATAAATGCTTGTCTATTTGACTGTTCGTTCTGTTCTTGTGTTGTCAGTTGAGTATCCTGGTCGGTCTCTTCCTCCATCACCTCACTGTTTTGTTCTTCGTCGTCGGGTTGTTCTTCTCTCCTTACCCCTGACATGCCTATGGTAGGGGTGTTGCTCTTGTGCCTCGTTGTCACCGTTAGGATTCCCGGCGACAAGAGCAACTCTAAACCTCAGCGCCCGCGGGATACTACCCAGTGGATAGTCCCTGAGACACAAATTTCCCTAACAGCTAGGAGGGCAGTTAGATGTAGGTTATTGCCGCGCGTAGTTTCCTGTACCAAGTTTCCTGAATCAAGTCCGTCACACGTTAGCCAAGGTTGTTATTCTATCTTGAGCGCTCGATAAACACGTCCGTTCGCTACGAGGTATCAACTCGGAATGGGGCCTGTTCAACATTGGTGGCTTTATGTGTATTTACCCAAATGGAAATCTCAAACGTGAAACATTTCGGCTCATATTTGCAGGTTAATTGCTATGCTCTCAATGATGCCGTATTCCTCATATTTCTTTAATGCGTAGAGAGAGATCAGCAAACTTAGCTATCATATTAATTTTTTTTTTCTTGATTCGTTCTGAAGTTACTCGGAATTTACTTATGCTAGAAGTTAAATCAGCAGACGTCGGTGTCGTTCGCCCGAATGCACACCTATTGTTTGCAAAGAACGTGGACACTGTTGGTATAAGAGTGTTAAGATTTGCATTCTGTAATGTCCTTGTGCATAGATTTTCAAATGAAACAGTTGCATTTGATTGACGACTCATAATACGAGATCACACAAGTCTTGTAGAAATATGATCAATAGGGTTATGGAAAGTTGTATGTATGTATGTATGTATGTTCGTTTGGGCCAACGCGTATCACGTTAAGCCTTTGTTTGGCTTGAATTTGCTGTGGATGTGTACACATCAGTGTTACATCGAGGAGACCTATAGTTCAACGTGGAATGCGAACCACGGATATGGAAAGTTGATTTAAATAGAAAAAATAATCTGGCGACTGGCCATTGGGCGTATCATAATTTCTACTGAAATTAAAGACATAAAATGGATAATTTATTCTAAGACTGGCCAAACCCAAAGAAGGTCTAATTGGAAGACTGATATATCGATACACGGTATTTATATAGATAAATTATTTACTATCTAGTTTTATTTAAACACGGCATGCGTAATGGCCAAGTCATCGGATTCTTTTCTATTTTACAATCATCCGTAGCACCAAGACAAACCGTTCTGTTTCAGAAAGTGAAGTAAATACACACCGTAGAGTGTAGACTTGGCTCAGAACAAGATCTCATAACATTTTGTCTCTAAATAAACACTTGGCTTCATTATTACAAGATTTTTTTTATGTTATGTATCTTAATATCTACTACTAGAGGTCAAAAAAATTATTCAACTGCTGTGTATATTCATCAAAGTTTGGCTCATTATTAATGTTGCTGTTGAAATATGGATGCCCGGATTAAGGACTGAACGTAATAAATGCCCTAGAAGTAACTACCCTTCTACCAGACTCGATATCTTAGTATTACCAGTGTTTCCTTATACTGTTATGATATGTGCTGTGCGCTGAAACGCTGAACAATTGATCTTAATCGTTAGTTATATTTGATATACATGAGACCTTGTCAGATTGTGACATATTCGGAAGGACTGTCTTTATGAAATTTTGGGAGAGGTTTCTTGCAATTTAAAAAATTGTGACAGTTTATTTTCGCTCAAGATTTCATTCGTGCTGAGCTCGTGTGTTTAATATTTTTAACCTTTGTGTTTTAGAAAGTTGTTTCCATTCAATGCAAACGTGTTTATATTGCTGTTAAATCTGGTCATTGCTGCACCATTTATCAATTACATTCCATGTCATTAGGTACACACTAACCGTATTATCTATTAAATTATCTCTCACGTAATCAATGTGCTGCAGATGGTTTAACATTAATGGACAAATCCAACTCTTCATTCATAACTCAACTTCAGTACATCATTGAAACAAAATTCTTCACTGCCGTTATTGTGCAACCCTGGGAGATAGAAACTCTAAACGTTCATTCGTAAATTACGTTGCGGAATATCAACGCTGTTAGCTAATGATGTTATGTCCATAGTTAAATTATGGTGACGATATTAATTCGTCTCGTATTTCTAATTACATTTTTGTGGTTATTATCGGTTTGCAAGAATACTGATTCTAAACATGAAACGAGTTCAGCCGGAAAAAAGGGTGTAAATTTATGATGCGTAACATTTATCAGAAATATGTGCAAATTCAAGTTCCTATACCTTCAATTTCTATACAATTATTTGTCATTTCTAATTGCCAAGGTTCATCAGATAACTCTTTTTTTCTCTTTCTTGAGATAAATGAACTTAGATCACTCAAATGGAAACTGGCGATGGATACCATACCATATTGGTTAAAAAGTTTTGTGAAAATAGTCAGTTCGTTGTGATATCTTCATTGGCTAATATACAACCTAGTGCTTAGAGTTAATGAGGAATAATTAACTCCTCATTTAGTAGAGTGACATAGTGTGAAAAACGGACCGTTTGGAGAAACAGTTTGCTTTACTGTTTGATCGGTGATTGAAGCGTTTCTTCACAGGATTATATTAGAAACAGGCAACCGAAGAGTGCCTGTATTATTGTGAATCGAAATAGTATAAACTCTATTTGTAGAGTGGATTCTGTGAAAATAAATAAAAAAGTGTATAATTCTTGAAGTTTCATTTATTGAGTATATTGTATGGGTGAAATTTTTTTTAAAAAAGTAACCTGGTTGCAATGGAAGATGTGACCAGTTCGAAGCTCCCAAAGAAATACTCCCCGTGGAGTTTCTCCACGATACTCAATGAGTGTTGTAGGTTCAGCACGAGGCCTCCCCAGCAGCCTCTTTATAGGCGCTAGAATCCGTCATTGGGGGTAACAGAATAAATTCATCCCCCCCTCAAGAATCATACTGCATATCTCCGAGCACTTCACTACGCCCCCGCCGCGGAATTAGGCTATTCAGAATCACCTGCCATTACGGCAGGGACGGTGAGGTGCCCACGGGAACGATGCGGGCGCGGCGCCTGCCACGATCCAGGCCGAAGACCCTTCCATAACCTGGTCGTATTTCACAAGCCACTCTGTGTTTCCTACGCGCAACAACCGGTCCCACCCGTATCCCGCAGGTTCGAGTGGAAGCCGTAGCGACCGGGCGCCGCGCAGAAATGCTCTTTCGCATGATCCACCGCGCAAACCGACCGAACGTATCATCACTGAGTAGGCCTACAAGCCAGGGTCCCCCGCACTCGTCCAAGCTCCACAGAACACCGTCGTAGCGCACGATCCTGATGAAGAAGCCCGAAGGTCCCCATAGCGCTCAAAGAGTTAATACACCCCCACCTATGCTCTACCAGTCCACACTTGTATAGTGGACCTCCTATGGTAGGATTAGAGACGGGTCCCACCAGCAGGGATGCTAACCCTGAGCCCCATTCGCCACGCACAGAGCGGCAAGCCACCCTGCGCCGCACCAGCGCCGTGGTACTGACCCCTTCATACGGCTCCGGGGATTATGTTGCGCTGGCAGCAGAGGTGCACTAAGCCTCTGGGGTGCTTGGTCTTCGTTCACCAGGACACCCCCAACACTGGAGCAGTCAGGACAAGTTAGCTCAGCGTCTTGAGCTGTGGCCAACAACGTAGTGCGCCAAGATGCAGCTTGACTACCCAAAAGCCTTCCGTCCGACAGGGTAGGCGAACTCCACTGATCCCCTATCCCGAAGACCAGGAGCGACTGGACCGTGTCCACGATTCTCAGTCAGCAACAGGTTGAGCGTATGTTTCAGGTCGACATGACATTAAGCTCCGAAGAAATTTCTTCGTCGTCATGGGGATTTGAACCTCCATCGCATATCGGACCCGCAGTGTAGGAACATGCGTGCTGAATTCACGTGGGGAGTGTCTCCGATTTGGGTCATTGCATTGAGTGTTGTGTTCGTACTGTGTTGTCCATAATGTGCGGCGCAATAATACTGATGATAAATTGATGATTACAGTTGTTGAGAGAATAGTAATACACAATTTTAGCTGTCTTTTAGGCCTGAAAGGCTAATATCATCCAATAAGAACGCAACTAGCTATTCTGCCGGCGACTTTATAAACATACTAGCTCGTACCCGCTACTTAGTACGCGTGGATCAAGAAATTTTTTCCAGGATTGAATATAGAAAGTTGTTGGTAACGAAAGATTGGTCCCAAACAATATCGAGTCGGTATGATATGACAGGAAAGCTATCACTATATCATTCTACCGTCGAACCAGTCTCTTGAAGAGAATCAATTTTCTGTCACCATTTGATAAGGACTCAAAATTTCGTGACTACAACTGTTAATCATACTGGAAAAAAATGTCCTGTGCACTTCTTACAGATTTTATTATCAAATTCCATCAATATCGATATAGCCATTTAGTCGTCAAAACGTAACAAAATGACAGAGACTTACTTCCGTATTTATAGTATTATTACTGCAGATCGCAAACACACACTGACTGCGAATCACCCCTGAGGGATAAATATAACGTAAAAAGTGTACACCTACAGCATTGCAGGACTACCTGCGATTTGCCTCGCATTGCACACCTAAATTTGTGATATCTACAGTTTAACATTCAATTCGAATAACCGACGGCCCAGGCGTAACTCTTACGATCAAAAACAATTTTTAAAAATCTTTGTCCCCACGAAGATTTTAACCGGAGACCACGATCCAAACACCAGTAAGCAAGCGCTTTAACCACTGAGCTACCTGACCGCTGTATCGAAAGGCAGTACAGAGACCTAGTCATCCAACGCGTCTGACTATCGCCATTCAGTATTTTTTTGAAATTACGAGACAACATGTATTATTTATGCAGGTAATTTTTCAATCAAATGTAGACAGTATTTTTCTCCTTGTTTCAAAGGATAAGTGTGCAAAGTTTCATCGTAATCGGATGAAAACTGTGATTTGTATGAAGAACAAACAAACAAACATACATTCATCTTTATATATATAGATATATGACCGTGAACAAAAATAATATTAATGATACCGTGCCTGAATTATAGATGTTAATTCTACAGGAAAACTACGTGACAAGTAAGCTCAGGAATATTTAGTAATAAATACTGTGTATACACAAATTTGGTTTCTACAGCATTTTGTAGATTTATCTACTGATTATAGTAAATAGCAATCAATACCTCCATAGTCGAGGCGCAGAAATGGCTTAAATGGCGCGAATGTTAACGCTCCGTATTTTCTGTAAGTGCAGATGCGGTAGTAATAATGTTAATCAAAATTGAAACTTCCGTTTAGAACAATTTATTGAACAGTAAAAAGTATAGTTCAAAAACGTGGCAGATGGCGCTAAGATACTGTGATGGTGTGTTTCGTTAGGGGGTTAGTTGGTTCGAGTATAACAAATGTCAGGATTAAATCCAAAATACATCTACAATGCTTATAGCGTGAGGGCTTTAGACGCTGTTAATAATTTGTCCGCCGGGCGCATATAAATTGACTGCCTTCCTGTAGTCCTTCGAAAACATAGTTCTGAAATTACTATCAAACGGATTCTCTCTTATTCGCTTGTTTCATGTTCACATACACAGAAAAACGTTTAGCACTCATAACAGCCTTTTACATGCGAGCATACAAAATGCTGGACATCTGCTGAAAATAAACTGGAAATCCTACCTCTACGTTGAGCCATTCGGGACTATAACGATTCCTTAATGTGGTGATCGAGTTCGTTTAATTTCAATAAATATTACACAGCAACAGATTAACTATCCATCTGTGACAGTGGGAAAATGGCAGAGTGGTTTTTTATTGCAGTTTTTTTAAAAAAACGTACACACCAAGATACATGTAGCAAACAAAACTCTGGTATCTGCAATATTAAGAAACATTATTCATAGGTTGTATGACTAGTTACACGCATCTACATACTCATAAATTTACTTTGACCTCTCATGAAAAGAATGGTACCTGTAAATTAGGGCTTGTGGTTACTATGATTCCGTAATTTGGCGATCGAGTTCGTTTAATTTTAAGAAATATTAAACAGGGCAACAGATTTATTATGCGTCCTTGACACTGGAAAATGGGAATGGCAGACTGAATTTTTCATTGCAGTTTTTAAGCAACTCACGAGTATGGAAACAGGTAGCAAAGAAATCTTTGGTATCTGTAATTTATTAACATTATTTAGAGAATGTTTGACCTGTGGCGCACTGCAGTCCCAATCAAGCGGTCGCTGGCCTGACCCCGCCTGTCTCCAGCAAGTGAAGTGACCGCCTTCCTCCGGACGTGACGTCAGTGATTGCGGTCGTCCTGATTGATCGTCCCTCCCGCAACAACTTAATTGGCCGTCTTTCTCCGGCGGACGAGTGTTTGTGTGTGTCTGTGTTTGTCTTGAGCCGCAGCCCTACCCGGACAGCCCGGACAATATTTACTCGCTAGACAAGAAAAAGTCGCCCTGCCTGCAGCCGCCGTCGCCGCGCGTCGTGTCAGACGAATTCGTTCTGCTGTCTCGACGACAAACTCGGTATTGTAACGAAACTGCAGCAAGCACAATTGTATTTCCCTCTTGGAGCAGTTAAGAATGCCCCATTGGGAACTACTTAAGTCTAAACAGCCTGCTTGCTAGTACCCTCGTTGGGTCAAACTTTTTCGCCATCTCTGGTAATTGGGCGATGTAACCAAGCAATTTTTCTGAGTTGAACAAAACTGCCTGTTTGAAGTGAAAATTAATAATGATTACTTTAGTATTAGTGAAGGAGCTCTTAGTGATAGTTTCAAAATAAACGGTATATTTCCTTCTTAAAAATTTCAGTTTTTGGTTGGGGTTTTACGGTTCGCGGAGGGAGCCTTAATAGAGAAAACATCTTGGTATTTGCCTTGAGTGATACAGGAATACCACGGAAAACAGAGAACTGGATGGCCAGACCTGGGATCAAACACTTGTCACCGTGAAAACAAAACAGAAACGTTACAATAAAAGCAGCTGAGAATATTTTTGTTTGGAAGCAAGGTAATAAATTTCTTTCTTGCATTGGCATGACAAACTGAAATACAATGCAGATTGTAGATTCCAGCAAGTAAGTGGTTTTCTAACATCCTTTCCATAAAAAGCGGTTTGGTATTGTTTTATAATTATATCCATTAATGTTTTAAAAAGCTGTAAGTGAAAAGATGATATTAATATTAGAAAGGAGAATGGTGTTTGTATATTGATTTTAGTCTTTGTTTATTCCTTTTAACGTCATTATTACCTTTGCAGATAATTACTAAATCTGTACTGAATACCATTTGCTACGCATTATGCGTCACCTGAAGTGGTCAAATAAAATGTGTGATGATTTACATTAAAATTTCTCAGTCCATATTGAAAAATTACTGTTTGTGCAGAGAAGGACAATCGTGGCCTCGTCCAGAGAGATGTCTTTTCGTTTTTATTAATGCATTTTCAGGTTTATAGGAATTATGGAACCGATTTACATGCTACTAATACTTTTGTATTAAACATTTTGAGAGGTGTAAGATTAATAAGGAATCTCTAATAAAAACATCTTAATTATAAAAAAGATAATTATTGGTTACTCTAGTTTGACATCTCCTACCATTTATGTAACTGGAAGCTACAACATTACAAGTTTGAATCTCATCAGATCGGTTAGATTCCTTTCTAGAAGAAAAGTAAACCGAAATTCTTAATACGGTTGGTGTCTTCAATATATAGAATACTAATTTTGTTCACTTTATAACACAGCATCTTTGCTGATTTTGTACAGACTTTTTTTCAGAATTAAAAATAAGATTCGCATTTATCAAACAAAATTATCAAAAGACAAATCGCGTGACAAGCATTATACAGTGTCAATTTATTGATTCCGTGCAAATTTGTTTGATGGACTCGACGTACTGTGTAGCTATGAAAAAATTTGTTACGTTATGAAAATGGAGTTTGTCCATGCATAATTTGTGAATTGTTATGTTGTCAGACGAAACAAGTAGAACAGGCAATCGATCAGCCAATAAATCGTTGTAAAATGCATGATTTAATTCAGTGCGAGGGCACAGAGGGTGTTTACAGAATTTATTTGAAATCTGCGAATGGCAATATATTTTCAGTTTAAAACAGTATATTGAAGTGGACCAACACTTTACGCAATTTTTAAACAAACACAATTATTACAATCTTTTTTCTGCGAACTTATTCTTAAAAAAATTTGATGATGTTATTAATCTAAATTATTAAATAAATTAATGAATATACTAGTTAAAATTGCGATTATTGAATTGCTGAGGCAATTAATTGGATTCTTGGATTACTGGATTATTAAAGTCGATGAAATGCTTTCGGTGAATAATTTTGTACACAATTTCGGTGTTATAGTACACATGGAAACACGCGAGGTTAGAGAAGCAGCTGAGCTGTAAAATTCGATTTTTACGATCATGCATTCACCCGACATAGCACATTTTTAGAAAGAAAGCAAAGGTATAGCTGTGTAGCCATCACGATTCGTTGAGTGTAAAAAAGTCATGCACTTAACCACAATATACGGGCATGTGAACGAAATTAGACTATGGTGATAATAGAATTAAGTTTATGGCCATGAAGGAGCATCGGTTCTGCTGTAGGAAAAGTAAAACATAAACTCAATGATCTGCGCGTTTATGTCATCAAGGATAGCTTTCTTTTCTCTACCACATGTTACCTGGATCACCAAGAGGCCGTTTGATTGAAACGAAAAAACTTTTTTCCTCATCGATATCATGGTTAGTATAGGTGAGAAAGGACTGGGGGCAAAGAACGGGAAGGAAGTCAGCCATGGATTTTTGTAGACAGCATCACGGCATTCGGCTGGCATGATTCCGGGAAACTATTGATAAGCGAAATCTGGACAACCGGACGGGAATTCTAAACTTCGTACTTCTGAATTATTATTATTACTCCGCGATTCACTAAAAGTATGTGGCTGAGGGTGCATTGCACCTATCCGAAAGCGTAATAGTTTGGAAGGGATATACGGGATGTGGCAGGAGGCTGGAGTGATTTGGAAAAACCGTGGATGAGGATGAGGATGGCCGGAGTGGTTTATCGAGAACTACTGTTGTCGGATTTAAAGTTTACTCGCCCGGTAAACCCTTTCTATTCCATTCCCTAATCACTCGTGGAAAATATGAGTACAGAAATGAGTCGGTTCTGATCCTGATTTCTCTTATCTTTTTTTTGCGGTCATTCCTAGATATGAATGTTGCTGGTAGCAATACTTGTATGCTGTCTTTCCAAAATAAGTCAGTCGTGAATTTTTCAGTTAGCTTCTGTCGAGAGCAACGCTTTCGGTGTTCCAGGTCTTCCCACCTAACCTAACTCCTTCAACATCGCACTTACACTTCCCTCCAACTATATATTTCTGTCACGAATTGGCTCTTCTTTGGACTTTCTCTAATTCTTCCATTAATCCAGTTGAGAAGTATACACTGTGTTCTGCCGTTCAGAAAATCTGCAACCTAGTCGCATATTTGTCTAGATATGCCTTAACCACGAAGTTTCCTAAGTAACCTAGTGTGAGGCACTTTCATCCAAAGATGGCATGACATTTAAATAGATGATGTGTTCTAAAATCCTGCAAAATATTAAGGTTAATGAGATCGGCATATAATTTGGTGGATCATTAATATTCCCATTTTTAAAAACTGGGCTTACGATGGCGGTCTTCCATTCAGCTGGTATTTTTCCTTGATTCAAGGAGGCGATATATAATTTCATCAAATACGATGCAACTTCCTTTGCGTTCCTAGAGTAGAATCTTGTAGCAATACCATCTGGCCCTGGAACCTTATTGGTTTTTACATTCATAAGCAGTTTAGTTTTTCCCTCGACATCAATAACGAGATCTTTTATAATTTTGTTGGTGCGATTGTTAAATATCTTAATCTCCTCCGAGTTTTCTGTAGTGAAAGCTTTTTTAAATATATTATTCAAAAATTTCTGCATTTTCTACGTTAGTTTCTGATAATTCCCCATTGTCCTTAATGCGAGATAAGAAGTACATAACATAAAAACATATTTTAGTACCTTATGATTTGAGCTTTCATCAAACGACAATAACATGCTATGTCTTATGAAATGGTGTGTCTACTAAGAAATGGTAAATTCTGGACTAAAAATGTCATTTCATCCTTACTAACTCATCTTTATAATATATCTAAGAAGAAACCGTTTCGTTTTTTTGATGTTCACAAAGACTGTTTGATTAAAATATCAGAGTATACGGTTTAAATCTGATATAAAATATCTGTGCATTTGTATAGAGAGTAATTTAATAACTATGTTTTTAATGTTGGTTATTCAACTAAAGGTATTACTGGGTGCACTAGCGTTGTCTACCTAGTATGTAACAACTTTTCATATCCTCAAAATAGCACCGGTATTAACTTCTTAAAAAAATACTGTTAAAAATTACCATTCAGTTCAGAGTGAAATTAATAATGTTCTGATTATTAGAAAGTAATCTGAATATAGCTAATTGTTTGTTTTGGGTTTCAGTTGTCGATAGTCATTCGAACAGTCGTATCAACAGTTCAAGGCGATATGCGGCCACCGGCTGTCAATTTCCAGAAATTTCGCTGTGTCAATTACTGACGAACAAACTGTGAACACCGAAGTTGAGCTGACTATCTACAGCCCCTACGTATAATTTTAGATATCCAGTACCTTTTTGAACTTTGGAAAAGTATGCAAGACGTCGTCGTCTTGAGTTAGCATGAACTGAAATTAATTGGCGAGTTATTTACTTCTGAAATAAATTAGTCATTAAAATACATATCTCTGGCTCTGTTATCTTGAAACTAAATAGTTTTGTGTATGAGTCAATTATAATGCCTGACAACTACATTAAGCAGAAATCGAAAAGTATTTATATTCCATTCATTTTATTCAAAACCGTCGACGGTAGAAATTCCGTTACCTTTATACGAACGTGTTGGGAAAGTGATGGAATGGACAATAGATTGATGCTATAATGGGAACCATTCTAAAAACTGATGGACTTAATCGAGGTGTATATCTTGTTAGAATACAACCTAAAAATACAATATCACAGCGAGGACATGTGAACACTGTATTGGTGGATAGTAAATCGTGAATAATAGGAAAATATTAAACAGAGAAAAAAATTCCTCCGTTTATTAGTTTGCATAACACTATGATGACTCAACCTCTGCTAACAATGTTTACACAAACAAAATTACTTGTATAGGCGTAGCCTCTTATGCTAAGAAATGATCCATGGTGATTTCGAAAGAACACCTCTAAATTTGAAAGACTGTTTTCCCACAAATAAATGACTTTGAGTGTCACTCTACAAATTATTGCAAGACGCATGTTCTGGAGTTTCAGTTCTCGACGAGAGACATAATGCACTACAAGTGTTTGTTGTCATCAGCGTCTTTATGACAAGCACCCAGTAGAAGGCGTAAGGTGTTATTGCATTTGCCAAAAATAAATAAGTTAAGTGGACTATCGTGCGATGTTTTAGTTTTTTTAATGAAGAAAGGCGCCTTTTTGAAACGTAAACAATGCTGGTAGGACACTTGTGTATAAAGAAAATGTGAAACGGATTCGTGAATCATTGGCTTCCATTTCTAGAAAATAAGTTGAAGAGCCAGCAGAGAACTGCAGATTCCTCAACTGGCAGTGTGGAAAATGTTTGATTCACAAATTATATAGGTTACGGCGGGTACATACTGTAGCCAAGATGATAATGAACAGAGTATTGATTTTTGCTAGTTTATTCTTAATCAGATCGAGTATGTCGATTCATTAATACTTAACCTTATTTTTTCAGATCAAGTGGCGTTTCAAATCAACGTTCGAGGCATCTTGGGCAACATACACATTTGGTGTAAATAAAATTTCATGACACCATCGAACACGAGTACAATTGCTCAAAGATGACGTGTTTTGTGCTGTAACAAAAATCAGGATTTTAGGCACATTCTTTTTTCGATAACCCACTGTTGTTGTAAATTCGTTCTTGGGGAGAAGAAGGTTGTGACTTCATTTTTAAACAAGATGGGGCACCGCTCCAAATTCAGAATAACTAGCCATACATACTACACCGGACATTCTGCATAAAGTATGGAATGATTCTGAATATCTAGCTGATTTTGTTCGGGTATTTCGTGGCTGTCACACTGAACACCTACAAGTTTTGTTCTGTTTATAACTTTCCAATGTTACTTTTCGATCAATCAACGAAGATTGTAATCGTTTTGTAAATATATTCTCCATCCTGTGTACTATTACACCACACATCAAATTGGTTAATTCGTTTCTGTTTAGTGAACAATCAAGTCATTATTTTTATGACATAACGTTCTGTACCTTCGAATGTCTGAGCGTATATTTTTAACCAAACATCTCACGTCAATTGACGATAATGTGTAATTCAGCTTAAAAATCGTTCACTTGTAGAATATTTAGTGTTTTACTGTGTAGCATTAATTAATTAATTTTATAAGATCTGTTATTAATATGCATGAAACTTCTCTCAAAGAAATTGAACAGTTTAAACAACAAATAAATAACTGGGATTCAAATGAACTGACACACAAATAACCACGAAAAAGCTAAAATTAACAATTTTATTAAAACATTTTACGTTAAATTTAATTAAATGACACGAACCTTTTTTTACAAGAAATTATTATTGAATGAACAAGAGATCATGTAATTACTCTGGTACTGTTATTTAACTGTCTTGTGAACAGTCCTGTAAGTGTATGTATGGCGTAACTTTACAACTGGTGTTGGAGCACACTGCAGGCGAAGAACTGGTCCTACGCTTAGTGGCTGTCTAGGGCGTGGACTCCCATGTGTTCAGCACCAACGTTGAATGAATCGAAGTGATCGTCCTCTGTATAGACCCAGCGCCTTACATTGAGTCTCTTCCCTTCTTTTTGGAGTGCTAATATAGTAGCTGGAAATCGTCTGTTCCAAGATTCGCTGACATGCAACGTTTGTATAGAAACATTACTATCAGAGATTCCATGGTCTTCTGATTGGTTCCTAGCTCTCCTCACCATTTCTCACATAGGTTGAGAATTAAGAAACAATTCTCAAGCGTTTATACGTGCCTCATCTTCGATTTGCCAGATTTTCGCATTGAGTAACAATTAATCTACCGACTATCAGAGTCTTAATTTCAGCTGTGTTGTCCGTGAAGGAAGTCATATTCCTCGTCATCCGTGGCCAAGTCATAATCTCTCGGCGAAGGCTGTTGAGCACTCATTACGCTTCCATATACGTCTCCATATACGGAATAATACAAAAAGCTTGAAGCCAGTTACATCATATCCAACTTTTGTCTGTTTCCGTAACATATTATATTTATTCAGTAACTGAGTTTTACAGTTGCTCTAAATTCACTGCAAAGTTATCAGTTTGTTCATTTTGTAGGGTTTTGATTTTCCTACATTACCTAATGAGAATTTTCAGTTACAACATTTGATACACAAATTTTTACCCTGATAACCTTGCAGAAAAAACATAACCCTAATCTTTAGATTAAAAGTAACTAACAGAAGTTTACCTAATTCGAAATTTGCTGGTATTTAGGCCCCATCTCTCCTCCAAAGGAATTCGATTCTACGCAATCAGTGAAAATATATGATTTTCCAATAGCAATTTAGTGGTTATATACAGATTTAAATATCCACAGCGACTTTGGAAGCCAGGTTGCGGATAAAATGAATATTACAGAAGCAACTTAATTGACATTGTGACTAATAGAAATTTAATTTCCGGTTATAAATGGCGATAGGCTGTACTAGACATGTCCTGCGGATACTAAGGTCTTTCCACATGTCATGAAATAAATTTTATTTATTCCTTTATTACAAAGTTGTAGATCAAGTTTATATGTATGTTTTTAATTTGGGGAAACCGTGAAATTTCACATCATTACCGCACATATTTGTTAGTCTGAAGAATATGATTCTCGATGCCAATCCGAGAGAGCACCGAAGAATAGCAGCTATCGACATGGAAAAAACAAAACTATGTAAATAGAAAGTATTGCTTATTACGGTACAAAATGAATATATTTATTTAAAGTAACAGTGACGGATAATAGAAAAAGCTACCTAGCGCTTAAAATAGTTGCGTAGGTTATCAACGACTCACTATAACTGGGGAAGAATGTGATGGGTACCATTGTCTGTTAGTGATTCAGTAATGTTAGCCGTGTTTCTCATCGTTTGAAAACTTCTGTTTGTAAACTTGGAGACTATTATAATAGGCTGTTAGTTATTTCTTTTATTTATTTTTTGCTGTAATCAGTCTCTCTACTGGTTTGATACAATCTTCTGTCCCTTCCTATTTTGCGCAAGCCTTTTCCTCTCAACATACCCTTTACAACCAACGTCCTCAATTATCTGCTCCATATATTCTAATCTCTGTCTTCCTCTGCAGTTCTTACCATCAACTGTTCCCTCCACAAACAAATTAACCAATCCTGCATGTATCAAAATATGACCTACCAGCCTGTCTCTGTCTTTCTTTAGGCTTCTTCCACAAACTTCTTTACTCGCCCATAATTTCCAAAACTCGTTCGTTTCGTACTTTCCGGTATTCCTAAAGTCCATGTTTCACTACCGTAAAGTGCTGTGCTCCACACATAGAGTTTTAAAAAGTTTTTTCTAATTCCTAGATCAATATTTGAAACTAAAAGGTTTCTATTTTTCATGAAGGCTCTTTTTGCTAGTGATTTTCTGCTTTTAACATCATTCCTGCTTCGGCCATCGGTTGTAATTTTACTTCCCAAGTACCAGAATTCACTTACTTCTCCTATTGCATCCGATCCTATTTTTATATTTAATCTACTAGTATTGGTATCATTTCTGCTACATTTCATCACTTTTGTCTTGCTTTGATTTATTTTCAGTCCAAAATCTTCCTTCAGTATTTTGTTCATGCCATTCAGTAACTTCTCAATATCCTCAGCCCTCTCTGCTAACAAGGCAATGTCATCAGCAAATCGTAGCATACTGATTTTTTCTCCCTGAAAACTTATGCCACATGGAAATTTTTCTTTGACTTTCTTCATTGCTTCTTCTACATACAAATTGAATATTAACGGGGATAGACTACAACCTTGTCTCACTTTTCTCTACTTTTATTGCAGTCACTTGATTCTTATATAGTTTATAGAGTATTCTTCTAGCTCGATTCTTTATACCTGACTTCTATAAAATTTTGAACATCTTGTCCACCTAACATTATCAAAAGCTTTTTCTAAATCAACAAATGCCATAAAAGTATCTTTCTTTTTTTTTTTTTTTTTTTTTTTTTATCCACCCTTCAAGTATTAATCTTAAAGACAGAATTGCTTCCCTCGTACCGCGATTTTTCCTAAACCCAAACTGATCTTCACCTATCTTCACTATCTCTTCTACTACCCTTTCTATCCTTCTGTATATTATTCTGGTCAGTAATTTCGAAGCATGTGATGTTAGACTAATGGTGCGATAATTCTCACATTTGTCGGTTTGTGCTTTCTTTGGAAGTGTGAAGATGATATTTTTATTAAAATCAGTCGGAATTTCTCCTGTTTCATAACTTTTTGATATCAGCTTGAATAATCTTTCGATTCCTTCCTCTCCTAGGGATTTAAGAAGTTCTGCAGGGATCCCATCAATTCCAACTGCCTTATTTGCTTTCAAGTCATTCAGAGCTTTATTAAATTCTGTCCTCAAAACAGGATCTCCTAAGTCATCAATGTCGACATCACCTTCCTTTTCCATTACACTATTGTTCAAGTCGTCCCCAACATACAGTTTCTCAATGTATTCTTTCCATCGGTTAGCTCTATCCTCTGAGCTTAAAAGAGGTTTCCCATCGGCAGCTTTAATGTTCATACCTTTTTTCTTCATTTCTCCAAAATTCTGTTTGATCTTTCTGTAGGCAACATCTACTTTCCCTACGACCATTTCCTTTTCTACTTCTTCACACTTTGCTTGTAGCCATTTTTCTTTTGCTATTTTGCATTCCCTATTTATTTGATTTCTAAATTGCCTGTACTGCTCTCTTCCTGCTTTATCCTGAGCATTTTTGTACCTTCTCCTCTGATCCATCAGCTCCAAAATTTCTTCTGTTATCCAAGGTTTTCGGGCAGCTTGTTCCCTAAAGCCTAATGTTTCTTTACCAACTTTCATTATTTCGGTCTTTAATGCATTCCATTCGTCCTCGGTTGAACTCCTTTCAGAGTTATTTCTTAGACCCAAGTCTACCATTTCTGCAAATTTTTCTCTCGTGCTAGATTGTTTCAGTTTATTTCTGTTCTGATTATACTGCTTCCTTATTCGCTTAAATTTCAGCCTGAACTCCATTATTATCAAATTATGGTCAGAGTCTATGTCTGCTCCTGGGTACGCTTTACAGTCTAGAACTTGATTCCTGAATCTCTGTTTGACCATGATATAATCTAGCTGATATCTGCCTGTATCCCCAGGACGTTTCCAGGTGTATATTCTTCTTGCATGGTTCTTAAACAGTGTGTTCGCCACTACTAGCTTATATCTTTCACAAAATTCTAGCAACCTGCTTCCTCGCTCATTTCTTTCTCCTAGACCAAAACTTCCTACAGTATACCCCTCTTTTCCTTCTCCCACTATTGCATTCCAATCACCCATGATTATTAGATTTTCCTCCCCCTTCACATATTGGATTAATTCTTCAATTTCTGTATATATTTTTTCTATTTGTTCATCTTGTTCCTGTGACGTTGGCATATACACTTGTACTAATGTGGTTGGGACGGGCTTAGTTTCTAACCTCATCAAAATAATCCTGTTACTAAACTGTTCATAATAACTCACCCGTTTCCCTACTTTCTTGTTCATTACAAATCCTACACCAGTGACTCCATTAACAGCTTGTGTTCTAATTATCCTGTATTCCCCAGACCTGAAATCCTGTGCGTCCTTCCATTTAATCTCACTAATCCCAACAACATCTAACTTAAGTTGTTCCATCTCCCTTTTTAAGTTTTATAACCTGCCTGCCCTATTCACACTTCTAACATTCCACCCTCCGACTCGTAGAATGTTTCTATCCATTCTGATGACTCCTCCCTGAGCAGTCCCTACCCGGAGATCCGATTGGGGGACTATTTTACCTCTGAAATATTTTACCTAGGCAGAAGCCATCAGACTATACGCAATTTGAGAGGATTACATAGCTTCGGGATACCCTTATAGTCTTTAATACATTTGTTGCCCGTTGCCTTCTGCATCACCATGCAGCTGATCATTTCTGATTCATCCATTTTTAGGGGCAATTTCCAACCCAAGGGCAGTAGGGTGCCCAGGACCACTCCCCGCTCTTCCGCCTTTCGGAAGCCGTTGACAAGCTGCGGGTGACTCCTTATACCGGGAATAATTAAGTCACCAGAGCTTCGTCTGAGCAAGCAGGGTGCATCTCGTGAAGGATAGGTTAACATTTGGTTGGAAAAGCCTAGTATATTCTCTCCTAAACCCTTACACGTGTTCTGACATACCGACATTCAATATCAGCACCCTCTCATAGTACGCCGTTATGGAGTTTGCTTTTTTTTTTTTTTTTACCTCATCACATATTAGATTTTATATCAACGGAATAAATGTTCGTGTGATTACATTGCACTGTGGTTATATTGAATTGTTTTTTAATATTCCGGCAGTGTATCCACACTTAAAACTTTTGCGCTATCAGTCGAACGAGACAGAAGAATTTGGCGTATTTAAATGGAAATAAGAAGTAAAGCCGCCGTGTTGCGTGCGTAGGAAACGCTGTTACTTCGGGTCGCGTGTTTGCATATTTAAAGAGATTCGCTTCTTTGCCCTGCAGTACTAAATGTCCTTTTGTGAAGTGGAAGAACTGCGATTCCTTGTATTTTTCATCTGTTGTTCACTTCATAGAATTCATAATTTCGTACACATGTGAGACGTAAATTAGAACATAATCAAATATTTTTTTATTTCTGTTAACATTTTTGCGTTCTCCGAGGAGGTTATAAATTTCTGCTTTCTACTGCCATGAATACGATTAAGCCTAACAATTAATCAAAAGAAAAGAAAAATGCTTACTGCTGTGTTCTTCTTCTCGTGATTATTGTGGTTTCCGGAATTTTGCAGAGCAAGAAAGCCAAAAAAAATTCAACCCGGACGAGCTGCTTCTTCCTTAATATTTGTTTTTTTTTTATGTTTATTTTTCGTCATTTGTCACTCTGTAGCCTCAGTTAAAAATGATTCTTTCGGATTCGCTGATAGTATTCGACGGTCATCGGTAGAAAAATTGTCCAGGCACTCCAGGCTGTAATTAGCGATACGTAGAACATCCTTGTTAGCTTTTTAGCCGCTTGTGATCTCGTTAGCCCTAATTTCTTTATTCGTGTTACAGTTTCCCTACCTTCCTTTTTTCATTTTCTCACTTGTTTTACTCTCTGCAGTTTCTTTCTCCCCCTTTCTTTTTCCTGCCTCTTCTCCGTATTTCCTCACTCCTTTCCTCCCATGCACATCTGTTCCTCTCTTCTCCGTCCCTACCCCGTCCTCTACTTTCTCCCGAGATCCTCTTCTTGTCCTACCACTCTTGAATAGTTTGTCTTCTGTTTCGGCTTTTACTCGCGGTTAACCCGTTGGCGTACCCGCAGCTTACTTTTTTCGCGAAGCTGTCATGAATCAGGTGATCAACTAAAAAGCAAAACGAACTAATTTTCCCGTTGCCTGTTTTCGTTAAAATGTGTCCATAATGTGATGAAGATTAAAATTTGTCTAGACGTGCAGTGAATGTTAGTGATGATTCGCAGATAGTACCTGGAGTGAATTTGTGTATTTCTGAAAATGTTCTGCTTATTCAATTACTAAGACAAATTGACTTCAACAAGATTCTAAAATTCTGCTGGGAAGATTGCTGTTATATAAGGCAATTTAGAAAATTATTAAAGAAATTAACTTTTCTAGTGCATGCCGTAGAAGTAATGTTCTTTCGGGAGGAGACAGTTACCTAAGCAGACTGCTGTTATGAAAACTATCGCAACCAGCACACACGATGTCGCCTGCGGATCTGTTCTTACAGCGGCTGTGGCCGGATGTCCCTGGGAAGCCTCAAGGGCACCGTCATTAAGGATATCCGGCCGGCCAGGATCAAATTCCACAGACGAGAGGATTCTCCGTCGCCAAGGAGAGCAACCGCGATTGCCTTGGCGGTGCAATTGTTGCTGTGTGAAGTCGTTGGCGCATAGATACTGTCTTTTTTTCTGATGCGCTGTCGAACGCCTTTTTTTGTTTCGATCCCCGGTTCGGTCATCCAGTTTTCCTTCCTGATCCTTACCCACAATCCCCTTCGGACCTCTAATCGTCTTGTCGTTAACAATGTGTAAGACCCTAAGTAATAAGATAAATGCCGCGAGATGAGAATTCTGTTGTTCTTTCAGTTTTCAAAGTTTAAAAGATGGAGTGGATTTGTTTGGTAGTAAGATAACGTTGAATTGACTACCTCAGTGCTATAAGTTTGTTGCCATATAGAGCAGTATGTCGTATGATATTTTTGTCAGATAATAACAACAAAATTACAACATCGAATTTAAGACGCTTCAGACGTTATTATTTGCCAGCCTTAAATTTATAAATTGTATGCTCTTAACCGTAATATGTTAACGATGTTTCATCTCCTTTTTGCTAAAGGAATGGAGTGTCTATATTTTTTCGTATCTTAATAATGTATCACTTGAATTTGTTTTGCATTGTCTTCAACTATACTACGAAAGAAAATCAAAGCAACTTAAATTTGTACGAGGTGTGTTCAGAAAATAACGGGAATTTTCGTTTTTTTGAAAAAAATATTTATTTATTTGTCTACATTAATGTTGTCGCCTTCAAAATAGTCCCCATTAGATATTATGCACTTCTGCCAGCGCTTCTTCCAATCGTCGAAACACTTCTCAAACTCGATTTTTGGGATAGCCTTTAGCTCTTTCAGCGATGCGCTTTTAATGTCATCTATGCTTGTAAACGACAGCCCTTTAAGGTTCTCTTTATTTTTGGAAATAGGAAAAAGTCACACGGAGCCATGTCTGGCGAATATGGAGGCTGGGCATCGTTACAGTATTGTTTTTGGCCAAGAATTCACGAACAAGCAACGAAGTGTGAGCTGGTGCATTATCGTGGTGCAAAAGCCATGAATTGTTTTTCCACAAATCCGGACGTTTTTTTTTGGATTGCTTCACGCAAACGGCGTTGAACTTGTAGGTAGTACTCCTTATTTACCGTTTGACCTTGTGGCAAAAATTCACTATGCACTATGCCATTAAAATCGAAGAACACCGTAAGCATAACCTTCATGTTCGACCGCACTTGTCGAGTCTTTTTCGGTCTTGGCGAGCCAGGATGCTTCCACTGAGACAATTGAGCCTTAGTTTCAACGTCATATCCGTAAACCCATGTTTCGTCACCTGTTATAACACGTTTCAGTAATTCTGTATCGTCGTTGACTTCATTTAGTGACTCCTGAGCAACTTCCATTCGCCGCTGTTTTTATTCAAAATTCAACAATTTTGGAACAAATTTTGCTGCCACACGTTTCATACCCAAAACATTTGAAAAAAATTCATGGCATGAGCCAATCGATATGCCAACATCATCAGCAACTTCTCTGATTGTGATTCGGCGATCATTCATAACCATTGCTTTCACTTTTTCCACATTTTCATCGGTTGTTGATGTGCTGGGGCGTCCGGGGCGTTCGTCATCTTCAACGTCTTCACGGCCATCTTGGAAACGCTTATACCACTTGTAAACTCTTGTTTTACTCGTAACACTCACCATAGACCTTTGTTACAATCACACACTTTGTTACACTTTATTTCATTTTTTACGCAAAATTTGATACAAATTCTTTGATCCATTTCTTTTAATAAACGAAAATCGCAGAGCTCATAAAAACACTCTAACCTTAGCGGCTGCCACAAACAAAGTAAGCAATGAATACAGCTGAAAATTTTATCATATTTCCAGGGCATGTGTACCAACATAATAAATTTATTTTTTGTCAATTGGACTCTCCAAACCCGCGAAATTTAAAATTCCCGTTATTTTCTGAACACACCTCGTATAATGATGTGAAAGTTAAGGAATCAGATGGTTCTGTCCGTATGAAGATATCAACATCTTTAAAAGGTACTAGCACTGTTTGCTAACTATTTGATTACAGTATATTTTATGAATAGCTTAGACAGTCACTTACTATTAATACCACTTACGATCGAATAATTGTTTCAATTAAAATACCGTGAATTAAAATATATCTTTACGCTGTTATTACTGATACTCAAAGAACAGTTTGATGGAGTTTTCCTTTTATTGTATCATATTTCCCCCTCCTTTAGTCTTTTCTATTACCGAAAGGTAAGTACATTTAGCTTACGTAAGCGTTGTGGGGGCGTATTGGCTTTCTCCGTGGTTCAAGCTTTCCTTGCCCTACGATTAGTGAAATTAGTCGGACTCCCTCCACTCCAAAACTACGATCAGTTTGTTTCTTAATCGTTTGAACAGTTTACTGGACAATAGACTGGCTCTCCTCCATATACTGATTGATCAGCGTTCCCGTGACATTTCTCGTGACGCTACCTTTTGAAAAATTCATATACCTCTTGAGGATTCAAGCCAGTGACCTTCATTTCTGGAACAGGCTTATGTGTGTGTCATTGCGAAGCACGTCCAAAGTTAAACTGAAAATTTTCAGAAATTTCGTGTTGTTAAATGCGACATTTATTTTTTAGCGTCGATAAATCTAAATTTATGTAAGAGTACAGATTTTTCTAGGCTATTTCTTTATATATATGATGCAAATTACCGATGAAACAAAATATTTGGCCGAGCATTCCACCTCAGATTTTTTAATTTTTGTATTTGATTGGAATCTTCTCTAGTTAAAGTACTACCAATAAACTGTCACTGGGATAAACTATGACTCAATAATGGTTTGAACACACCCTTAAAAACCAAGCGGTGTAATACTTATGTTTTATTGATTTCCGTAGAAATATTGCCTTAAAAATTTAAATACGTATTTAATAGTTGATTTGCTTCTGTTCCCTTACTTCCAGTAGCTGAGGTTATTTCGATTGTACTAAGACCTTTTTTATGTATCATACTGCCATGGCTCCGGTTAACATTTCTGTTAAGTCGTGTCGGTTATTACGATTATGATTTTTGGTGACTTTTTTGTAGTAGCAGAGGCGAAAAATTCTCTGGCAGCGCAAACAAAATGCCGCAGTTTTGCGGTTCTCTCCCAGATGGCAACACTCGCCACCTTTAATTATATTGTGTCGCTCTCGATGACGCTGATATCGCAACCGGACTGGATACAATTGAAGGAACCTCTACCTACCTATCAGTTATCAAAATTTCTTTTTAATTTAATTATTAATTGCGGTAGTACGTCTGTCCACTGGAGATTTCCCTTCATACCTACTTTTGAATCGCATGAATTATCACTTTTAATTTTAACCACATCCCTTGATAATTTATTTCAGTCAGTTACTTCCTACCTACAAATAAACTGTTACACTCCCTTGTGTAAAAAAATAAGAGCTAGCTAAAGGCATGGTCGTCTATTCTCTCGCTATTCATCAGTCTCGTATGTGAGTGCTTTCAATCCGCCTCCTGGCTTCTAGTGACTCCCAACCATGTATCTTATCATTAAATCTAACTCCTATACCTACCTGTATCGTCAAATGACATGCCAAGGTGTTTGCATCTTACAGCTTCAACAACCAGCTGTCCCCCCTCACTATACAATAATAAACGACCTTTGATTTAATACTTATCAGGGCAAGGCGTTATGTTTAAGGGGCGTCCATTAATTACGTGAGGTGTTTTTTTCTAATTTCGGTGAGATCTGGTCGGATCCCTTCCGAAGATGACGTGAGATATGTTGGGACCCCCACCCCCCTGCTGACCGAACTCGTAGTCGCGTGCTTCCGAGGGCGGTTTATATTCTCCCCCTCCCCACCCCTTAAAGTCGCTGTTCTTCAAGAATTTAAAAAGATGACATGATATTTTCGTCGACCTCCCCCCCCCCCCTGGTGAGATTTCGCCGGACCCCTTCACGTAATTAATGGA